>QANY01007580.1:804865-1404865 GCA_003255025.1 Datisca glomerata | reverse complement strand
TTTATTTATGTATTATTGTCATATGTCACGGTTGTATATTTTATTTTTTTATCATCAGAATTGACGCACGTAAATTAAAACCATAACAATTTGAATTAAATTTTGTAAATTTCTTTATTTAGTTTTCACTAAAAAAATTCGATGACGGACTTTAGAATTTCGGGATACCAAATTCCTTGAACTACCGAGGTGAGGAGTTATTTTTAAGATACCGAGAGTAACTCCAATAACGCTTTGATAAAAAAAATAATTTTTCAATAGTCTTTATACCACCCGTTGAAGGTAATTTATTTGCTCATTTTTATGATGCAAAATGTACCAAATAGGACATTCAAAATTGAATTTTTATAACATTATTTTAAAAAAAAGATTTGGATAGTATTTGATTAAATTTGGTAACCATTTTTCATAATGGGCGGTGTGGGGTGCTAATACCTTCCCTACACATAAATGACTCCGAATCAATTTTAAATTTTCGTAGACCAAAATATTTTATTTTAAATTTGGGTGACCAATCACGCCCTAAAATGATTGGTGGCGATTCCGAATTTCTTTTTTTTCAAAAAATAATTTTTCAATCGCCGCTCCGCGTCGCATGCACATTGCGACAATGAACTTATTTAAGGAGAACATTTAGAAAAATTGTTATAGTTTCGCAATACCACAGACACATGCTTTGCAAAAGTCATGTTCACTTCTCCTACACCTCCAACTCCTGCATCTCTATTCGCATCTTCCTTATATGTAGTCTATGTGCTTGTAGTAGCTCCGGTAGAAGATGAAGAAATGTGGTAAACCATTACGTCTTATATGATGTCTACTCTTAGTGTGCTAAGTTTTTTCTCGCAGCGGTGACCAATAAAGCATTATTAAAAGAAGACAAGAAACGTCAGGTAGAGTACCCCTATAGTTAATTGACTTCCCCTCAGCCTGAAGCCCCCATAGGAGCTTTAATTGCACATTTCATCAAATTTTTAAGGTCATTCTACATAAATGTCCATTTTTCTTTATTTACATATATGGTCATTTTTAATATATGATTTAATTATGTTTAATATTTTTTCTTTTTTTTCTCCTTTTGCCCCTATGAGAGCTCTCTCATTTTTTCTTTCTTCCTCTCCGCCTCGTTCTCTAGGGTTCTGAACAAATCATCGCTCGCTGCTCATCGATGGCCTTCATTCGTCACTATTTGTGGTTCGTGATTCATTCGTGGGGGGTCGCTCATCTTTCTTCGGCGCTCTCATGTTCATCGTCGTTCGAACATAATCGCTCTTCGTTCATCGATGTTCATGTTATCGTGGGTTCTGCTCGTCGTCATTACTTCTATTGGTTCTTCGGCGTTCTCTTGCTTTTTTTATTCAGCGTCGCGAGTTTTGTGGTGACTGATCGTGGGTTCTGTGCTTGAGTTTCTGGTTTGTGCGTGTGCTTGAGATTGTGGTGTCTACTCGTGGGTTCTGTAGTTTTATTGCTTGAGATTCTTATTCGTGGGCCTTAATGGAAGAAAACAAACATAATTTTAATGGAAGCCAAAATAAGGTGAAGCTCAAACTAGAGCTTTAATGAATACCGAAAACTATCTATTAAAGCCCACATCAAAGCTAAAAAAATTACAAGAAAAATAACGGAAAGACAACAAAAATAGCCAGTTTAAGACATTACAGAACCAGTGTAAAGGGTGTTCAATGTTCCGTATTATTATGGTGTTCATAAACAAAAACAAACCACTATTTAAATTAGATATCATAATTTATACACATTACGCATAGCCAGTGTAAGAGTGTTCAATATTTTAGATTATTTGTGGTGTTCATAGACAAAAACAAACTGATATTTAAATTAGATAGCATACGTATCTAATTTATATACTATATACATAGGTGATTTTCTTCCATTCCATTAAATGTCGTGTTTTATTAAATGGTAGCTACAGTTACGCGTGGGAGCGTTACACGTTTTAGGCCTTTTTCATTAAGGGCCTAATGGTAAATGGTTTTGCCTTTTACCATTATTTGCTAGGCCGCCCGGCCATTTTTACAATTAAAAAGCTAGGTCATATGTGTAGTTCTCTCAATTATGAATGTCTCTGAAACTTAGGGGTCGTTTGGTACGGGTTAAGTAAGAATGTTGGATAAGTTTAAGTAGTAAAGTTAGATGACAAAATATTATGGTTACAATGTTAGATAACACATGGTTAAATAAAAGTTACTAGAAAAATATGATTTCCTTGTTTGGTATGTAGGAAACTTGGGTATAGTTGTTGGAAAGTTATATAAATTATATGAGAGTAATAAAATTATTGATTATTTAAAATTTTTTATCAAGTTTTAATTTATTGTCAATAATTATTTATAGATTCTAATATACACAATGTCTTATATATATTATTTTACACACTAATTTATTAACTCCACTAATAAAATCAAATCAACTATTTGTCTCTTATTATGGAAAAAACTAAAATAATTTTTTTACTTACGCTATACAAATAAACTTAATCATAGTTTGTTCAAAATTAAATAGCAAAATTATATACACTCCGCCGACAACTGGTGAAGTATCTTAATAATTCATGTCATATTTGATTAAATTTTCTTTGATTTCATGAAATTAATTATAATATATAAAATTTCCTCCTTTATATATCAAAATTAACTCTTTGTCAATAAATAACCGTCATTCATATTAATACATTAAAATATTTAATAATACATAATAATTTCCATGTTACATATATTTTTCTTTAGTAAATATATTTATCATGGTTATCAATTTCGTTACGCTTCGGCTAGAACGGGCAAAATATTCTGGTTCTGGCACAGAAAAAACAGAATAGGGATGCACATTTTTGTTATATTTCAATTAAATACAATCTAAAACTGAATATAAATTATTCAGGGAAACCCACCATTCGTGGCTCCATCCCACAGGTCCAGTCCTCCACACAAAAAATGAGACGTGATAAATAATCCCGTTATAGTCTCATTTTTATAATTTTAATATTTTTTAAACATTGATAGTTATGAGTAATATTTATTTTAGGGAAGAAAACAATTTTTAATTTCAAAAAAATATTTGATATCATTAACATGCATTATAATCATTTAAACTTTATATATATATATATGAAGAGTTTATCTATCCTTAATTCAAACTTAATATTTTATATCATTCATTCCAATTAATGTGCATATCTTAATCTCAGAGATGACCTCGAGACCGGTTTGCGGGACAAGGGTCAGAAGGGATGAAAAAGTCTCAAAGTTTGGGTTGGGATCGGTTTGATTCCACCAGGACTGGAACAGGATCTTACGGGATTCCATGATCGAGATATTTTATGATACTTTTGTGAGGTTTTGGTCTTGAAGAAAAAAATATCAAAATCAAGTAGGAGGAATTTAAACAAATAATGATTTTTTATGGAGATTTAGGAAAGTAAAAGTTATTTTGAAAATGTGTAAATGTATTGTAATATGTGTAAATGAATTGAAAAAGTTATTTGATAAGATATATATTTTTTAGGAGAGTGGTAGGGAAAATAATGTGAGATTATTATTTAACCTGATTAAATAATTTTACCATGTTAAATAATAATATTCAAACAAACGTGAAAATTTACTAGAAAATAAGTTTATCACGTATTTTATCATGAAAATAACCCTACCAAACGGACCCTCATTCCTATTTGAATGGATTAGAAGGAAAACTAATGGCCCACAACAAAAGATACTTGGGCCAAATGTTTGGTGAATTTAGAGTTTGAAATCTTGAACTCCAAGAATATGGACAGGGTAGGCCCCAAACTCCAGATTCAGGGATTAGCCTCTTAGGCTTGTGGGCTTGAAAAGAATGGGTTAGTAACTAAATCTCAGTTTAAGAGAATTTGCATTATGCTAGATACTAAATAAATGCAGACAAGTTTTGAAATTCAATTTAAAAAATTATAATTTTTTTAAATTATAGTTAAATAGTAAATTTTTAGTACCACGTCATCAATCAACTGTTGACAAATTTATAATTAATGATTTTAACCTTCAATTTACAGATTTTATGATTTTGTGGGGTTCTTGCATTTAATTAAAGAAATTTATTGTCTTTCAATTCAAAAATTATTTTTATTTTTATTTTTAATTAAATTAGATGATAATTAAAGATTGATTCTAGTTTCCTTTTTTTAGGTAATTCTAATAATAAAATATTCTAGTTTCAATGATTGATTCTAATTCTGATAAGGAAACATTATTGTTTCAATGATTTATTCTAATTTTGTTAAGTTACATAACAGATTTATAGTATCACGTCATCAACCATGTTTTGACGAATATATAGTTGACAATTTTAAACTTCGATCTACAGATTTCATAATCAATTTTGTTGAGGTCCTTGCATATAATTAAATATTCTAAAATTTATTGTCTTTCAATTCAAACATTATTTTTTTTAATTAAATTAGATGATAATAAATTATTGATTCTAGTTTCATTTTTTAGATAATTCTGATAAGAATATATTTTAGTTTCAATAATTGATTCTAATTCTGATAAGGTAAATATCAGATTTTTAGTGTCACGTCACCAATCAGCTGTTGATGAATTTATAGTTGACGATTTTAAATTTCGATTTACATATTTCATAACCAAATTTGGTGGAGTCCTTGCATTTAATTAAATATTCTAGAATTTATTGTCTTCCAATTCAAATGTTATTTTTATTTTTAATTAAATTAGATGATAGTCAATGATTGATTATAATTTCTTTTTTAACTGATTCTGATAAAAAAATATTCTAGTTTCAATGATTGATTCTATATATGATAAGGTAAATATTATATTTTTAGTGTCACGTTATCAACCAGTTATTGACGAATTCTTATAAAGTAAACGCCAAACATATAACATGTTATATTTAGATGATGGTCAATTTAGTCCAAGATTATTGATTAATTAGGAAACATGTTATTTACCTAAATCTATTGAAAATCCGTTATTTTCTAAAACACCCCCTCACACCAAACAATCACGCACGCTCGTCAGCGAAGTTTGGAATTGTTTTTCGCAAAGTTTATATAATATATATTGTATATATAAAATATGTTGTAAAAGCACATGAGTATATAGAATCTCTACTGTACATATTATATAAACTACTCAAATTCAGAACATTAGTGTCCGTGCGTGACGCGGAATTTTTTTTGCCTGAAAATCTATTTTTTCAAAAATCGTGCTAGTGCCAATCAACTATTTTTTATGTTTTTTACATTTGTAATCAATTTTATGATTTTTTTTAGAAGTTAACTATTTATGAGATAAATTATGGACAAATAGCTAATTATGGACAAACAGCTACTGCATGATTTTATTTTTTTAGAATTTTTCATCTGAGTTATTTTCGCGTAATCTGATTTTACTAAATTATGAGTATGTGTTACTTTCTTTATGTTAAGAGCGTACAAGAGGCTCACCGACCATCATTTCAAGCTACCATTGAACGACCTCCACCTTTGATAGAACAATAGGTCCATTTTCTCATATTACCTTTAATTTTTTGAGTTCTTCTGTCCTGACTCCTAACTACTAATAGTTAAAGGTAATAAATTGATAATTCGCAAGTTTTTTGTTTTTGATGTAGCGATCACATGGTAATATCAAGTTAGTCGCTCTCGACCTTTAGAACATGCCTACTTGGTATAAGGATAATGTCTATCCTCAAAACAACGCTATTTATTTATTTTGAAGAAAACCATTCATGTTTTCATTAATTATATAGTTATTTTTTCTTAATCAAATGCTTGTATAATAAACTTGACTTAGAGTGGCTTTTGTAAGAGTGTCTATTAAATGAGTTTTTTTGCCTGCGGACATTGTAAAGTGGTTGACAAATTCATTTTCAAAACTTAGTTCTGAATTAGAAAAAAAATTATTCATAGGAAATAAAATTGCTTCTTTTTCCTCTCCTTTCTGTCTCTACAATTTTTTTCACCGAACACATAGAGAGACAGATATTACTTGTTGGGTAGCATATCATTCATTATTCTCATATATTTGTTTTATTAAAATTTATTATGAATGTTCATCTCAAACACTTTGTTGGTTTATCTATTAGTAATTCATTCCTTATTCATCTATTTAAAAATATTTTTACAAAAATACATAACACTACTGGTGTTGTACCTGTACTTGTTATAAAAGCGAATTTTATATAATTTTGAACCCAATAGTCCAAAGGGAGAAAGTATATTTTACCACTTGAGGTCCAGGTTCATTGGAGGCAAACACACTAGTGATGACATTAATTGTTGAAATTTTATGAATGTTTAACTTTGGCCAAAAGTTTGGTGTGAATAAGAAAATGTCAAAGTTTTGAACCTTTTTCTTTTGCTCTAGAAGGAATTAGCATTTACGAAAGATGGAGAAAAAAGAGAGGAGAAAAAGTGATAATTTTGATCAACTTAGATCACATGAAGTTTGATTAATTTGGTCATTGGATGACCTTTTCCACTCTTGGTCAATTTAGAATAATACTAAAAACAAAACATACACTTCTTCTAGATAAAAAAAAATCTTATATAATAGTCTAAACCAATTTAAATTGCTTTCGATTTTACATTTCATGCAAATTATAAAAAGAAAAAGACCGAAAAAAGAGATTTGCTAACTAAATTAGCTTTGTATTTTAACAGATAATCTACTTGAATGATAAAGCTGAAATTTTAAAATTTCAATTTCTGAACTTTTATTCTGTAGAATGAAAAAATCATATAAAATATTCAAAGTAATTAACGTAATTAATATATTAAGAAATTGTTATGTAGTCAAATGGTCATATATACTTATGTAGGAATTGTGATAATACGCTCACATCACAAGTGAATGATGTAATAAGCTAGCAAACAAAACAATAAAATAATTATGTCATAGAGTGACGTAATTTATTGGCAACTAATAATAAACGTGAATTGTTGCATTTCAATTAATATCATTTGTCTGATTTATTTATCTCTACTGGTGAAAAAATTGGTTATATTAGTTTCAAGGGAGAATAAAATCACACGTGGTTAATTAGTGAGACATAAAACGGCTGTGTTTTTTTTACCAAAGCATCCAGATATAATGTGTGTGAATCATAAAAATTAGTACAGAAATGGGATTATATTCTTCTTTCACGTAAATTTTCTTAGCCTGAGAATCTACAAAACACACACAAAAGAACCCTCAAGATGAAGAGAGATCAGGGGTGATTTCCTCGTCTAAGAGCTTTCGATACCTAAGTTAATATCCTAGAGTAATTTTGGCGGAGTTTTCTTTAAGGGAGAGTTGCTTACCATGCACTGTTGTGGATGTAGTATTTATACCTAAAGCCTTTGAGGTGAGATGCATGTCGAGGAAGCTTTGATATTGTTGCCTTAAGAAGCATGTCGAAGGCGCATTGGAGAAATGGTGATTTGTCTTGTCATGGCGAGTTGAGAGCGACATTTAATGCTCTTGTCCACTGAGCTGGCATAAAGGTCGAGATGACCTAAAAGAGATTTGTCTGACATGAGAGGCGATTACTAGACCCCTGGACCAAGAGATGAATAGGGAGACGCCACCCCAGTCCCTACTTTTAGGTGTGAAATGGTGGTGCTGACGTTAGGCTGCCGTTCAGACATCCAGGTCCTCATCATATACTCTTTTGTTCCTTACGAGCTCGTTCTAGCCTGACTTTTCCCCGTCGTGGGTTGGTGGGACCAGGTCGAGTAAGATGCATGACGCATGACTGAGGCTTGGTGAGATTCCTGTGTTACGCATCGGGATATCATCGAGATATGTGCCCTCACTTTTACTGGTTTCCAAGAAGCACCCATAACACATACCTTATTTTACTTTATCCAACATATAACTTCATAGTTCAAATTCATTCTCAAAATGCCACAGTTGCCACATTTTTATAAGAAAGTTATATTGATGAGTTATTATTTGTTAACACGCCTAATTTTATTCATTATTGAATTATAATTTGTGTATTCGACTTTATAATAATATTTTTATAACATTTTTTTTCTCATTAAAAATTATAACATTTTTCTCTCTCCCGAAGCCCTTTTCTCTACCCTAACCCTGACTTGCAGAGCCGCCTCATAGGGAGAGCTTCCTTGCTCTCCCCATGAGCCGTACCTCCTTCCTTTTTTCATCATCATCCCCATCTTTTTACTCTTTCCCTCCTCCTTATCTTTCTCTCATTCTCCCCATTTCCCATCCCTTTCTTCATCGCTTTCTCTCTTTCCCTCCCGTTGTTTCCTTGTTCATTCTCTCATTTCTCCCCCTTCTCTTTCTCTCCTTCTTCCACCCTTTTCCGCTGCCCTTCTCCCCTAATTTTCAGCTCCTCTCTCTCTCTCTCTCTATTTATTCTTCACCCCTATCCCCCTCCTCTATTTTTTCTCCTTTTTGTAGATCTGCTTCTGCATTTTTTGGTTTTGCTGCTGCGTTTTCCTTCCATTTTGAAAAGTTTTGCTACCTACCAGTTGTGCATATTTTGATCCACCAGTTCTCGAGTCTTTGGTGGTTATCTTCTCTTTAGATTTGGCAACTTTGGTATTTTTAGTGCTTCTTCTATCTGTGACACAGCCGGTTGTCCCCGATCTGTTCAAGATTATTTTATTTTTCATGCAAATATGCTTTTACAGTGTTAGTTGGCCAACCAGATTTAGATAGTGGAGGACCTATGAAACGAGACGGTTGCGCTCTATATTTATATGTTGTATATACACATGATTCCAACCCTATACGTGAGTAGATATAAATGGGTTTTATCTGACATTTGTAATTGTTTTTTTATATTTAGATCTGATAATTTTGTTCAGTTCTTGTTCTATTGTAACTCTGCTCATTAGTGAAATAGGGTTTTTATCTTTAAAAAAACTTAAGAGGGTATATGTAATTAAAATTAAATAGAAGGAAAATTAGTATAAATTAGTGTTTATAAACATCCCAAAAAATTAAAAATGCACCAAACAAAAAAAAGGCCGAATGAGATATAAGAGGGCCCCAATAATTTGAGTTTGCGCAGTTGGTTAAGCCTCCACATCTATACATTAGAGGTCATTGTTGGGGGTTATGGCCTCAAAGCATGTTTATTGACATTTTGATGTGAAATTTAATAAGGATTACATTTTTCTTATAATTATTTTTTTAATTATTATTGAATAATTTATATAAATATCTGAAAATTTTATATTCATTAATTTGACTATGATCTTGTATTAGTACGAGAGAATTAAGATCATAGATAATGAATAAAATTATCAGCAACATGTTAATTTTGAATTAATAAATATTTAGATATTTAATTTGTTAAAATAAACATTTAATACGTAGTAATTATCACGTGTCAGTCATTGATTGAATTCAGATATTGATATGGACTACTATAGTGCCACATGGCTCTATAATAGTGGGTGTGTGACATTGTAGTGCCACATGGCACTACAATGGTTCCACGAGGCACTGTACCGCCTCACGACACACCGCAACGTCATGTGGCATTGTAGTTGTGCACAATAGCAGTGTGTCTCACTGTTATTGGTAATTTTATAATTAAATATTATTTCGATTATCCAAAAATATATAATATGTCATTGTCAAGAAAAATATACAGATATTATTCTGATGGCCTAGGATAATAAATTAGTTCAACCAGTTGAATCAGTTCAATTAGTTCAATCAATCAGTTGAATCACAGAATCAATTCAATTAATCAAAAAAATCACAGAATCAGTTCCTCAATCAAGAATTGAGAGAATAACACAATTCTCAAAGAGTGATTTTTCTACGTTAAGAGTTAATCAGAATTTCTAAAAAAATCATCATCATGTTATTTTAGAGAATCGTCTCACAAAAATCATTCTTAGTAAAATATCTAGATCTCATATGTTGAGTATATCTAGTGACAGAAAAGTGTTTTCGTTATATTCTACGTGCTCACACACGTCTTAGTACGTTGAGGATTGACTCGGAAGATCTTGATATAGATCTCGGAGTCTACTGATCGTTGAAACGATTTCGTGGGAATGGAGAATCAATTGATTTCGCGAGGATGCTTGTTTAGAATATAAGAGTTATATGATTCCCAACCTTGTCTGCGGTTAATTTAATATCTAAATATATAATGGATCATAACTGATTGAAAAGAATTTTTAATAAAAAAAATTTTTATTATCGTAGCATTGCGTGATTTATTTTATTTAAAAATTAATTTTTAAAATGATCATGCATTACACGCTTTCACTGCATACACGTCACGACGATCAACAATCAATATTTGAGTCATATTCTCTTATTTCTTCTAAAATTTATAATATAATTTAATATATATATATATATATATAAATAAAAGAGGGCCACTAATAACGGATAAACTAAAGGATGAAAAAACGATAAAACTAAAATGAAACCCCTAGGTGTAAATGGGACCCACGGGAGTCTGTCTCCGTTGATGGTCCATTAGTCCACGCTGACGCTTTAATTTTTTTTTAATTTTAACTTTACTATACATTTTTTATTTGAAATTTTAATTTAATATCCACCAAGAAACTCCATAGATATCTTGCATTATTTGCCACTAGGCAAATTCTCTATCGTTCTATTCACCCACTTGGGATATAAAATTTTTTTATTCCTATTTGTAATTTCATTAATTTTAAGATTGATAACTTTCATTGGTATTTGATAGCATTATATAACTTGTTTTTCTTATGAGATATTACAACAAAAGAATGTTTAAATTTCCTCTATAACTAAGGGAATTTATATGTTTATTTTAAGCAATGACACAAGACTCTGATGAATTAATTATAATAGAACAAGAAAAAAACATTTTAGAAACTATCTCGCTCTCGTTACTCCCTTCCCGTCTAACCATTCCTAATAATTACAACTTTTAATAGTATCTTAATCCGGCTTCTTTTAACATTACATGTTATAACAATTTCTATTGCTCTGAAAGAAAAATAGAAGAAAAAAGAAAAGAAATGATATAAATTATTTATATATGTGTCATAATTAGCTATACTTTTAGATATTAAAATATGAATTAAGCATATAGATTGATATGATTAACTTTATTTTGTATTTTCCTCTAAAGCAATATTTGCATAAGCCAAATAATTAGTGATTTAACAAAGTAGAATTTCCACTAGCTGCTACAAAAATCAATCCAATCCAAGTGGGCAGGAGTGATATTAACATATATAATTTTAAAAGCTAATAATAATAATAATAATTTATTATTGCGTATTAGATTAGGGAATTTTTCAGTTCTTATATACAGGCAGAGCTGAAAAGTACAAGTCTGATCTTATCACATACCTTGTTCTTTGCTTGAGGAGAATCTAATTAGTGAGACAGAGTATAAGATTGTAATTTTTCATTAGGTTATTAATTGTTATTGTTAGCCTTAAGTGACTTAGTCGGAGAGTATAACTAACTATTCATAAGTTACTAATGAGTTAATATGTATTGTCATACGATTCAACTTCTATGCATTTAGCAGCTGTACTTCTTGTGTTCACTTTCTTTGGAAGAGAATAAGTTAATATGTACTACCATGGAGTTCAGCCTCTACGCACTTAATAATTGTGTTTCTTGTGTTCGCTTCCTTTGGAAGAGCACAAGTTATAATATACACTGTCGTGTGGTTCAACATCTTTGCACTCAATAGTTGTACTTCTTGTGTTCGCTTCCTTTGGAAGAGCAAGTCAATATGCACTGGGGGTTTGGCCTCTCTGCACTTAACAGTTGTACTTCTTGTGTTCGCTTCTTTTAGAAGAGCACAAGTCAATATGCACTACCATGAGGTTCGGCCTTTATGCATTTGATAGTTATACTTATTATGTTCGCTTCCTTTGGAAGAGCATAAGTCAATATGCATTGTCGTGGGGTTCTACCTTTATGCATTTGATAGTTATAATTCTCGTGTTCGTTTCTTTTAGAAGAGAACAAGTCAATATGCACTGCCGTCGGGTTCGACCTCTATGTATTTGGTTAGGATGGGAACCAATTTAAATTTCCATTACTTAGGATAAAAATATTTTATTCGATAAAGATCACATATATCATGGATAAATATATTTTTAAGTGTTCAGCATTCCATGAGTGTTGAAGGTTATTACTTTCGGCATCCTACAGCTCGTAACATTCTGGCCCAATTATCCTCGTGACTCTGTACAGTTCATCCCAACTAGGACCTAATGGCCATCTGGTGTGGTTGCCCCTAAATTTTGGCTTCCTTAGGCCCCTCTCTTCCTCTATTCTTTTTGCCGTCGATTTGTTCCCCTCTATGGGCTGATAAGAACTTAGTTGCACTCATGTACTTCCAGGCTCTCCTCATCAATTCTGTAAAGTTCGTAGCAGCCCTAAAAGAAGGGCCGTCAGGGCAATGTCATCAGTGTACCCACCAACTTTCAAAGCTTTCGTGTTGAACCAGATGACATAATCTCATAAATTCCCATCTTTTCTCTGTCTGACGGTGAGGAGATGGGTTGGAGGTTTCCTTTGATCCCTTCCTCATAGGAACTGATGTATGAATTGTTAGGGGTTATGCTCTCAAAACATGTGTATTGACATTTTGTTATGAAATTTAAAGAGAATTACATTTTTTTATAATTGTTCTTTTAAATTATTGTTGAATAATTTATATAAATATCTAAAAATTACATATTCATTAATGAGACTATAATCTTATATTAGTACGAGAGGATTAAGATCATAGATAATGATGAATAGTTGCTAGTACGGTTTACTAAGTATTATGAATGCATGTGATCTAGATCCGGATCATTGATGTGGATAGACAACTTAGTGAATATACTTTATATAATAAGATTATATATGACAGGACCGATGTGAATTAATATCTTTATTAACGTGTCGTTTATCATAAAAATTTAATACACATCAATTCAATGATCATATGTAGATTAGTTTGAATCCTGAGTAGACATGAACTCCTATGAATGTCTATTAGATCTTTTGATTCACTCATTAAGGTCTGTTTGTTAATCATGCTAGTGACTTTTATTTTGGAGATTCAGTGATGTGGATGGCTGGAAACATGATTTTACAAGATTTAGAAATTAGGCTTTTATAACAGATCATATATTATTTTCCTTAAGTGTTGATTCTAGAACTGAATGGTTTTTTAGCTCAAATTTATAATAAGATTATAAATTAGCCATTCACTAGTAAATTAATGGTATTTAAGGATCAAGAAGTAATTAGGAATGGTAAAATGATAATCTTGACAAGCTCTGATTTACGAACTAATAATTGGAGGATAGAATTAAGCGAAATAATTATAACAATGGATTACACGAGAATACTTTGTAAATACATTTTATAATCTCTAAGAGTGCAATTATATATTTATAGTGGAGTAATAATGAAATTAATAAATAAGATTATTTAATTAAAGAGTTTAATTAATAATTTGATTTATTGGAGCTTAGAATTATAGGTCCATGGTCCCCAAGTCATCTCTATACTATGTTATTTTCACAGGACATGAGAAAAAGACTGACTTGCAAAAAAAAACTCTATTCTCGGCCTGGTACATAATTATGAGATAATTATGTATGAGTAATCAATTAAGAATTACTTAGTAAATTATTTATATATTTAAATATATTTTTTGGAAATTATATATATGTATATGTATATATAATTATCGATAAGTGAGATAAAATATCTAATTTGTGAAATAACATATATGTTAATTTTGAATTAACTGATATCTAGATAATTATCTAATTAAAATAAATATTTAATTCACAGTAATTGTCACGTGTCAATCAATGATAATACATCAAAAATTGACATAAACTATTGTGGTGCCACGTGACACTGCAACGGTGAATGTGCAACACTTTAATGTCACATGACACTATAGTGGTGCCGCGAGGCACTGGGCTGGCTCATGGCACACTGCAGCGCCATGTGGCGCTGCAGTTGTGCACAATCGCAGTGGGC
The DNA here is from genome assembly GCA_003255025.1 of Datisca glomerata. Taxonomy (NCBI): domain Eukaryota; kingdom Viridiplantae; phylum Streptophyta; class Magnoliopsida; order Cucurbitales; family Datiscaceae; genus Datisca; species Datisca glomerata. Next base: position 1,390,868 of record QANY01007580.1, on the reverse strand, counting down.
CTCGCTGAAATTTGTAATTTTATAATTAAATATTATTTTCAGTTTATCCCTAAAAATATGATATGTCATTATTTAGAATCTATACAAATATTATTCTAATGGCCTTGGTTGTTGAAAGAAGAGGAAAGAATCAGTTGATCAGATCACTAGTTCGTCAATCAAGAGTTGAATTGATAACACAATTGGTGTCAGAAAGGTTTTCTTCTGTGATTAAATGTTAATCAAATATCTAAAAGAATAATCATCACGTTCTTTTAGAAAATCGTCTCACTAAAGTCCTTCTCAATAAATCTCTAGATCTCATGTGTTGAGAACATCTAGTGACTGAAAAAGTGTCTTGTAAAATTTTACGTGCCTACACACGTCCTAGTGCGTTGAGAATTATCTTGAAAGATCTTGGTGTGGATCTCAAAGTCTACTAATCTTAGAACAATTTCGTGGGAACGGAGGATCAATCAATTTTTGTAAGAACACTTGATATAGACTACAAGAGATATATGATTTCTAACATTCTATGTTGTAGATTTAACGTATAAATATATAATGGATCCTGACTGATTGAAAAAGAATTTTTAATAAAAGTTTTTATTTGGTTATCGTGGCATTACACAAGTTTTGTTTTATTAAAAGATTTATTTTTTATTAAAAGTTTCAATTTTAAAAGGCCACGCTTGCGCCACGCACGCATCGCAACAATCAACAAGTGATGGCGGTCTTTATATATTTATATGTTAAATGTTGCGTGGATTTTCTTGCATTATTCATATAATATGAGATATGTACAATGATGGATGGTTATGTTTTTTGAATGTACGAAAAATAATGGATCGGTAATTCTATGGTGATTATTGGGTTAGGCTTTGTTTAAAGTTTTTCTAGATCTTTATGTAATTGAATTGAGGCGTATGAATTTTTATAATTTTATTTTAAATATTATCGTAATTATTCTGAATGCAAGAAGACGAATAACGCACGAGACGAACTGTAAAAATTTACTATTCACATGAAAACAATGTTCATCCACGAAAACACTGTTCATCAGGTGAAAACACCATTCACGCCAAAAATTTACTATTCGGCAGAGTGAACAGGGCCGGCGGTGCTGTACCGGCAGTGAGCAGTGGATGTACAGCGCGGCAGGCGGCTGTCAGCGGTGGTGATGGGCGACGATCGAAGAGTCCTATCATTAGTGACAACCGTTGTCACATTTTAAGAAAGTTTTTAATAAACCATGCAACCAACTCTATCACCTAAATATTTCATTAAAACCCAAACTCTTTTAATTATTCATTTATGTTTTGAAATTAATGTAATTTTAAAATTAATTATTAATTTTTGATTTTATGAAGATTAAAATTAATACATTGATTGAGTTTTAGCCAAGTTTGACCAAATCAAATAAAATGTTTATTTGACTAAGTCAAAGTCAACTATATTAAAATGAATAATTATAGAAATTATTTTAATTAAGAAAAATAGTTTTCTAATTAAAAAGAGTTTTGTTCAAAGCTTGAATATTATGAAGATGGACATCGGGAAGAGAATGTAATATTTGGAAAATATGTATTCTTGAAGTCCGCTTTATAATTTTATTTATTTCTTTCAAGAATTGTAATTTAAAAATACCCAATAGTCACTCGGTCCATTATTATTTTATTTAATTATTAAATAATTGTTTAATTGTTATGTTTGATAACATATCCATACATTAGTGGATCACATGTCATACATGAAAATCTCACACAGTTTTATTTAATCATGCATCACATATATAGAAACATAATTTATTATGATTGTCCTAATATGTTTATATGTATTACTTTATAAAATCAATTACACGTAAACTGTTAAATTTTATCTAGTTAAAACTTGGTAATCACACCACATTAAAAGTTATAGTAACATTTAGGTTAACCTACTTTAGTACAAAAGTGTTATTAAAGTTTGATGAATATAATTAATTAGTTAATCTAAGTTCACTTAATTATTACTTAGGTGATTTAGAAAGTTAAATGAACTTAGGCCATTGAGAATGGATTAACTGATAATTAAATATTTATAGAGTTATTATTTTTTAGTATTTAATTTGGAATTAATTGATTAGTTAAAATAGAAACACATTATCCTAAAATAGTGAGTGAGAGAAGGTTGATATGTCAATGTAACAAATGGTCTCCATCATTAGCATAACACCGTGAGGTGCAGGGAGGGCCTCGAGATGGCTTTGTTTTCATCTCTTTAAGGAAGGTTTCGAGCTGTACCAATACCAATGTTGGACTTTTTAAGAAGATAGAAGGAGTGATGTAGTTTAGTTTTGATCGACCCTAAGACGGCATATTCTAATTGAAGTCATGAAAACTGAAATGATGAGTTACACTTACAAAATCACAATTAAGCTTCATGTGGATAGTTGACTTGACTGAACAAGCGACACATTATTGTTAAAAGAGAAAATATGAGATATTTTAAGTTTTAATTAATAAGGATGAGAATGTCTCATAAACAGCCTGAGGCACTACACACGGTAACGTTCATTTTGAATGTAGTGCCCTCTAAGTTTGTAAGCAATACGCCTTTAGAGTTATGGAATGATTCCAAACCTAGTTTACGTCATTTCCGTATATGGGGGTGTCCAGCTCACATTCTTAGACTGAAGACCAGAAAGTTAGACTCAAGGTCTGAGCTATGCATATTCGTTGATTATTCTCTAGAGACTAGAGGTGAGTACTTTTATAGTCACAATGATCAAAACGTGTTTGTGTTGACAAATGCAAACTTTTCTTGAGCATGACTATCTGCAAGACTACAAACCTTGTAGCAAAATAATTCTCGAGGAATTAGCGACTGATGAGATCAGACCACCTTCAATTTCTACTGATAAATGACAAACCAGAGAAACCACAGTTCCTGCAAAGAAAACCCCGGTGCAACGTTGTAGTGAGAGGGTTGTGAGATAACTAGCTCGCTACAAACTAGAGACACATGTTTTAGTGTCAGACACTAATAAGGAGAATCCATTATCTTATGAAAAAGCAATGGATGATCTTGAAAAAGAGAAATAACAAGATGCCATGAACCATGAAATAAAATCTATGTACTCTAATTCCATCTGAGAACTTGTAGATCCATCTGAAGATGCTAGGATCATTGGATGTAAATGGATCTTCAAGAATAAAAGAGGTGCAAATGAAAAAGTAGAGACTTTCAAGGCACGGTTAGTAGCCAAAGGCTATACACAAAGGAAGGGAGTCGATCATGAAGAGACATTCTCCACTTGTGGCCATCCTAAAATCCATTCGCATCCTTTTTTCCATAGCCGCTAGTTTTGACTATGAGATATGACAAATGGACGTCAAGTCATCTTTTCTAAATGACTCTCTTAAAGAAAGCATATATATGATACAACCAGAAAGGTTCGTACAAAAGGAGCAAGATAAAAAAGTATGCAAGTTGCTAAAATCCATTTATGCATTAAAGCAAGTATCTAGATCTTCGAATCTTACCTTTGATGAGATTATAAAGTCTTATGACTTCGAGCAAAATGTTGACGAAGCATGTGTTTATAAATACACCAAAGATGAGATAGTGGTTTTCTTAGTTCTTTATATTGATGATATTCTACTCATTGTGAATAATGTATAGAAAGAACTATGTTCTAGGCATCCAAATCTTAAGGGATAAAAAGAACAAGTTATTGGCCTTTTCTCAAGCATCTTATGTTGATAAGGTGCTGGAGAGATTCTCTATGGAGAATTCCAAGAAAAGTCAACAACCGACCATGTATGGAATTGTCCTCTCCAAGAAACAATGTCCTAAGACACTTAGGAGGTAGAGGATGTGAGAAAGGTTCCCTATGCTTCAGCAATTGGAAGTCTCATGTATGCCGTATTTTGTACGAGACCGAACATCTGTTATGCAGTGAGAATTGTCAGTCGTTATCAATCGAATCCAGGTTTGGAACACTGTGATTGCAGTAAAGCACACTCTTTAGTATCTTAGGAGAACGAGAAACTATATGTTTGTTTATTCAGGTGGAGACCTGAACCCCACTGGATATACTGATTATATTTTTCAATCAGACATAGACAGTCAAAAGTCGACATCTAAATCAGTATTCACCCCTAGGCGGAGGAGTTGTAGTCTGAAGAAGTATTAAACAATCCAACATTGCAGAGTCCATTATGAAAGCCGAATATATAACGGCTTGTGAAGCTGCAAAAGATGCGGTATGGCTCAGCAAGTTCAATTCTGATCTGGAAGTAGTTCCAGGGGATGCGACTGTTATGAAGATAGAATCGGAACATAACCTGACTGATCTTTTTACAAAGACATTTTCTATGAAGTCATTTGAGGGTCACGTGTGTAACATGAGATTAAGAGAGATGCCACATTTGCTTTAGGGAAAGTGGGAGATCGTTGGGGGTTATGCCCTCAAAGCACATGTATTGACATTTTGATATAAAATTTAAAGATGATTACATTTTTTTTATAATTGTTCTTTTGAATTATTGTTGAATAATTTATATAAATATCTGAAAATTCTATATTGATTAATGAGACTATGATCTTATATTAGTATGAAATGATTAAGATCATAAATAATGAATAAAATTATCATATTACTGAGAAAAAGAGAACGTTTAGTCATTTTCTCTATCGTTGTTGTTTCATTTTTTATTTATTGGTTATATAACCTGATGGAAATGGGATAGAAGATTGTGATCACAAACGTGTAAGAACATTAACATTAATGACTCAGTATTCTAGATAGAATGAGATTGATCATTAATATTCAAATCAGTTGAAATTGAATAATCAAGAGTTATAAAGACTAGTAAAGTATGAAAATCCATACACATAAATTAGACTTTTGAAAAGGGCTTGTAAAAGTTGTAAATGCAAACACTTGGTAACAAATAACACCAGAAATCAAAAGGTTTGAAAATTTCAAAAGAGCATGAAAAAACTAAAAATGCTATCAATAAAATGAGTTTGATACAAATGATTAAATTTTTTCACTTATATCCAATGTTATTGTGATAATTTTTAATTTTTTTTAAAACTGATAACTTAAGCCAAAGAAGGGAAAAAAGAGCAAGCCGGCTATGATATCTAGCATGACATCAAATCTCTTCTTTTAATGTCAAAGGGAAATCTTTGATTTAATAGCAAGCTACGAATATCTCATTGTTTTGTGAGAAAATTGTATTCTGTTGTTGAGCTTTAAAATAGAAGGGTACCGATAATAGATCCTTCTTTTGTCAACAGACTTCCAATGAAAAGTGCATTGAACATATAAAGTAGAAGAAGACTTGTATAAACTTCAAAATTCCTACTTAGAAATATATATATTCTAGCATTACCAACAAAACTAATGTACAGAACAATTCACCAACATTTTTAAAATGATTCTTTTGCTATGGAAAAAAGTGTATGGTAATGGAGACAAAGTTTTGAAAGAACTATTTTGATTATATAAATCTCTGACTTAAAAAAATAACATAATATTTAGGTATTTTAAAATTGTCTTAAATATAGTTCAACCTAAAGTACGTAGTTGATATACGTCATAAACTTGTAGTTCATCAAGTTGTTACAAGTGTCGAAAAAACGATAAATGTCAGGTGACTAAATAGAAATCTATCGATTACATATGAAATATTATGCTTCCCAAGTTTCTTTGAGCAACTAATGGCGCCAAAGCTTGTAAAACGTTGAGTTTCTAATTCATCTGCTGCCAGTTTGAGTAACATGAGTTATTAATGGATAATTTGCGTATATAATGAAAGTGGAGGAGCTAAAATGAGATCAGGTAAAGAACTAATTTAGTTATATAGAGAAAAAGAAAAGAAAGCTAAAATAAAGAGATAGAATTGGGGATATTCATGCAAATGAAATGAACTTGCTATGAATATCTTCAAAATGTTTGTCCTCTTAGCAATAAAATGGGAGAGACAAAAGTACTCCTACTACACAATATCATCCACAGCTGACAGCACCCAAATTGTTCTTTGGGCAATGTTTAGGTGACCAGTCCTCCTTTTATATGTCATTATTTAAACACAACTTCTAATAATTGTTTTTTTAGTTCAATTTGTTTTCTGGCCTGTTGCCTGCTGTCGTCTTTTTTTTTTGGTAATGCAGCTGATGCATTACTTTTTTGGAAGGTGTACCTTATCCATATTTCATTTTCAAGAAGAGAAAAATATATTTAGTAGAAAATCGCTCTATTTAATTACCACCTAGCTCTCTAAAGAAAAAAAATGGAAATAAAGGAGGAAAAAACCAGGAAAAAGATATTATTGTGATATAAAATTCAAGATAAATAAATAAAGGCATCAGACAAAACATTCAAAAATAAATTAAAATAGAAAAAAATCGATGGTCCTTGTCCTGGTCTTAATTGGTGTTCTACTTGCGTCTAGGACTAGTGCACATACAGATTCACTGTGTCAAACTCAGGTGAATATATTGACAAAAAATTATAAATTAATAAATAAAGTCAGACGAATAAACAAGATTATATAATAATTTAATTTACACCAACCTCTTTATAAACATAGAAATATTAATTAGACCCTTAATTATCAATCCCTAACAACCCTGTAATTTAAAATTTATAACTTCATTTGAACGTTCACCTAAACTGGGGAAACAATCTACTACTAATTAACTTCATTTTTTCATCATGCTATATTTCCTATTTTGCTATTTTTGTTTCTATTTTTCTCAACCCGGTCATCGGAAAACCTTCTAGTACATTTCTCTTCTTCAAAATTGAATTATACAAAAAAATTATTATTTAGCAAATAATAAATTGGTCTAAAGACACTAATACCCCTAATATTTCGGTGTATTTAGTCTCTCACATTTCTTAAACCCAAAACTACTACTCAATTTTAAATAGTTGTTAACTTCATTAACGAAAGGAACACATGCTTACCGCACGCTGATTTCTGCGTATAAATAAAAGTACGAAATGCGTTACAATTCATTTTGTTGGCTAAAATCAAACGACATAATTACTGGATCTTAAAAAATAATCAATTTAATAAACATCATATGTTTTTTAATATATGGATTTGCGTTCTCTTATCTTAGGCAAACTGTTTAAAAAAATAGAAAAAATGTATTGCATGACCTTATTTGAATTATAAAAAAAATCTCATATGACCTATACATATTCCTCCGGTTATCTAAATTAACAACTATTTAAAACCACACTAAAATGGTGAAAAACTAGAGTGTTGCTTTTTAAATATTAGAAACTGAAGTATACATGGAATGAAAAGCAGGGACATTAATGTCTTCCAAACTAAGAACATGTGTTGTATTGCACAAATTAGTAATAGGAAAAAAGAGAAAAAACAACGTGGGAAATTAATTTCACAAATAAATGAATATAATAATGTTCCAAAGATATTCGGAAGACAAGTGGGGAGTGGGTAAGGCTGAACATATTTGAACACAGTCAAACCAAACCAACGAATCCAATTATCTTATTGAAACTCTAATTGAAAATTCCATTAAAAAAATCCCCATCTTCAACGACCCTCTTTTCCTTCTCCTTTCCTCTCTCTTTCTCCCTTCAACCTTATATAAAGAACCTTCATTTTTCCATTCAACCAATAAACCTTCACACTTCCTCTCTGCTTCTCATTCCTAGAGAGAGAAAGAAAGAGACCCAGGAAGAGAAAAGAGAAGAAAGATTCAAAGAAGAAACTTCAAAAAAGTGGGAGCTAGGCAGAGCAGCTCAAATTTTATTCTTTTATTTTTTTGTGAAGAAAGAAGTGAAATTCAGACTCATTTCCATTGTTGTTCATCAGAAAAAAACTTGGTAAGTTTTAATTTCTTACTCCTTGTTTGGCTTTCTGAACAGAGAAGGAAATAAATCTGCAGAGTTTGAAAACTATATCTAAACTGTAGTCAAACGCGTTTTGGGATATTATAATTGTCTTTGGGAAATACATAGTTTTTCTTGTTTTAACATTTTTGAAAACTGATTTTGCTGATCTGGGTATGTTTAATTTTCACTAGATTGAATACAAGAAAAAAGTCTAAAAAATGGAGGGAATGGAGAGAGCGAGGAATTCAACGAGACGAGCGAGCAGAAACTTCAGTAGAAGTATAAGCAGGAGCTTGAGCAAGACAAGTTGGAGTATGGAAGATGTGACGTTTGCAAGTGGAAGACATTCTAGAAGAAACAGCCATGTGAATGAAGATGAAGAAGCTCTTAAATGGGCTGCCATTGAGAAATTACCAACCTATGATCGATTAAGAACTAGCATCATTAATTCATTCATGGAAAATGATCCTCACAACAACATAATGGGCCATAAAGAGGTTGATGTTCGAAAGCTTAATGTCAATGACAGACAGAATTTCATTGATCGGGTTTTTAAGGTTACTGAGGAAGACAATGAAAAGTTCTTGCAAAAGCAGAGAAATCGGATTGATAAGTAAGTTTTCCTTTCTTTCCACTCTGTTTTATGGGTTTTATGGAGTGAGATTTTTTCTAATTTTAGTAATATTTATAACTTTGATGAAAAAGAATTAGTTCTGTGTCGGCCATTGGAAAATCATTAAACAGATAATTTATTCATTTAGATATTTTTCTCTTGTTCTTAAATTTACTATAAGCGTAAACAGTGACTCTGAACTTTCCACGAGATTAATTAATTATTATTTCTATGGATATTGGAAGATCCAATAATATATATTTTCGAAAATTTATGGAATTATTGGAGCTTGCATTACCTTCTGATTATATATATATATATTTTAAATTCAGAGTTTTTTCAATTCGTGACAGTCTCTATCATTATTAAAGACAAAAATAGTAAAAACACTGGGAGAATTTTTAAATTTAGAGATTAATTTCCTTAATTATATATCTAATCAACCACTTCCAATTATTAATTAATGTTATATTATATTATTATTAATATATTTGTCTCTAATCATCGTTTGAATCCCACGCAGAACCCCATTTACTAATAAAAACATTGTTCCACTATTAATATAATAATATGATAATCAACCGCATAATTATTAACTTAATGTTTTAATATTGTAAATTGAATCCTTAATTTTGTGTAATATTTGCAGGGTTCAAATAAGACTTCCGACAGTTGAAGTAAGATTTGAGCATTTGACGGTAGACGCTGACTGCTATATAGGGAACAGAGCACTCCCTTCTCTTCCAAACGCTGCCCGGAATATTGCTGAGTCAGCTATCGGACTGCTCGGCATCCGCTTAGCCAAACGAACCAAACTCACCATCCTCAAAGATGCCTCCGGCGTCATCAAACCATCGAGGTACTTAAAATTAATTATTGCTAATAATTTAATTTGGATGAATGATTATTATATTTTTTAATTCGTTATAACATGGGTTGTATTGTATTATTTTCAGGATGGCCCTACTACTGGGTCCCCCCTCCTCAGGAAAAACATCACTCCTATTGGCTTTGGCTGGAAAGCTAGACCCCACCTTGAATGTGAGTGATAATCATCTGTCCAACTCGGAGAGGAATTGACTCACTGAGTTAAGAAATAAACTAGCAAGTTAATCAAGTAGCTAATTACATCTTTGGTAAATATAACAGGTTACAGGAAACATTACATATAATGGGTATAAGCTCAAAGAATTTGTGCCACAGAAGACTTCAGCATATATCAGTCAAAATGATGTTCACATTGGAGAAATGACTGTCAAAGAAACACTTGATTTCTCGGCACGGTGTCAAGGAGTCGGTACTCGATATGGTAATTTTTTTTAAGCAAACGCTAATAAAATAGATTTTTTTGGGCGACTAAATAGATAAATAATTCTGAAATTTTTAATTTGATGGGGGTGTTGTAGAACTTTTAACTGAGCTTGCCAGGAGGGAAAAGGATGCTGGAATTCATCCAGAGCCAGAAGTTGACCTCTTCATGAAGGTAATTAGGAAACAAATATTAATTTTTTAATTCCATTAATCTTTTTTTGGTTTGTTTCATTTTCTTTTGGAAAATATGATGAAATTGCGAAATTTAATATAACATTCAATTTTTTTAGGCGACGGCAATGGAAGGAGTTGAAAGCAGTTTGATTACAGATTACACTCTCAAAGTAAGTTGGTCAATCTTTTCCTCCCCAACAAGAACAATAAATTAGGTTAAAAGTGGTGGAAAATCCACCAAACAAATCTTCAATTTTTCACTTTATTAAAAAAATAAAAAATAAAAAATTCTTCAAGGTTGAAAATTGTGTTTGGTTACAAAGAAAGTTAGTTGCCTTTGTGACTTTTCTGGCATAGAAAAAAGGACCCTTCAACTCACCAAACCTTTGGTCATTATCCTTGTCTAATTGTTTTCTAGTCTGAATTTTACTTCCCCCCACGCCCCACCAACTCTGTTGACTGTGGCTGATGTAAGGAGGGAAGACCCTAATTTTCTGTCACTTTCTTAGGAAAATTCATTCTTATGGTCATGTTCTTGAATTGGAACAGATTTTAGGGCTTGATATTTGTAAGGACACCATTGTCGGAGATGAGATGCAACGTGGCATATCCGGAGGACAGAAGAAAAGAGTTACAACAGGAGAGATGATAGTTGGGCCCACAAAGACATTGTTCATGGATGAAATATCAACGGGTCTAGATAGCTCCACGACATATCAAATAGTGAAGTGTCTGCAGCAGATTGTGCACCTAACAGAGGCAACCATATTGATGTCCCTACTGCAGCCAGCTCCTGAGACGTTCGATCTTTTTGATGATATCATACTGTTGTCAGAGGGACAGATCGTGTACCAGGGTGCACGTGAGAATATTCTTGAATTCTTTGAGACCTGTGGGTTCAAGTGCCCTGAGAGAAAGGGTACCGCTGATTTCTTACAAGAGGTAACATATCTTTGAGGTCCAATGAAGTGAATACCCATTCACGAAAAATTAGTAATTTTTACAGAAACAAATATGGTTAAAATTTGATGACGATGGTTGACAGTCTAAATTTGTGAAACTTTGAACAGGTGACTTCAAAGAAGGACCAAGAGCAATACTGGGCAGACAGAAGAAAGCCATACAGATACGTATCAGTATCAGAGTTCGCTAGCCGTTTCAAGCGCTTCCATGTAGGCCTGAAGCTCGAAAACGAGCTTTCAGTCCCATTTGACAAATCCAAAGGTCATAAAGCAGCTCTCGTTTTCACTAGATATTCTGTTCCCCAAATGGAGCTTCTAAAAGCAAGCTTCGACAAAGAATGGCTACTGATAAAGAGAAACTCATTCGTCTACGTCTTCAAGACTGTCCAGATTATCATCGTTGCCATTATAGCTTCAACGGTGTTTTTGAGGACCAGAATGCACACGAGAAACGAAGGAGATGGAGCTATTTACGTTGGGGCACTTTTGTTTTCCATGATTCACAACATGTTCAATGGATTTGCTGAGCTCTCGATGACCATTGCTAGACTTCCTGTGTTTTATAAGCACAGAGACCTTATGTTCCACCCCGTTTGGACTTTTACCCTTCCCACTGCTCTGCTCCGAATCCCCATTTCTGTGTTAGAATCGGTTATTTGGATGGTCATTACGTACTACACCATTGGATTTGCTCCTGAAGCTAGCAGGTAAGCCAAGCATAATGATTTATATGACTGATGTGTAATTGGTGAAGATGAGAAAAAAAGTGTATTTAGTCGGCAATTAATGTGTATTCTTCTTATTTGCAGGTTTTTCAAGCAACTATTGCTAGTATTTCTGATCCAGCAAATGGCTGCTGGGCTCTTTAGGCTTATCGCTGGATTTTGCAGAACTATGATCATTGCTAACACTGGAGGGGCTCTTACGCTTCTCCTTGTGTTCATGCTTGGGGGTTTCATTCTTCCTCGAGGTCAGTTTTCAACTCTGCTTTGAGAATGAAGGGAATATGTAGAAGAGCATTCATTCTTCTTCATAAATTGTGTCCACATTACTTACTTTTGTGAATTAATGGAGAATTGGGGTTGATTGATTTTTCAGGTGAGATTCCAAAATGGTGGGTGTGGGGCTATTGGATTTCACCTATGAGTTATGGGTTCAATGCCATTAGTGTGAACGAAATGTATGCTCCGAGATGGATGAATCAAAGGGTATTGCTTTTCTGCTTATATTGTAATCTTTTCAATAAGTTCTATTACAAGTAGGAGTAGAAAGAGTGATAAGAAAAGGGAACAGAAAAAATTTTAAGTAGAGAAAATTTTATAATTAGTCAATAACAAGAGCTTTATTGAACTGCAGGCTTCAGACGGTTCAACTCAGTTGGGTTTGGCAGTGCTTAGGAATTTTGATGTTTTCCCTAACAAGAACTGGTTTTGGATTGGGGTTGGAGCTCTTTTCGGGTTTGCAGTTCTCTTCAATGTCCTCTTCACCCTCGCTCTTATGTATCTCAATCGTAAGAATGGGCATTCTCTTCAGCTATCATATGGAATTCTTTGTTTCCTTTGCTTTGAGGTTCACCATTTCTGTATGTTGTCTTTTTAGCTCTTGGAAAGCCACAAGCAGTTATATCCGAAGAAGCAGCAAGAGAGATGGAGGCTGAACAAGAAGATTCCAAAGAACCAAGACTGAGAAGACCCAAGTCAAGGACAGATTCTATGTCTAGATCATTATCAACTTCAGATGGAAACGATTCAAGTAAGAAAACAAAACTCTTATCCGATGACTTTTACATCATATTGTTATGCTATCAAGATCCTTACCCTAAGATCTTCTGTTCAGGAGAAATGGCTATTCTGCGCATGAGCAGCCGATCCAATTCCAATGCAGTTAGTAAAAATGGAGATACCACTCTTGAATCAGCCCGTGGCGTTACCGCCAAGAGGGGAATGGTTCTTCCATTCACTCCTCTTGCAATGTCCTTCGACGGTGTAAATTACTATGTTGACATGCCCCCTGTAAGAAAGACTTCCTTTTTCATCTTTGTATTCTTCTTTCAAGTTGTATTACAAATTTAGTTTTCAAAACCAATAAACTTTCTAGCTAATATAGCTCATTAAACACAGGAAATGAAGGACCAAGGAGTTACAGACGATAGGCTCCAACTGCTACGTGAAGTAACGGGTGCTTTTAGGCCTGGTGTCCTGACTGCACTAATGGGAGTCAGTGGGGCTGGAAAGACAACTTTGATGGATGTTTTAGCAGGAAGAAAGACGGGAGGTTACATTGAAGGTGATATCAAAATTTCCGGGTTCCCCAAGAATCAAGAAACCTTTGCGAGAATTTCTGGATATTGTGAACAAACTGACATCCACTCACCGCAAGTCACTGTGAGAGAATCCTTGATTTACTCAGCTTTCCTCAGGCTCCCTAAAGAAGTCAGCAAGGAGGAAAAGATGGTAAGAGAAGTGACTTTTTTCTAACCAAACAACATTTTGAGGTAATAAATGTGCTAAAATTGCCTTCCCTATGGCTCTATGTTTTCAGGTTTTTGTGGATGAGGTGATGGACTTGGTGGAGTTGGATAGTCTTAAGGATGCAATAGTGGGTCTTCCGGGGATTACGGGGTTGTCAACAGAACAAAGAAAAAGACTGACTATTGCAGTTGAACTTGTTGCTAATCCTTCCATCATTTTCATGGATGAGCCAACTTCAGGTCTTGATGCAAGGGCAGCTGCCATTGTCATGAGAACTGTAAGAAATACTGTGGACACTGGAAGAACAGTTGTCTGCACCATTCATCAGCCTAGCATTGACATATTTGAAGCCTTTGATGAGGTAGCCCATCATTCTTTTTCCATCTCTCTCTTTCTTTCTCTCTCTCATAATGCTAAGAAAAAATTCTGCTCCAGCTTCTGCTGATGAAGAGGGGAGGACAAGTGATCTACTCGGGGCCATTGGGCCGCAATTCACACAAAATAGTTGAATACTTTGAGGTACTTACTTCATTTTCCTTTAATTTCTCAATTAAATCTGACGATGGGTAGAAATGAATATCTGATACATACATGATCACCCTTTTATAGGCTGTTCCTGGAGTGCTAAAGATAAAAGACAAGTACAATCCAGCAACTTGGATGCTAGAAGTAAGCTCAATGGCAGCTGAAGTTAGGCTTGGAATGGACTTTGCTGAACACTACAAATCATCATCCTTGCACCAGTAAGTCAAATTTAATATGTTCTAACAAAGCAAGATTATAAACTGCCACTGCCACTTCTACTTCATTCATTTTGTAGCTAAACATCTAATACTGCATTGGAACAGGCGAAACAAGGCACTAGTGAAGGAGTTAAGCGTGCCGCCACCCGGAGCAAAAGACATTTATTTTGCCACTCAGTATTCTGAATCAACATGGGGGCAATTCAAATCTTGCCTTTGGAAGCAATGGTGGACTTACTGGAGAAGTCCTGACTATAACCTTGTCAGATTCTTTTTCACCTTGGCTGCTGCCCTCCTGCTCGGGACAATTTTCTGGAAAGTCGGTACCAAAAGGTCTGTTCCTATTTCCTCCTCTAAAACTCGTCATCTAATTGATATGATATTGGTAACAAGTTATGACTTTTCTTATTGCCCTCAACGATTCAGGGATAGCTCAACCGATCTCACTATGGTCATTGGGGCCATGTATGCTGCCATCTTGTTTGTGGGAATCAATAACTGTTCAACGGTACAGCCTATAGTAGCTGTTGAAAGAACCGTTTTTTATCGAGAAAGAGCTGCTGGAATGTACTCTGCATTACCTTATGCTCTTGCACAGGTGAGTTTTTATCTATTTCAGAGGAGTTTCAGTTTTCACTCACTTATAACATTGAATTCGCAGGATAACTAATAATTGAACGCTAAAAATGTGAATTGCAGGTGATAGTCGAGATACCGTTCGTACTTATCCAGACAACATATTACACTCTTCTTGTGTATGCAATGGTTAGCTTTCAATGGACAGCCGTGAAATTCTTCTGGTTCTTCTTCGTGACCTTTTTCTCCTTCCTCTACTTCACATATTACGGAATGATGACTGTTTCCATCACGCCAAACCACCAAGTAGCTGCTATCTTTGCCGCAGCTTTCTATGCACTCTTCAATCTTTTCTCCGGCTTCTTCATCCCAAGACCGGTGAGTAGTAATATATTCTTGATATGAATCTATGTTTGCACTGCGAACTTAACCGTCCATCATTTTTAACACTATCAATAATTTGATCATTTTTCAGAGAATTCCCAAATGGTGGGTGTGGTATTACTGGATTTGCCCAGTAGCTTGGACCGTGTACGGATTAATCGTGTCACAGTACGGAGATATTGAGACCAGAATCAGCGTGCCCGGAGAGGATAACCCACCTACAATCAAAGCGTACATTGAGGACCATTATGGGTTTGATCCAAACTTCATGGGACCAGTAGCGGGAGTTTTGGTGGGCTTCTCTGTCTTCTTCGCTTTCATGTTTGCCTACTGCATAAAGACCCTGAATTTCCAGATGAGGTAGAGAGCTTGTCTATGACAGAAAGGCCTTCTCGTATCAGTTCCTTTGTTATATTTACAAATGTAAATAGATCTTTAGAGGTATTCATCAAATTGGTGAGAAGAAAAGTAATTCGATGCATATGTTCTGTTATTAAGACGATAGTGACGAGAAGTTGTTTAGAAAGTTTTGAGATTTATTTGAATAAATGTAAAGTTTAATTATTTCATGTTTAATGTAAAAGTAGGCAATTCTAGTGTTTCACATTTTATAACTCGGTTTGTTTATACCTTTAATGAATGTGAGAGATTATTGTTCTTCCTTCTGTAAATGAAAAGAGCAGAAAGCACCAATCTAACAAATCTAACAAAACAGTAAGCTAACAACACAAAACCAACAGAGATCACTCCACGATCACTGCCTTTGAATTTTCGCTATAGCATGAGTCGTGGCGATGCCGTAACATGTTTGATATCTGGTTAAAATGAAGAGACTCAAAAGTTGTTTTGATGGAACAAGTTGCTGGTACTTGCATGAAGAATCATCTGATGATGACATGAGCGCAATGGCAACATGGCCTTACCAAGAAAGCTGATCTCTGTAAAAATGTTCATTTACTCTCTCCTGTGAAACTCCATTCATAATGATTGATCTGACCATTTTTTTTCAACTGATTCCACATATCCTCTCCTCCCGTTATTTTGAACAGGAGGTCAATTGTTAATAATATTGGACACGAAATTGTTTTTCAGCAGCCATGATCTGCTTTGTTTGATCTTATCGTTGCAGAAAAATGTACTGAGTTAATTTGGGTCATCGAAAATAAAATGAAGGATGCATATTATACCAATATAAGACCCTCTTCTGATTCAACCATAAACGGAAAATATGCAAATCCATCTACAAAAGCATAAGGTCATAATTGAGTGTAATTTTTTTCTCGTGTCTTCTTCTGTTCATGGTTTGATATTCTGGCGTAGTCTAATTAAGTATTTAAAAACTTTAAGTTCTAACAAACAAAAAGTATTTCAATCGTTCACTCGCTATCATATATATATATGATATAGTAAAAAATTCAAATTATTTTCAGTTTATTTAAAATATACTTTTAAGTTCTTAAGTTTAGAATTAAATATATATTTTAAGTTTATTTAACTTCTTAATTTAACTGACCTTGAAATCGACGCTAAAATCACACTATTCCGAGCATCATCGTTCACTCGCTAATAGGTCTCATTAACTATGAATGGCTCCTAAATTAATTGATATTAATTACAGATTATTATTATTATTATTATTATTATTATTATTATTATTATTATTATTATTATTTAATAGAAATCCATATATTCACCACCTTTACATGCACCCGACTACATAGGTCTCCCCCATGCAAAAACGATACTTGAAGGTTTGAGTCAATCAATGGAGGATTAGTATAATCAAAGAAGCTTCCTTTAAATTTTCTCACTTCTTTTTTGTTTCTTTCCTTTTTCACAAAATTTCCTTTTGGGTTTGCAGAGACGAAGAAACAGAGCAATGGGTAGAGATGAGCCATTATGGAGATATAGAAAAGATGCAGAAGCAGCTCTGAGATGGGCTGCGATTGAGAAATTACCAACTTATAATAGATTGAGAACAAGTTTGATGCAGTCATTAATGGAGGATGAAACTGTGTACAGGGAAGTCAATGTTTCGGACCTTAATGCAAACGACATGCATGAATTTGTTCAGAGAAATTTTAAGGTTGTTGGTGAAGATAATTACAAGTTCTTGAGAAAACTCAGAGACCGTTTGGATAAGTCAGTTTCTTTTTCTCTCTTTCTTTTATTTTCTTTTCTTTTCCCTGAAAATTGTACCCGTCAAAGATTCTATTTTGAAAAATCTGATTAATTTTTTCGTTAAATATAGTTTTAATATATATGATTACTACGTTTAATATCATTATATAATTTATTTGTTTAAAATCAGATGTGTTAAGATTCATCAGTTCATGTTCTTGAAGTCCTTTCTTGATTCTGAGGCGGATTTCGTCTCGCTTAATAATTTGAATGCAGAGTTGGAATCTCACTTCCGACAGTGGAAGTTAAATTTGAGAACCTGCGAGTAGAAGCCGATTGTTATGTCGGAAACAGAGCTCTTCCAACTCTTCTGAACACAGCAAGAAATATTGCAGAATCAGCTATTGGTTTATGTGGCATCAGACTTGCTAAGATGACCAAACTCACCATCCTCCGTGATGTATCCGGTATCGTAAAACCGTCAAGGTAACATTAAATTAATGAAACTAATTAATCTAATCATCTCAATCTTAAATTAATTTTTCGTTTTGTTCTTGCAGAATGACTCTTTTGTTAGGTCCTCCTTCATCTGGAAAGACAACCCTGTTGTTGGCACTGGCTGGAAAGTTGGATCCGAGTTTACGCGTAAGTTTAAGGACTTGATTGTTTGAAAGATTCGATCTTTTTGTAAAATAAAACAAATTTTGTTTCTGTAATTTAGGTCCAAGGACATGTCTCTTACAATGGCCATGGTCTTGACGAATTCGTGCCGCGAAAGACCTCATCTTACATTAGTCAAAATGATGTTCACTTGGGTAATCTAACTGTCAAAGAAACCTTAGATTACTCAGCAAGGTTCCAAGGCGTTGGGCATCGATACGGTAACTTTATTGATAAGGAATCTCGATATAGGTTTTATCTGCGAAAAACTAAAACTGATGTTTTTTTTTGTCAGAACTACTCACTGAGCTAATCAAGAGGGAGAAGGAAGTTGGAATTTTCCCGGAGCTTGAAGTCGATCTTTTCATGAAGGTATACTTACGGCAAAACAGAAAAACACATTATATCAATATTTTTTCATTCTGAGTATTGGAAAAGTGATATTTTTCTCTGTAGGCAACTGCTGTGGAAGGAGCTAGGAGCAATCTAATGACATCTTACATTCTCAAGGCAAGTTTTACTTTCATTTTTTAATCTGGGAATTGGTGATTGTTTATAGACTTTGGCATTACTTAATGGCCAAATACTTGATATAACAGATATTGGGGATCGACATATGCAAGGACACGCTCGTAGGAGATGAAATGAAGCGCGGAATTTCTGGCGGACAGAAGAAACGAGTCACAACAGGTCATCTCCTCTTTAAATCATCAGTGATTCCTTTAAAACTAATAGAAAATGAACTAAAGGAATGAATCTGATTGATGTTGGTTAATGCAGGGGAGATGATTGTAGGACCTACAAAAACGTTTTTCATGGATGAGATATCAACCGGCTTAGATAGCTCTACGACGTACCAAATAATCAAGTGTATACAGCAAATTGTGCACCTGACTGAGGCCACAGTCTTGATGTCTCTACTCCAGCCTGATCCCGAGACCTTCAATCTGTTTGATGACATAATTCTCCTATCAGAAGGCCAGATCGTCTACCAGGGTGCAAGAGAGAACGTAGTCGAGTTCTTTGAGAGCTGCGGTTTCAAGTGTCCGGAGAGAAAGGGCACTGCTGATTTTCTCCAAGAGGTTACCTCGAAAAAGGATCAGGAACAGTATTGGGCTGATAGAAGTAAGCCTTATAGATACATATCAGTATCAGAGTTTATAAGCCGGTTTAGGGCTTTCCGAGTAGGCTTGCGGCTTAAGAACGAGCTACTCATCCCTTACAACAAGTCTCGAAGCCATGAAGCAGCTCTTGCTTTCTCAAATTACTCAATCCCCAAAATGCAACTTCTCAAAGCTTCTATGGATAGGGAATGGCTCTTGATCAAGAGGACTGCTCCTGTATATGTCTTCAAAACTATCCAAATTCTTTTTGTTGCCGTTATTGCATCGACAGTGTTCTTGAGAACAACTTTATCTGTCACATACAATGACGGGTCATTATATGTAGGCGCGATTATATTTGCCATGATTGTCAACATGTTCAACGGATTTGCCGAGCTTTCCTTAGCCATAATGAGGCTTCCAGTGTTTTACAAGCAAAGAGATCTCGTTTTCTATCCGGCATGGGCTTTCACAATCCCACATTTCTTGCTTCAGGTTCCTATGTCGGTTTTAGAGTCTATAGCTTGGACTGTTGTGACGTATTTTACTATCGGTTATGCACCTGAAGCCAGCGGGTGCGTTCGAAGTGCAATTTAAACAGCAATTGTAATCAGAATTTAATGATGCGCTGATGCTCTTTTTTTGTTTATATCAGATTCTTCAAGCAACTAGTGGTTGTGTTTCTGATCCAACAAATGGCTGCTGGGTTGTTTAGGCTAATGGCAGGAGTGTGTAGGACAATGATAATTGCCCATACCGGTGGTGCTCTTTCTCTGCTCCTCCTGTTTCTTCTTGGAGGCTTCATCCTTCCAAAAGGTAAGTTTGCTCCAAAACTATAACTTGAAACTACTTTTTCTGGTTTAAGGGACTAATTAACTAATATTTGTGAATGCACAGGACGAATCCCGGCTTGGTGGTCGTGGGGTCACTGGGTTTCGCCTTTATCATATGCTTTCAAGGCATTGACTGCTAATGAGATGCTCTCTCCAAGATGGATGAATAAACTGGTATGTCAATATTCAAATTCCCGGGTTGATTAACAGTATGGAAAGTTTTACTAACAAGTTATTGCTTCAAAACTAGCAGGACATGGACAAGATTAACAAGTTGGGTGTGGCAGTGCTTGAACAATTTGATGTCCCCCATATGAAATGCTGCTATTGGATTGGAGTGGCTGCCCTCTTCGGATTCACCCTACTCTTCAATATCTTGTTTACCTTCTCGCTGATGTACTTAAATCGTAAGAAAATTGATCATGAGGTGCTGTTTTCAATCTCCATATATTTTTCTCATCTTTTTTCTTGTTTCAGCTCTTGGGAAGCCACAATCAATGATATCTGAGAATGTGGGCAGCGAGCAATCCAACCCGGAAGAAACAGAGCCATATGGGGTAGCTCCAAAGAGAGGAATGATTCTTCCTTTTAAGCCTCTATCCATGTCTTTCGAAAGTGTAAATTACTATGTCGACATGCCTTCGGTAACAATCTTCCCTTATATTATACACAAGCGTTGAAGTTTTACACTTACTATCTTAATTCCGTGTTTGCATTTTCTGCAGAAAATGAAGGATGAAGGGTTGACAAAAGGAAGGCTTCAATTGCTAAGGGAAGTGACTGGAGCATTTAGGCCTGGTGTTCTGACGGCGTTAATGGGAGTTAGCGGGACGGGAAAGACGACGCTGATGGATGTTCTAGCCGGAAGAAAAACCGGGGGTTATGTTGAGGGCGATATTAGAATTTCAGGTTTCCCAAAAAAGCAAGAAACTTTTGCAAGAATTTCTGGTTACTGTGAACAGACTGATATTCACTCCCCTCAAGTTACTGTCAAAGAATCCTTGATCTATTCAGCCTTCCTCCGACTCCCTCAAGAAGTCACCGATGAACAAAAGACGGTAAACTCGGTTATTCCGACCAAATTGATTGTCTTTTTGTTGATTTAAGCAGAGGATACTTACATTTTCTCTATTTCAGATATTTGTGGATGAAGTGATGGAATTAGTTGAGCTTACAAATCTCAAAGATTCAATAGTCGGGCTCCCGGGGATCACAGGTTTGTCACAAGAACAAAGGAAGAGGCTAACAATAGCAGTGGAGCTCGTTGCGAATCCTTCAATCATATTCATGGACGAACCGACATCGGGCCTTGACGCAAGGGCAGCAGCCATTGTTATGAGAACCGTTAGAAACACTGTCCATACCGGAAGAACAGTCGTTTGCACAATCCATCAGCCGAGCATCGACATCTTCGAAGCCTTTGACGAACTCTTACTCATGAAGAGAGGCGGACAAGTGATCTACTCAGGGCCATTAGGTCGAAATTCGAACAAGATCATAGAATATTTCGAGTCTATTCCGGGAGCACTTAAGATTCGATATAAACAGAACCCGGCAGCATGGATGCTAGAAGCAAGCTCGGCTGCGGTGGAAGTTCGACTGGGAATTGATTTTGCCGATTACTATAAAGCATCGTCGTTGTATAGGCAAGCGAAGGATCTAGTGAAAGAGTTTAGAACCCCAGAAGTAACAACAGAATTATATTTTGCAACACGGTATGCTCAATCAACATGGGGACAATTCAAATCATGCGTTTGGAAACAATGGTGGAGTTACTGGAGAAGTCCCGATTATAACCTCGTTCGCTACTTCTTTACGTTAGCCGCCGCTCTTGTGCTCGGTACAATCTTCTGGCAGGTCGGCACCAAAAGGTCAGTCTTATATTACCCCGTGCGCAGCCTTACTAGTAAAAAGATACTAACTTTTACTTTTTGTTTTTCTTCTTTTGCATTCAGGGAGAACACGACGGATCTCACTATGATCATTGGAGCGATGTATGTGGCGGTGTTGTTTGTTGGAATCAACAATTGCTCGACCGTGCAGCCAATCGTGGCAGTCGAACGAACAGTGTTCTATCGCGAAAGAGCCGCCGGGATGTACTCTGCACTACCCTATGCCTTAGCGCAGGTGATGATATAAAATCAGCATCTCTATGTAAAGCTTACAATTTAACTTTGGAATTTCTTATTAGCCTTGTAGTTTTGGTTTACGGTTTTACGCAGGTGATTGTAGAAATACCGTACATATTTGTTCAGACTACTTATTATTCACTAGTAGTATATGCCATGGTGAGCTTCCAATGGACATTAGCAAAATTCCTCTGGTTCTTCTTCATTACCTTCTTCTCCTTCCTTTACTTCACTTACTACGGAATGATGACTGTTTCGATCACACCGAACCACCACGTGGCTGCGATTTTCGCGTCGGCGTTCTACGCACTCTTCACCCTCTTCTCTGGCTTCTTCATTCCCAAACCAGTAAGTTCAAGACCATATGTTTAGTGAATATTAGCTTATTGGTATACATAAGATGATTTTTAGTTAAACTAAATAATTGTTTGATGGAATTTTTTCAGAGAATACCAAAGTGGTGGAGTTGGTATTACTACATATGCCCAGTGGCATGGACAGTTTATGGACTGATAGTGACACAATATGGGGATGTTGAGGACACCATCAAAGTACCTGGGATTGAGCCTGATCCGACTATCAAATGGTATGTTGAAAACCATTTCGGGTATGATGTGAATTTCAAGGGGCCGACCGCTGCGATTTTGGTTGGTTTTGCGGTCTTTTTCGCGCTCATGTTTGCAGTTTGCATCAGTAGATTGAACTTCCAACAAAGGTAGAGTATAAGGTGAAGAATGTAGAAGGCAGATCAATTAACTAGCAGTGCAATGTTTTCTTTCTTTCTTTCTTTTCTGTCTTTTCTCATGCAAAGTTGTAGTAGTAAACAAAAAGCAAGAACAAAGCTGAGGATTACAAGATGAACAAAAACATAGTCAAGGATTAAAGCATTAAAAATACTTTTTCAAAGGTTATATATTTGAGAGGTCAACATATGAATAATCATATGCTTTCTGAATAAATGAATCCTACAAAGTACAAGATTCATTTGTTTTTTTTCCTATTGAAGAAGTTCAAAACTTCATCTTATCTTCCAAGATTCTACAAATGACTCGAGATATGTTTTATGCAATGTTTAATGAAAGGTGAAAATCATAAAATTCTAAAGATCTAAAAGCATTAGGTGTATGCATATTTGTCTATTGAGTTTGTATACCAACTTGAACATTCGTGAATATAAAAAATGATCATCTCCTCAATCAGAGTAATGATCTTTTGTGAATACATAAATATCTATAATATATTAATCATTTCTTTCGATTGACTAGAAGTGACAATTTTTCAACAATTTCTTCTCTAATGGACATCCCAATAGTATTATAGACACCATATGTTTAACCAATAGGAGTTTAGGTTAATTTCATATTGAACTCATTTATTGTCTATTGTTCGTCTAAAGAGCCAAATTAAATCTTGCACCTTACCCTTACAAGTTATAAGTCTTCTAACATTGGTCAGCTTTAGTTAGTGTTGATGATTTTAACATTCGAAGATGGTCTCAAGAAATTGTTTACAAGAAGATTCTAATGAGTAAACTTCCAAATCTAAAGTTCTAACCACACTACAGCCAAACCCCTCCGGATAGAACATAAGTAGGGACAATTAATCCGTCATGATAGAATGCCAGAGCAGGTGAAATGTGTAAATAGAATGTGATTGTTGTGAAAGAATAGATAAAAGGAAAAAGGAAGTGCCCACTAGGAAGGTTCATTATAGCATAGAAGTGCTGGCATTAGTTGCACTGCTTGCGTGCATTACAGCTGTGAGCTGTGTAAGTGTAACTGCTCGTAGCAAAGCGCGTTTCGTGCGCTCTTGGTCTATCTTGGTCTATCTTACTTACCGCTCTATCTTTCTTGCGAGAGTCGACAAACAAAAACTTGCCCAACTCCGAGAGCACGTACTTTTTCAGACATAATAGGACTTCTTGCATGAATCCTAAATTATTTTATACAGGATTCATATAAATTGACAATACAACTAAACAATGGTTAATATCTTAGAATCTCGGTATTTTATCTTAAAATCAAGTTATTCCCTAAATTTTATCATCTTTCTCATTGTTCATTCAAATTTCTCCATTCCTCACAAAACTCCTTTCTCCATTTCTCATCTAATTTCAGCAACGGTTTAGATTTCATCTCCTTAAAATTTGGTTTCGGTTTTCATCAGACATTTTTTTTCTTCTTCATGAATAAATTATGCTATTTCTTCTAATTGATTTTGTACAGATTTTTATTTTTATTTTCCTCCTTCATGAATAAAAAATCAATTAGAAAAAATAAAGAAGAAAAAAATTCAATCAATTTTTTATTATGGGCACGTGTTAATTTTCTTCTGGGCAATGATTTGAAAGTCACGCTCTTACAAAAAGACAGAAAGCAAAAATTGAAAAGAAAAACAATATATTGGTGGTTATAATTCCAAAGAAGACGAAACTACCAAATAATTCTGAAGGGAACAAACAAAATTTGTCTTATGAATCATATACCGATTGTGAAACATGGATCATTGCCACGGATCTTAATCATATGAATTTGAGAGTGCAGCCAATTGTAAAAATAGTTTTTAAGGTCTGAGACATTAATTCAGATATGATTAATGTAGATTTGACTGAATAAAAAATAAATACTTTTTCATTTCTTAAGTTCAGATTATCAAAGAAATTCTCATATTCGTATAATCATCATTGTGTAAGAAAGTGAGTGCGATCTCCAATTTCATTGACATGGACCAACACGATGGAGGGTTATGTCACACGTATCTTACCCTAGCATGGCTCATGTATAGAATTACTGTTGAGACATAAATATGAGACTCATCAATGAGATGAAATTGGCCTTTGTGACACACATGGTGCGACATATCATATCAAACAAATACAGTACTTTTGCGAGGAGATGGAAGGGTTAAAAACACAATACGTAAATGACAATTGCTGTTTTATACATTTGAAACCTAAAATCATGTCTTTAAAAGATCACCGTTGAGAGCAGTTAAGGTTACCATCAAGGACCATTATTGATCAATTAAATCAAAGAGAGCTATGACTTGTGGCTATAATGAACATTTGACAATGTTTCATTATTTAAGAGAACTTATTGTCTTTTAGATAATTGCACCGGTATTCTAAGTGACAAATGTTTTTTAGAAAATTATAAGTGACTCATTACAATCATTAACATGAGATTTTGTAATTTATATTGTTGTTCTTGTTAAATTGTTATTAACAATGGGGTTTTTTGAAGTTCGGGTAATTGTTAATTGGGAAAATTATTCGCTAACTATGTAGTTGTTGTCGTTTATAATTTTGAACTATAATTTATGTCATTTAAAATCCTAACGTTACGTTTTACATTCAAATTAACCTTCCATTTATTTGATGTAACAGAACTGTTCATTACTATTAAAACGACGTCGTTTCAATTTTTGAAATTAAAAAGAGGCCTAGTTTTATTTTCAAACAAAACCCACAAAACTCACTCTCTTATTCCAGAAAATTGAAATTTCATTATAGATTAAAAGGGCTAACAAGTATATCTACAGACCTCGTAAAAAGTTGAAGAATTTCAGCTAAAATCGTATATGGAGTAAAGAACATGACGAAATTACAATCAGATGTAAAGAACAAATCTTGATAATGCATTTCAAATGCTTGACGAGCTCGGTGTTCGAAAAAGGCTCATGGAAATGCACTGATATTCACCGACATGACAGTTACAAATTCCCATTGAGCTTGATATACAAAATCAAAATTCCACTAATAGAATGGGTGGCATGAGAGTACTAGGTGGGTGATGAAGGCCAGAGCGGTCGATGATGATTGTGGCGGGTGGTGGAGGAGAAGAAGGGTGGTCTGCATGGTCCTCCAAGTGTTCGACGGAAGTAGTATTTGGAATTTAGGAAGAAAGAGAGGAAGAAGAAGAGAACATTACAAAACAAACGAGATGGAGAAGGTGCGTAGAAGTTTCATTGTCCACATAATTTAAACTTTTGCTTTGACTTTATATGCCTTATCAGCTTTATTATCTCTAATGAGGTGAGGTTATCTAGGGCTTTGAGCACCTCGAATTTGTGGGATAGATGTTGAGAAGGTCTGAAAATCACTATAAATATTATTAGGGATTTGCCGAAGGCGATTAGCTTTTGGTCGTCCCTCGCTAATGTTGATCCTAACTCAGGTTTATCTCTACACACCTTGCTCTAAGATTGATTAGTTTCTAAATGTCTTAAGCCTATGGACAATGTTGATTACAAGTTCTCAAGAACCTGAGTAATGCTTCTTCGAGTCAACGTCATCTTGTTAAGTAGAAAGCGTCTTCTTGAGGATAAGTTAAACTGAATACTTATGATCCTTCTAAAGATAACCTAAAGTCAAGCTGGTATTAGTCGCATTATTCAGAGTTTTGATGAAAATTGATTGGCTCGTTATTGTGGATACATCGGTCGCGCATCAAACAACGTGACTAAAGTTTATAGCTGAGAGAATGTTTAAATCTTGCTTGAAATCTTCAAGTCCATCAGTTCATAATAAAATCTAATTATGAAGTTATCATTGACCTTCTCAAATCTACTGAAACAGGTACTCACCTGCTTGGATGACTTATTATTGATTGTCATAATCTGATTGATCGTAATTGGAACTGTACCTTATCTCTCACACTTTACGATAAAGAAACTTTCATGTTGATTACTTAGCTAATTTCAGTGATGTATTTCTTTATATATTTTTCATTCTCCCCCTCTTGATTTGAGACCTTACATTGATGTAGATATTTTGTTACGCATTCCGAGTATGAGTAATTATATTATTAATATTTTTCTTATGGAAGGGATCCAAGAAATACATTCATTTGAAATATCAGTTTGAAGGAAAAATAAAACCTTATGTAAATAATTCGACTATTGTTATTTAAAAAGAAAAATGAAATTTAACATCATCGTACTCATATTATTATGAGTCGATCATATAATAACTCATATAACGTGGAACAACTAAACAAATAAGAAAAAAAAGTAAAATTTCAATTATAAAGTAAATGAACATAATATTATATGTCGTATGTGATGTTATATCATAATAGTAATAGACATAATAGTTTTAAACATAACATTGTTTATGAGCCCCATATATTAGGTGTATGTATATATATTGCGTTGCTTTGGTGAATAAAGTTGCACAACTTAAACTTCTTACTCTTCAAAAAAAAAAACTTAAACCTCTTATCTTCTTTGTAAGGGCTTTTTGAGCCTTTAATTATGAGATATTTTAGCATGCCACAATTGCCCTTGTGAATGTATATAACTCATGGTTTAAAGCTTGTTTTCGTACCTGCATTTTAGGTGTGACTATCTGACCAACCTTCACAACAACCACTAAAGGCAAACACCCACCTACCCAACGCCCACGCCCAATTTTAGATGCATAACCCATAGCCATATCTATTTCCAAGTTTAAATTACAATTAGTTCTAGAAACTCTCTCTGCTCATGACTCATTTAAGTTATAAGACAAATACTATCCATGGGTCACGTTAATATCTAATATATAGTTAAATTTATATACATTAAGAAAAAAATGTAGTAAGAACATGTGAAAATTTTTTAAATAAAGATTTCATTTGGACATACCGATAAAACTAAATTAATTAAATCAGGCAGCAAAAGCATCTAAAATACCTTTTGCAATAAACAAAAAGATAGTTTGGCTGGTAACCAAGTATTAAGGAGGAGTTGACAAGAAAAACCTAATTACCCTTCATGTTTTCCTTGAAAATGTCCCCAAAATAAAATAATAATAATAATAATAGGAGAGGATGATATATATGAAAAATAAGATTTTAACTCGAGTAATTTTAACATGAATAATTTAATATGGAAAAAATTGAAGAAAAATCCGTTGAAAATTATAGTGTAGTGGTGAAGGAGAGGGAGGGAATCCCAACACTGTTGGAGAAAATTACAATCTGAAGAAACCCACACGAAAAAGAAAGAATTGGCATTGACATAGATCCAACGGTATGTGAGAATGAATCAGTACATGTTATTTGGTTTATCAGTGAGAATGAATGAATAGATGTTATATGATTGATCATGATCTACCGTTACCTTAATCATCATACAGAGGACTCATGCCAAGTTATTTAGTAATATGTGAGACTCAATAATGAATCGTCAGTATCATCTTCCCTCGGTTGATCATAACTACAAATACCAGATTAGGACCCACAGAAGAGGGTCCTACAATTTATCCATGGTCCCCACAATATGTGATCCTTCTCCTTCCACATTTTTATTTTCTCTAATTGCAATATTTGTTCATTTCAGGCTTTGACAAATTGCAGTTGCCACACTGTTTGGTTTCTAGTGAGAGAAAGTAGAGAGAGAGAGAGTTGAGGACTCGTTCATTCATTATTTAGCTCCCCAATTTCCCGTTTCTCAACTCTCTCTCCTCTCTATCAAAGCAAACACCAGGTAGAGAGAGAAAGAGAGAGAGAGGGAACAGATCGCTAGGAGGGCCTGCTTCAAAAGAGAGTCTTTCTCTCTTCTTATCATCTATCTACACTGGTTATTCCTCTCTCTTTCGAAGTCTGCTTTCGCAATTCTATCACAATGATCTCATTGAACAGAAGTACCTTTCTGGTAATATTATTCAAACCCATTTCTCAGATTCTAATTTCTATCACACGCGACATCACAGAATTCAAATCGACAAACCACAAACTTCCATTTTGATATCTGGTCTTCCCCGGCTTGCTTTCTCAACATTTGAGCTTCGAAATGCTCAAATTTTGTAAGCCCAGAAGTCATTAAATGATATTCTGTTACTTGGCGTCCTTCGTTCAGCCTGTTGACATTGAAATCACATAAGTTTATATTTTTGTGGATTTTATTTGTTCTAACAAAATTTTGTGGGTTTCTTTTCAACAGAACAAGACAGGCATTTATGTGCCTCGTGTTGACACCCAGAGAAGAAGGTCGGCGTCGTTGAAGGTGGTGGCGTCGAGCTCCAATGGCAGGGCGGGGGAAAGGAACGGCAGCGTTGTGATAGTAGAGAGCACGTTGAAGGAAGGCAAAGAGAGCTCCTCTCCGGTGGTTGAGGTGAACTCCAAATCCACCGTGAATACTGCGGTTGAGGATGTGTACGTTGAGGATAGCACCACCGAGGATCAATTTGTCACCCCTTGGAGCGTCTCTGTAGCGAGGTGAAAAAAAAAATTGAAATCCTTATCATTGTTATTATCGCCTTCTTTACTATTCATTAATGAGAGATCTATTTAATTGAAGGAATTTTATCCAGCAATTTTTTTAAATTTAGTTGACGTTAATGAACTTTGCTGTGTAGATTTAGCTTTCTGTTTTATGCTAATCATTGATTTGTAGTATTAATGATGTGAAGTACTAATTACTGATTGATTTGCAATTGGTCACTAAATGTTCTATTAGCTCGATGATGGAGCCTAAGTATGGTTTTTAGCAAGTTTTGAGAATTTGGAATTAGTGCGTCCTCTTTTACGTTTGCTTAATGTCAGAGCAAGAATCTACCATTGAAACCTGTGTGCAATTTATTGTTTCTTTGCTTCTTTCCTGCTCCACTTTTTGCAAAACTTCTTTCCTCATTATTGAAGTGGATGAGAAGAATTGTAGTTTTATAGAAATGAGTTCCTATAGTGCGCATCATCGTTTCAATCAGGTCGGGGGTTTTAACGGGTGCTTTTCGTTGAAACGCTTCTTGATCAGCCAACGGTTGAAGAGGAAAGATTTTCCTCATCGTTTTCCTTGAACTGTCTTCCTTTTCAGTTTCCTACAGGATTAAGGATCTCATATACATTTTCCCACTAATATAATGCGCTTAGTTTAGAATTTTAATTGTCGTGTTGTGTTCAGTTTACTTCTTTATTGATATTGCAAAAGCATGAATAAATTTTTTTCCTGTGTATTAGTTGTAACTTCCCCCTATCTTCTTTCATTTCCTTTTCCGGAATTTCTTTCTTATATGTAAAATCTATACTTAAATTGCAGTGGATATAGTTTATTGCGAGATCCGCACCACAACAAAGGGCTGGCCTTCACCGACAAAGAGAGAGATGCACACTACTTGCGTGGTCTTCTACCCCCAACGGTTATTTCCCAAGATATTCAGGTAAATTTCCTACTTAAAGATCTTTCCAATACCAAAAGGCCCTCAAACTTAGAATTTTAGTTTCTGATATGATTTTTTTTAGAGAATACATGAAAATCGTTATTGTTTATCTTACCAGGTGAAGAAGATGTTGCACAATGTCCGCCAGTATCAAGTACCACTGCAAAAATACATGGCCATGATGGATCTTCAGGTATCCATTTGAACGTTTCCCTGAAATTCTTGTTCTGAAATTTCTTATCACATATTTTCGGATAACGAATTAGATTCAGACTGCGAGATTGTCTCAAGGAATTCTGGAATGATTTTTTATTTACAGAAATTATTGTAGATTCCCCACATTTTTAGTTGTCAATTTTCATTTGTAACTTTTGAAAAGTTCTAAAATTTTAGGAGCTTGTTTGAAAAATATGTAAAACAGTTTATTATTGTTGGAGAGAAACAGTGTATCACGAGGGCCTTATTAATGTGATTTAATAAGTTAATTAGTTACTGCCTGATTTTTCAGGAGAGAAATGAAAGGCTGTTCTACAAGCTTCTCATTGACCATGTTGAAGAATTGCTCCCGGTTGTCTACACTCCAACTGTAGGTGAAGCTTGCCAAAAATATGGAAGTATCTTCAGGCAGCCGCAGGGTCTTTATATTAGTTTGAGAGAGAAGTATGTCTCCAGTTCTTTGTAGCCCCTCGAATCATTGGCTAGTTATCCTTGACAAAATAACGGGTTTATGCACTGCAGAGGGAAGATCCTTGAGGTCTTGCGAAACTGGCCTCAGAAGAATATTCAAGTCATTGTAGTTACTGATGGGGAGCGGATTTTGGGGCTGGGAGATCTTGGTTGTCAGGTCAGTTCCAAACGAAATCTTGTTCAATAATATTTCTTTCAAAGAGTACCTTGTTTCTCAAAAGTGTGGGCTTTCAATATCTTCCTGATTTTTCTCATGAAATATTTGGACATTTCAGGGGATGGGAATACCGGTGGGGAAACTTTCTCTTTATACTGCCCTTGGTGGTGTTCCTCCTTCAGCTGTGAGTATTCTTACGATCTGTGCTATTGTTTCTTTGGCATAACTCATCAAATTAGCTATTCAGATATCTGCAGCATTTCACTACAGTTGTAATGTTTTTCGTTAAGGTGTTTGTAAAGAATAAAAACTTCCTTTAAAGAAGAACTAATTTTTTGGAATTAATACATGTCGATTAGTGCTTACCTGTGACCATCGATGTTGGTACAAACAATGAGAAATTGTTGAACGATGACTTCTACATAGGACTCAGGCAAAAGAGGGCTACTGGACAGGTTATTTTTTTATTAATTCGACTGAGATTTAGTTTATGAACTTCCTACCATACTGAGATTTTCCTTCTCGTGTAGGAGTACGCTGAACTTATGTATGAATTCATGACTTCTGTCAAGCAGAATTATGGGGAGAAAGTCCTCGTTCAGGTATTTATCAATGTAGATTAAGTCAGCGTTTTTCAGTTGGTTGTCTGTGGACTTCACAGGATTTTATATTTTTATGTACTCTGACTTTTATATGTTAACAATATTTGAAGTTTGAAGACTTTGCAAACCACAATGCTTTTGATCTACTGGCAAAATATGGAACGACCCATCTTGTCTTCAATGATGACATTCAGGTTAGAATTGCGATTTCTCAACAGTATCTATTAAAATGATAGCAATAAATGCCGGTAACTAATATGCTTGTAATTACTTAATACCAGGGAACAGCATCTGTTGTCCTAGCGGGGCTTGTTGCAGGTTTGAAATTAGTTGGAGGAACCTTAGCTGACCACAGGTTTTTGTTTCTTGGAGCTGGAGAGGTAAGTCCATGCTGAATTATGTTTTAAACATCTTAGATGTATTATGTTGACTGAAGAAACGAGTACGGATATAAATATACAAACCCATATTTGCTGTTATTCTTTGTTGCCTCATGATATTTGGTGGATACAGGCAGGCACTGGAATTGCAGAACTCATAGCCCTTGAAATATCAAAACAGGTCTGGAGCTGCTATTAATTTCGAGATTTCTGCCCAAGTGTTTTTTATTCCAGATTCACTGGAATTAGAAAATTTATTAAATGCAATTATAAGTAGAGCAATTACTTCATGCAGACAAATGTGCCTCTGGAAGAGACCCGCAAAAAAATTTGGCTCGTAGACTCAAAGGTTAGAAATAAACTATTTTCGATTTTGCTCTCCAAGTGCTTTTGCTAAAACCTATCAGTCTTAAGTTGATTAAAATTTATATTGCAGGGTTTGATTGTCAGATCCCGTAAGGAAACTCTCCAACATTTCAAGAAACCATGGGCTCATGATCACGAACCAATCAAGGAACTCGTAGACGCTGTTAAGGTGTTACATCTCTCTATTACAGACACATATAGACAAACATATAGAAAGCAATATTCTTTCTCAGTCAATTTATTTGTATATCCGATTGCAGCAAATTAAACCAACAGTGTTGATTGGAACGTCAGGGGTTGGAAGAACGTTTACGAAAGAAGTTGTGGAGGCTATGGCCTCCATAAATGAGGTATTTTCTCACCATCGTTCATTGACATAGACTTGTTTACATCCAGTAAGCAATCAAGCTAAACTGACTGTGAGTGTGTCGACTTAATGCAGAGACCTATCATTTTCTCTCTTTCAAATCCTACTTCGCAATCTGAGTGTACTGCCGAAGAAGCGTATAAGTGGAGTCAGGTAATATTTGTATATCTTCATTCTCCTTAGATGTTGGAATCACTAAAGCTTATTCCTTCGCAAGGGGGAAACAGTTATTTTAACAGATTGCATGCTGTCTGTTTTTTTTTCTCTTATGTCAATGAGCTTAGACTTGACTGCTAGCTTTTTTTCACCGTTGCTGCACGCAGGGTCGTGCCATTTTCGCTAGTGGGAGCCCATTTGACCCTGTTGAATATGATGGGAAGGTTTTCGTGCCTGGCCAGGTCTGAACTCTGGACAACTGATATTTTGAACTTGAATATATGATGGGTTAATATGTTTTCTGTTTTGTCTTTCAGGCTAATAATGCATACATCTTTCCTGGATTTGGTTTGGGTTTAATCATGTCTGGTGCAATCCGTGTTCATGATGACATGCTTCTGGCAGCCTGTAAGCATACAAAACCATTGCGTGAATAATATCCGCACCGCGGCTTATTTTTATAACGAGCTGATAAAATATAAAGGTTATAAAGATTATAGCTGGTTGATATCTGCCGATGCTCCTGTTTTGTTTGAACAGCGGAAGCTTTGGCTGCTCAGGTGAGCCAGGAGAACTTGGACAAGGGACAGATATATCCTCCTTTTACAAACATCAGAAAAATTTCAGCTCATATCGCGGCGGGCGTAGCTGCCAAAGCCTATGAATTAGGTTCGCCTTTTTCCCGATAGTCTTCAACATTTTCTTTCGTAGCTTTTAAGAATGAAGTATTTAAGGTTTTTCCATTGTTTCACAGGTTTGGCTACTCGCCTACCTCAACCAAAGGATCTGGTGAAGTATGCCGAAAGCTGTATGTATAACCCTAGCTATCGAAGTTACCGTTAAACTGGCAAAAAGTTTGTCTAGTGTAGCTGTGTTGTCAAACCACATATTGATAATTTGTTATCTGTTTATTTCTCTTCTCCCTGTCTCCTTTGTCCTGTAAGTTTTAATATATAGAGAGAATTGTGAGCTATTGCAAGTTATATACGAATTAGAAACCTCTGGGTACTTAATATGAAGCGTTTTTTTAATAGCACAAATTGTGCAGATGCCATTTATAAATCTTTGGCATGATGAGCTTCTGGTTTTGATTTAGGTTTCACGTTCAAAATTGGAATTGTAGAGAAACTACAGAAACAAGCAACTTTTGGAGTTTATTATTAGAGTAATTGTTCTCTCCCAACATTCAAGCATGGAAAAATTTGTAGGTAGGAGCATGGCAAGGAGCTTGATTTTTTATTTTATTTTTTAATCAAAGTTACATTATAAATTTTAAACATATAGATGTGAAGGTTTAACCAACTACATCGATCAAAATTATCGCAAAGCGCTTGATTATTGACAAACACAAAATGATGGTCTAAATGCACGCCCATTGTTTTATTCTTGCTTGCACAAATTGGGTATTTTTCTAGTTGATCACTTGGAGTTTTATTGCAAATTACCAACCGTTTTGAAATTGGTCAATCGTTTTGACGGAGTAAAACTCGCCATTACCGAACCATTGTGAATGGCTAGATTAGATTCTTGGTATATCTGGATAAAATACTTCCAATGTATACAAGTGAATCATCATAGCATGTAAATTCTTGGACAAAATATTAGTAATTATTAGAAAAGCTGTTACAAAAATGTTCGAGTACACGGCCAAGATGCTTTCTTCCAAATTAGATGCCACAGCCACAGCCACAATTAAGAAGACTAAAACTTGTGTTATCTCAGGTCATCTCGCATCTCACTTTCCTCATCACAAGAAACCTCATCCAACAAGTCCAAGAAACCTTTCTGATTACTTTTCTCAGGTATAGAGGAATTAACACGAATTGTTTTGGTAGATGCTGCTTCGAACCTAGTCCATAATTCTTTCTTTAGTGTGTTCTCACCGGGTCGCTTCCCGGTCTTGATGACACTTTCCTTTTCCTTCCACATGGGCGTCCTTTCTGCGAGTGTTAAGCTGATTCCAACAGGCTCTGCAGATTTCCATTTAGAAATTATAATCACAGGTAGTATCAAATAAACAAGCAAGTTAGACAAGAAAGGTACATTGAAAGTGCATATAAAGGTATGTGTTGAAGCATAAGAAACACCTTGATTGTTAACAGATCGATTGGTTTGATGACAAACTTTCACAACATTCTCTTCCAACACGGACAACTTCATTTGCTGATTCGTGATATAATCATTCATTGGCATCTGGGTATCAGCTGCAGCAATGTCCAATGAATTCTCATCAGGTGGCTCCAGTAAAACACATGTTTTAGGAGGTGACAGAAACCAATCTGGCGAGGTTTCTACCTCTTTCTTTCTAAATCCTGTTTTCTGAGCCCTTTGTATCCCAAGAATTTCTGGATACTTCAAAGCCAGGCCTTCCGAAGCATCGCTTCCAGAAGATTCAGAAGTTTCTGCTCCGCTGTAATATCGATTCCCAACAGGAAAAGGGGTGGACTTGCGGAGCTTGTCCTTGCCTTTATGACAAGACTCTGAAATGGGTTCAAGCACGACGCAAGATTTCGGAGGTGACATTTTCATACACGGGGTGCTCACAACAACCATGGAGCAAGTTTTTGCTTGGAACATAGATGGGGAGGCAAGAGAATGCTGAGCATTATTTTCCACTTTAGTCAAATAAGAATCAGTCGACTTACTAGGAGTTTGCTTTATTCCTAAACATTCAAGCAGATCATCATTTGTGTCTCCGCATGTAGTGAAAACGGATGATATACTATGATTTTGACAGGAAGTCATCCTGTTAAATACTGATGTAGAGGAGACCTGAGGTTTACATGATAGTGTTTTTGATATCGGAAGAGGCGTGAGCAGAAAAAGTTGTCTCCCCCTCTCGATGGTGCAGTCAGCACGCCAGGACACAAGAGGAGAAGGGGATATCAACGAATCCATCTTTGTTTGGTCAGGACTTTCAACAGCATCGTTGTTTTCAAATTCCTTTACAGAAGAGACATCATTATTCTTCGAAGTCCCTCTCAACTGACTCTCATAATCCAAGGAAGGATCAGAGAAAACCTTTTGAAACGTAAGGATCCAAGGCTGCATTCAAAAATCATAATCTTCCCACATTAGTCTGCAAGGAGATGCTTGGAAGTGAGATATACGTACAATAAAATCAAATGGAGAATTGACCTTCAAAGAGGAAAGCATTTCAGATAAGAAATTGGTAAAAGATTCAATCTCTTTCCTCCCCTGTTTTCCTGTCTCCTTCACTTTAAAAGCTTGCACAACAAGTTCATCAACCTGCCATTCAATAGATGAAATCACGCAAGAGTAGCAAGAATCAAGCAAAAATCTTAACCATCCACATCTTATATCCGTAAGACTAAGAGAACATGATAAATATAAACTAGAGCCAATCATCACAACAGCAATGCTAGTGGTCAGTGACTCAGTATGCAGCCATGATCAGCCGATTGGTATCAGCAATTAGTATATTAAAAGAAATTAAATTCCTACAACAGGTGAGCAGCAAATATTTTAGCAGGAAAATGGACAAAATTTTATACAGCAATAAATCAGAGAACATATTTAAGAAGTTTAAATTTTAACCAGTATGAGATGCATATCTTACAAGAGAATTGTCTAAATCATGTCCAAATCCAGACGAAATTCCAGCTTAAATTTTAGAAATGTATATCTTTTCCAACTAGAGGAGCCCAAATCTGTTAACCTCTAAATGATGCGACTAAAAATTTCAGCCTCATACTTCACATTTCAGAAATAAAATGGAAAAGAACATAGCAAGAAAAACAAACAAGCAGAAGAATCTGCTTGAAGTGGACTTGCGCAGCAAAGAAAAAAACGTCACATCATTTGCAAATCATTCAAGTACCACTAAACTAAAACAAAATAGCGAACGAGAAAAACCTCAAAACAAACATTTGAAGAAAGAAAAAGAAGAAAAAATCTAGGGACTGACTGAAAATAAGCAAAAAAAAACTGAGAATATTTCTGATCGAATTAATTCCGCCTAGAAGCAAACAGAGGGGTAGCGTGATTGAAATTGAAAGGTTACCTGGTGAACGAGCGCTGAGAGATCGGACTGAAGTAGTAGGAGGCGATCGAGGTCCTGATCTTTTTCTTCAACCCTAGACCTATCATTCTTTTCCATCTCTTTCTTCGCAGTAGTAGTGGATTTTGATGATGCATTAGTATTACTGTAAGTTCTGTTGGAAACATCTCTCAGTGGTTTTCGCATTGGCTTCGCCTTCATCTCCTTCTTCCCTGATTTTGTCTCAGTACAAACCTTGCTCTATCGCCCCTCCTTCCCCCAACTTTTTTTGAATTTATGTTCCCACGCTGGCTTTTGCATTGCTGTTGGTTTTTTGGTTAAAATAGACCTCAACATTAATTATTTTATAAAAATAAGCCCTCATACTAATTTTTTTCATCATGATTCATGGTCCATCTTTCACTTAAATTTATAAAATTATATGTGTATCATTCACCTCATTTCTCTTTCTTCGTTTTTCATTTTTTTCACTTCTTCGATTTCTTTTACTTCTACTTCTTCGTATTCTTCTTTTTCATGCAATAGCAAAATATTTATTTATTTTCTTCTTTCTACCCATGAATTATTTAAGAATATTTTTTTGTAGAACGTTGTTTGAAGTTAATTTATTTTCTTTTTTCTAGAAAGCTTAAATTTGGAGGACTTGTTAATTTTAGTTTTTGCCCAGATTTGAGAGAGAGAAACCCATAGAGAGAGAATGAGTTTTGTTAATTTGGTACTACACGATGGGGTACACTAGTGTCGTGTAGCATGCATGATGAGTACATTATAATTTAAGGTGTGTAATTTTTAATGAATTTTTCAAATACTTGAGACTATTTATTCTTCAATTTTAAAAGTATTCTTTCGCAGAAGATGTCTGGCTACATGATGCCAGTGTACCCATCATGTAGTCTACATGATGGCTACACGACGCCAGTGTAGCTAAAATGATTTTTTCGGTATGAAAAACTCTCTACGAACAAATAATAAAGATCATAATTTGAAGAGAGAAAGAGAGAATAAAGACACCATCATTTACGTGGAAAACCCTTAAAGGGAAGAAAAATCACGAGAAGCGATTGTCTCCTCTTTTGTGTACATGAGCCTATACTTATAGGCCTTACAATTACAATAATGGTGTGGGCTCATTCCTTTCAGTTGCTTTGTCCTCAGTAACTCAATCAGTCATAGTCACTTGGTGGTTCCTCGTGGTTCGAGCCAATCAATCACAACCACTTGACTGTCAGTCTGAATCCTCCTCTCCGTTCTGAAAGTGATGATCTCCCTTTCTCGAGATGTTGGTTCCCGTTCTGTTGTTCTTTCTGATTCTGGAAGCGATAGCCCCCTCATTCCAAAAGCCCTTGTCCCCCGTTCCGGAAGCGAATGTTCCTCGCTTCCGCATTCTTTCTCATTCTAACGAGGTCTCACGCTTCAACGTTCTTTGTCGTTCTGATGAGATCTCCCACTTCAGTCTTTCTGCACACGTGTCTTGGGCGATTTTCTCCCTGTTCATTTGCCCCTCATTACACTTAATAAGTTTACTTATTGAAGTGTATGGTTTGCCCTTTCTTATTATGTCGTTACGTTTGCCCATTTCTGTTCTCATATGCTTTGCGTTTGTCGACTAACTTTTTTGCCAGCTCGTTGTCGATAATTATTACTTTTCCTTCATTTGTTGAATTGTCTTTCCGTTCTTTTTATTACAGGTCTATTGATAGAGTTTCTCTCGTTTCCTTATTTTCTTTTTCTGCTTTCAATTTTTTTCCTTCCTTTTCTCCAATTTTTTTCCTTCACTCCTGGTCGTCTTTTGCTCAGCTCCGTTCTTTAGCTCTTCTTTTCTATCCTTCTTTCAGCTATTCTTTTCTCAGTGTTTCTTTACTAAAGCTGAAGATCTTTCCTCAACTTATTTTCTTTTATATTCTGAAGATTTTCTCATTCTTAAGACATTTCCTTTTCTGTTCTCTAGATTTTCCTACTTTGAAGACATTTCATTTTCCTTCTTACATTTTGTTTCATCCCTTGTGTGTTTTTCTCCTTGGCTTTTTTGTGTATTTTTCACATTTTAGAGAGAGTTTTCCCCGCTCTTAAGGGCTTAAGCATCTAGACCGCCGACCTTTTTTCACATTTTCTTCTAAAAACAGTGCCCGTAGACACTGTCAAGGACTTAGGCTCATTTCATGGAACCATGGCCCCGTTTTGATTTCATTCTGAGAACGGAATCCGTAGAAACTCCCAAGGACTTAGGCTCTTTCAGTAGAACCATTGTCCCATTTTGATTTTCTTTTAAGCACAGTGTCTGTAGACACTCCCAAATACTTAAGCTCATTCAGTAATACCATGACCCCATTTTGATTTCCTTCTGAGAACAGTGTCCGTGGACACTCCTAAGGACTTAGGCTCCTTCCGTAGAACCATTGCTCCATTTTGATTTTCTTCTAAGAACGGTATCCATAGACACTTTCAAGGACTTAAGCTCATTCAGTAGAACCATGGCCCCATTTTGATTTTCTTCTGAGAACGATGTCCATAGACACTCCCAAGGACTTAGGCTACTTCAGTGGAACCATAGCCTTATTTTGATTTACTACGGGCTCATTGATAGAGTTCCCCCCGTGTCTTTTGTTACGGGCTCATTGGTAGAGTTTCCATCGTTTCTTTTGTGATGAGCTCATTGACGAGGCTCTCTCATTTTCTTCAGTACGGGTTCAGCGATAGAGTTTCTCCCGTTTCTTTATTTTTCATTTTCCTTCTCTCGTACGTTTAAGATCTGTGATAAGAATGTTTGTACAAGAACAATAATAATTTATTGAAATGAATAAGGATCAATTATACCATTCCACAATTGCATCGCACAAGTTTGAGTTTGAGTCTCGCATTTGTTGGTAGAGTTTTTGCTGTTTTCATATTTTATTTTATGTTCCAGTTTTCATTTTCCGTTCCCATTTTTGTACTCATAGCCAATTTCGTTTCCATTTTTGCTCCCATTTCTGTACTCATAGCCGT
Organism: Datisca glomerata; assembly: GCA_003255025.1. Lineage (NCBI taxonomy): Eukaryota > Viridiplantae > Streptophyta > Magnoliopsida > Cucurbitales > Datiscaceae > Datisca > Datisca glomerata. The sequence continues at coordinate 1,351,084 of QANY01007580.1, read as the reverse complement.
TTCCATTTCCATTGTCATTCCCGTAGTGGATTTTGTACCCGTTTTCCATACTCATTGTTGTTCCTATTGTCATGATTTTTTTCCATTCCCGTTTTCCTGACATTTTATTTCCCGCCGTTAGAGCATTTCTTTCCTGTTCTCAATACTTTCCCGCTCTCAAGACATTTTCTTTCTCGAGTCATTTCCTTTCCCGTCGTCAGGACATTTCTTTCCTATTCTCAATACTTTCTATTTCTTGAAACATTTCCTTTCTCAAGACATTTCCTTTTCTACCGTCAAGGCATTTCTTTTCCATTCTCAATACTTTCCCGTTCTTGAGACATTTCATTTCCCGTCGTCATGGAATTTCTTTCCCATTCTCAAGACATTTGAACGCAGTCTCATTGGTTTTCCCATTCTGAAATGTTTGAGTGGCAGCTTTCTTGACCTTCCCTTTCTAAGAGGTTTGCATGTGGTTTCCTTTGCTTAGCTTTTTACTCTGGAGTTTTTGCTCTGAAATTCATTCCCAACTCTTTTTTCTTTTCTAACGAATTTCTTTTTTGAAATCCTTTCAGATTTTTATTCTGAAATTCTAACACTCTAACTTTTTCTTTTCTAAAGAGCTGAAGCTTCTCTAATCTGAACTTCAACTCTTTCGTTCTGAAGTTCTAACTTCGACTTTTCTGAAGCTACGACTTCAACTTTTCTGAAGCTTTTTTTTATTTCATGAGCTTTCTAAGCCATTCTAATATGAGCTTTATGAAACTTTTTTGTCTGAACTTTCTGAGATTTTCTGATCTGAGCTTTCTGAGCTCTTCTAAACTTTCTGAGCTCTTCTTTTCTTATTCGTTCTCATTTTTTTAACTCATCCTTCCTTGATCTCCTCTCTCTCTCTCTCTCTCTCTCTCTCTCTCTCTTTATAAGTTGATAATGATGTAAAAGAAATAAGCCAATCGAATATGCAAGGAACGAGTTTACCATTTTCTCTTCCATTTCTAGTTTTGTACTTGTTGTCGTTCTCATCACTACTTCCAACTTGTTGTCATATCTGTTCATGCTTTCCTTGTTGAGGGAACGTTTGATTTGGTCTTTTGTCATTTTGGGAGGGATTTCTCGAGTGTTTCTCTCATCCTCAACAAGAGCACCAAAATGTAAATGATTTTTTTTGTTATGGAAAACTCTTACGAACAAATAATAAAGATCATAATTTGAAGAGAGATAGAGAGAATAAAGACACCATCATTTACGTGGAAAATCATTAAAGGGAAGAAAACCCATAGGAAGATTGTTAATATTCACTTGTGTCAAGGATTTTACACAGTTGTTGATGAGAGAAGAGAGGAAGGGCAATGCCTTTAGTTGAGGTTTGCTTAGGTCTCTTTCTCGCCTCCACTTCTTTTTACATGAGCCTATACTTATAGGCCATACAATTATAATAATAATAAAAAATGGATGATCACATCCCTATGTTTTCGGCTGATTGGATTACTTTCAGGCGTTGACTCATTTACTTTGCTTATTCCTTTCAACTATTTTTCCTCAGCAACTCAATCAGTCATAGCCACTTGGTGGTTCCTCATGGTTCGAGCCAATCACAACCACTTGACTATCATTCTGAACTCCCATTTCCGTTCTGATGTTCTATCATGTCTAAGAAGTAATGATTTCCCGTTCTCGAGATGTCGGTTCCCGGTTTGAAAGTGATGATCTCTCATTCTCGATATGTCAGTTCCCATTCTGAAAGTGATGCTCTCTCATTCTCGAGATGTCAGTTCCCGTTCTATTATTCTTTCCCATTCTGGAAGTGATGGTCCCCCATTCTGGAAGCGATGGTCCCCCCGTTATAGAAGTGATTGTCCCACGTTCCAAAAGCGATTGTCCCCTTGTTCTAGAAGTGATAGTCCCTCATTCTGGAAGTGAAGGTTCTCCATTTTAGCATTCTTTCACGTTCTGACGAGGTCTCCCGCTTCAGTGCTCTTTGCCAATCTGACGAGATCTCCCGCCTCAGCGTTCTTTGTCGTAATGACGAGGTCTCCCGCTTCAGCGTTTTTTCTACACACGTGTCTCGAGTGGTTTTTTTCCTGTTCAGTAGCCATTGTGTAGCCCACATGATGACTACATGACGCTAGTGTACTCATCGTGTAGACTACACGATGGCTACATGATGCTAGCGTACTCACGTGTAAACTACACGATGGCTACACGACGCTAGTGTACTCATCGTGTAGACTACACGATGCCATTGTAGCCATTGTGTAGTCTACATGATGGTTACACGTTGCTAGTGTACTCATTGTGTAGATTACACGACGGTAATGTAGTCATCGTGTAGTTTATACGATGGCTACGCGACGCTAGAGTACGCATCATGTAGACTGCACGATAGGGATACACGGCACTAGCGTACCTCATCATGTAGTATAAAATTAACAAAACACACACTCTTTCTCTCTCTCTATGGGTTTCTCCCTCTCAAATCTAGACAAAAACTAAAATTAACAAAACCCATCAAATTTCTCTAGATTTCTGTGTTTTCTTCTCTAAGGTTCCCTCAGGTTTCTGGGTTTTCCTATGGGTTACTATTTTTGATACTTCAAGAGGTTCTTTCTAGGATTTCTGGGTTTCTTGAATACTATTCGATGACTACACGATCTTCGTGTAGCCCATCGTGTAGTGTACAAGATGACTACACCGTCATCTTCGAAGACACCGTGTAGTCATCATGTACACTACATGATAGGGTACACAATCATTGTGTAGCCATAGTGTAGTGTACAGGAGGACTACACGATCGTCGTGTACCCCATCATGTATGTTGTGTGATGGGTACACGATGATTGTGTGGTCATTGCATAATGTATAGGATGATTACATTGTCATCGTGTAACACATCGTATACACTACACAATTGTTACATGATCACCGTGTACCCATCGTATAGTATACAGGAAGACTACACGGTCATCGTGTAATACATCACGTACACTACATGACGGGTACTCATCGTGTACCCATCATGGAGTATACACGATCATCATGTACACTTTAATTCTCTAGTCTTATGTCTGCCTTGAATTTTCTACAAGTTATGGCTTCTTCAAAGATGCAACTACGATACGTCCATGACATTACCAGAATTTCCAAAGTAAGGGTAAATTCAAAGTACAATACCCACGTGATAGAGGTTATCACGAAGAAGCTGACAGCGAGTCAACTATCCCTATTTAAGGAGACATGCTTTGGCCATATCCTAGATCTCCCAAGCATGAAATTTTTAGCCATTGTGTGCCACCAACTACGGTCCAGGGAGGCTGAATCTTGAACGTCACTCCATTTGAAGAGGAAATCTAGTTTCTTGTCAATGAGGAATCACTGTGCTTCTCCAAGAAAGAGTTCTCATTAGTGACCAGGCTAAAGTTCGGTGAAGCACGAGATGAGAAAAAGACTCGTGGCCGCAACAGAATTTGTCAACTATACTTTGAAAAAGCCCATGGAACAACCATGGTTGATCTGGAGGAAAAGTTCAGAGACATTGACTATGAGGTCGATCTAATGCTGTAAAGGTGTCTCTTATTTATTTACTAGGGTATTTTTTTGCTACAGAAAGGAGAGTTGGACCCAAATCTCTTTCTCCAGAACAGTAAAATCATTATTATCTGTAAAGAATACACAGACTATTTTTGGTGATCTTAAAGATCAAGGAAAATAAATAAATAATCACATGTTGTTCACGCTCAATAGATGTCCTTTTGACTTCCAGGTAAATTTTATTTACTTCTATCTATGTTTTGATTTATTTATGTGTTGAATACTGAATTACTCTTTTTTGTTTAAATATGCATGAGTATTTGAATCTATCCCTTGGTGGGTAGATTGTACGGCAACAAGTTTCGACGAAGGTACCAAGGATTCACAAGTGGTGTCCAACAATGATACCGGTTGAAAATCTGCAAAAAGAAATTTTTTTGAAGGAGAATGTAAGTTGTGAATTATGTTGACCACTTAATTTTTATTACTTGCATATATACTAATTTATACTACTTGTATTTTTAATTGACAGTTCATATCTTGATCCCTACGGAGGAGAAAGAAGAAACAAGCTATTGGAGATCAGTGGCCGGTGAGCAACAAAAGGAGGGAAGGTATGTTCAAGATCATTTTGTACCCTTCTTCTTCTTGTAAACGGACATCGTATAGTCATTGTGTGAGCTACACGATGGTTACACAAACCTCGTGTACCCATCATGTATCCTTCTAGTCTCACCACTCGATGGTTACACTGACATTGTCTAGCCTACACGATAGGTACGCGACCATCGTGTACCTGTCGTGTATACAACATGATGGATACATGACCATCATATACTCATCCTTTAACTGGTTTGTCAGTTATGTTACATATTTTTTCTGTTGACGCCTCATTTATCCTTACCATGGTTAGATGATGATGAGAAGAAGAAGATGAAAAGGTCCGAGAAGGAAGTCATTGGAAAGACATAGGAGAAGACTAGGGAGTGGGTGAGAAAATGCTTGATTGGAATGGAGTACAAAATCACTTCAATGGATAAGAAGATTATGTCCATGCAATCAGACATTTCCTTTATAATTTTTCAAATCAATATTCTAATGGAGCATTTAGTAACATCATGGATGGATGATTTATCATTTTGTTCTCAAACTCTTGAAGATTACATGATGATGAATGTAGACGGGGAAGAGGAAGAAAAGAAAAGGAAAAGATAGTGGAGGAGATGGAGACAAAGGAAGAGAGAAAGGTAGAGAAAGAAGACGAACAAGATGAAAATAAGGAAAAGGATGAGGAAAAGGAAGAAGAAGATGTCAAAGAAAAGGAGGAAGAGGGAAAAGGAGAGGAAGAAGAGGAAAACGAAGAAAAATGAAGGAAAGAAAGAAGATGAGGAAGAAAAGGAAGAAGAGAAAAAAGAGGATGAAGAGTTTGAAAAAATAGTAGAAAAATAAGAAGAAGAAAAAGAAATAGAAGGAGAGAAATATGGAGATAAAGAAGAAAAAGAAGTAGAAAAGAAAGAAAAGAAGAAACAAATGAAGCGAAGAAAGTGGAGGGAGATGAAAAAGAAAAAGAAAAGGAAGAAAAAAGAAAATAAGAAGAAGGAAAAAAAGAAGACAAAATAAAAGAAAAAAAAGAAGAAAAAAGAGGAAAAGTAGAAGAAAGAGGAGGGAAGAATGAGAAAATAAGAATTAGAAGAAGAAGAAAGAAAGAAAAAGAAGTGAAAAAGGAGAAAAAAGAAGAAAATAAATCTAAAAAAGAAGAAGAAAATAAGAAGAAGAAAAAGAGCAGCCCACTAATGAAGCTAATGTTGCATCGATAATCTCATACTTAATGGATTCGGTTAGGTCATCGGAGCAGTCAAACGATGGAGAAGAAAAAGACCTTGTCTTCCTTGGTAACCGCAAGATAAAAAGATCTCGGGTCCTTGAGTCACTTACTTGGGAAACGGGAAAAGATGAAAAAAGAAGCAGCGAAAAAAAAAGCTAAAGAGAAAGTCATCGCCACAACGGACTTCAAACCTTTTCAACCATTTGGCTCGGTATCTTCAGAGGATGAAGCGAGTTATAAAGCCTGGTTCAACTCTCTGAGGGCAATGTATGTTCTGTATTTTTCTTGTACACTTCTTCTTCTCATACACGGACATAGCCATCATGTAGACTACATGATGGTTACACGACCATCGTCTAGCCATCATATAGACTACACGATGGTTACACGACCATTATGTAGACTACACGATTGTTACACGGTCATCATGTACCCATTATAAAACTCCTAATGTTGATTTGTAATTACGTTGTCCAAGAACGAGAAATTAGAAGTAGGATTTTGCTCCTTTGGCCATACCTGGTTCAAAAAAATAGTCTATGCACTTTACCAATGGCTTGAGTCAGATATAAGCAATTATGTATAATCTTTTTTAATGTGGTATTTAAAATAGCTGCAAATATCTTATGTAATCAAATCCTTATTACATTGCAGCATATCGATGCATACTTGAAGCTCATTCAAAGGGGTTTGCAGGAGTATAACCCTCACATCAGATTCACTGTTGGTGATTTGATTTTAGAGGTATGTAAGATGTTTTATGTTTTTGAACTTCATGTAGTCTACACGGTGCCTTCATAGGCATCATGTACACTTCATGACTATTTTTATTGCTTTATAATATTTTATGTGACATTACAGGGAAACCTGTCTGGTCGAGTGGAAAAGTTTGAGCAAAATCCTGCGGGCTTCACTCTTGAGGTTGAGGATTCTCTCTAGTACTCAGTCATTGGCTTGCAAATGAACTTCGAAAGGGACTGGAAAGAGTCTAATAAGGTATATCTTATAAGAAAAGCTAGTAAACATACTTTTTTACTTATAAAGGCCAATGTTTATTTTTATCTACCAATTTCTATAGGTTGTATTTCCAATGAATGTGAACAAAAGTCATTGGATAGTGGTGAAGCTTGATTTGAATGGCCAGTTAATTCGTATTTATAACTCTACGAACACGCCATATCGACGCTCATTGTATCCTGAATTGATGAAACCTTATATGAAGATTGTTCCTCGTCTGCTTCAAATAATGAACACTTCTAAGAAAAGAAAAGAGGTTCCACCCAAAGATACGTGGGAATATGAGGCCATGTCGTGTCCACAACAAGAGAATGGGTAAGTGAAATATGCATATTTTTTAAGTCTACTATGCACTTATAATTTCATACATACTATTTAATTGTGTTTTTGCATTTCATGTGTTTGTAGCTTTGATTGTGGGGTATTCTCTCTTAAGTTTGTCGAAGCCCTCACATATTGGATGAATCTCGAAGAAATAACTCAAACGAAAATGCCGGATTATCGAAGAAGAATTGCAATTGAGTTATTTGCACGTGGAAAAGTAGTACTGAAATAATTTTTTATTCTATAACATGGATATGTATTTTTTATACTTTACATATTTTATGAGTTTTTTTAATGTCCAATTTTTTATATGCTATTGAATGCTTAGCTTTTGTTACTGTATAATTATATCCCAATTTCTTATAGGCTACACGATGACTTCAGAATCATCGTGTAGGCTTTTGTAGGCTACACAATGACTCTAGAGTCGTCGTGTAGGCTTTTTGTAGGCTACACAATGACTTATGTATTAATATTTAAACTTCATGACAGTATTAATAATAACCACAAGTCTCTTTCTATATTAATTTTTAAAAAATTACATAAGTCAATATTTATATTTTAAGTGGCAGTGTATTGATCATCACGTTGAGAGAGAGGAATTGGATTTCTGCACATTTTTCAGTTGTGGCCAATTTGATCACAATGTGTACACTTCCTTCTTACTACTTCAACACTTCTAGATGGAATTCTTTTTGTCATAGGCCTGCCACTTTGCTACCTCATGAAAGGTGGCAATACCACCTTTTCTTAAACCTCCTCATTGATGACTAAATCTACTTGTTCTCCAAAAAGATGTATTTTTCTGCATACGCAGCAATTATAGCCTCATTTTTATAGTACATTGAACACATACTGTATGAAAATATTACGTTTCCGACATGTAGCTAACGCATGCTTTCATGGAATTTAATCAAGATCAAATTCTCGACACGTACAAGTCTTGAGATGCAAGTTTACCACTGCTTCCCTACCCCTACCCGTGACACGAAACTCGTGGATGTCGGAAGGAAACAATGATAGTGAATGTGAAGCAGATGCTTCTTTTTAAGCTCCGTCTCAATCCAGTCTGTCATCTGCGAGTTGACTTGACATGCAGTCGTCCGTCGTTCATAGAACCACCATTGTAACATGTCACGGTATATTCTATAAGGCATGTTATGAGAAGCTTTCTAGCATCTTTCAAAATCTCATTCAAACATTCCGCGATGTTTATAATCATTATATTGTACCACCTTCCAACAAAACGGGAACGTGCCCACCTCTCAACTCCCCCCACCGATACATATTATGAGATTTCCAGAAATGCAGATGTAAAATGAGTCATCAGCCGATCAAATTTTGATATACGGTATTCCTTTGTTGCTTTAAAAAACAACGCAACCGCATCTTCCTTTTTTATAAATTGATTTGATATTTTGACTCATATGGAAGATGCAAGCTTCATGAAGCGCATTGGAAAAGACAACATGTATATAATTTAGTATACTTGTATGCCTGTCGGATGTAAACATCAAGTCTTTTGGATCATCTATTACACTGTGAAGTTTACGAAAGAACCATTCCCATGAATCATTATTTTCTGAATCTGCAATGTCAAATGCAATGGGATATACTTGGTTGTTCTTATCATTTACTGTTGCAACAAATAATACCCCTTTGTATTTGACTTTTATGGTTGTTACGTCAACAACAATGACATGTCGTATATAGTTGAAAAATCCACGAACAGAGGGTCCAAGAGCCAAGAATTTTTTTATAACGATCATGCTCATCAGCCTCTATGTATGTTGTTGTCCCTGAAAAATATTTAATATTGTTATATTAAAATTGGCACAGTACGTAGTCTATAGGATGGATGCACGAGGTTCATGTACCTATATCTTGAAGACTACACGATGGATACATAATGTCCACGTAGCCATCGTGTACACTACATGATGGCACACGATCATCTTGTACCTATCGTGTAGTGTACAAGAAGACTACACGGACATTGTGTACATATCGTGTAACCTACATGATGGGTACACGCACATCGTGCAGACTCAAATATGAGTACACTAGGGGTACATGATGTCCGTGTAACTATCATGTTGACTTCAGGATGATTACACGGACATCGTGTACCCATCTTGTAGACTACACGATGACCGTGTACTTATCTAGTAGACTACACAATGGGTACACTATGATTATATAGTAATTGTGTAGACCTTATGATGGCAAAAAAAATACTTGAATTTTTTTTATTCTAACATGTGATAATATGTTGGGAGCATCCCATAGTTATCTTCAGGCAACTCTCAAACTAATTCCAAAGCCTATACACTAACACTTCATGCTTTATGGTCATTTATGTTGACACTAAGATCAAGCCGAACATCTTCCATTATGTCTTTTATCCAATATATGCGTCCAACCCTCGTGTATTTGGACCTTATAGAATGACCAATAAATGAAAATGAAGCTTGATGGTGTCCATGCCTCAATACTTCAAATGTGCATGTATGTGTATTGATGAACTTTGTAACTTTAAAGTATAGACAGTTTCGCAGTTTTATGGCCTGTAACCTCCATTCACATGTTTTCTCAATACATACAAGTATCAACATTGACGGTGTTGACTTGAAGACCTGAAACTCAAAATTACTCCAGAGGGCCATCATACGAGCAACCTTAACCAACTCGTCTTTATCACTATATAACTCATCCATACTTATTGTATTTGATACAAGTTTATTCAAATCAACTCGTTACTCACCGGACCCGTGACATTGTTCATTCAAATCAGGTCGTGATGGTAAAAGAGGAATAGTCTCGTGTTTGGGACTAGTATTCAAGTCTGGTATTGTTGCATGGCCGTCTCCATAGATGGCTTCATCAGGATCATCATACGCCCCTTGATCAAAATCATCATCACCACCATCAACATCAACATCCTCATCCTCAAAACATCATAATCGTCACCAAGGTCATTACAATCATCATGACCAAAAATATCATCATAATGATAGTTCCTTTCAAAATGATAGTTCCTTTCAAAATGATCAACACTCTCAAGGCGATGAATGCTTTCATGTAGAGGTTGCTGTGACATTGTAGTTTCAGAACCTAAGGTTGTTGTGACATTGTGGTTTCAGGAACCCAACTCTGATAAAACCTTGTAGTTTTAGAAACTCGAGGTTGTTGTGATATTGTGGTTTCAGGAACCCAACTTTGATAAAACCTGGTAGTTTCAGGAACCCAAGGTTGTTGTGACATTGTGGTTTTAGGAACCTAACTTTGAGATGGAAAAAATTTAGACTAGGTACTTACAAATAATCTGGTTCAAAACGATTTTGATCCACTCTCTTTAACAAAGATTTATAAATCTTTATCATTTAAATTTTCAATAGGAGGGCAGGGGACATGGCTTCTATAAAGAAATTTGATGGACATATCATACTTTGAGGGGTCTATTTGGAGTTCTTCATGCAATATACTTGATAACTCGTGGTAAGTGCAGTTACTTGATATCTCCAATAATTTGGTATTCTCTCCATTAAAAGACCACGTTGTACCATTTTTCTCCTAGTCTCCATCATGAATTACAAAAATTTGAACTTCAGACATATTAGTATATACATTAATGAAGGAAGTCAGTACAAGAAGTCTACAAAATGAAATGGAACATTAAAGGATGATCATGTAATGTGATAGTGTGTACATGAGAACTATAAGATAACCACGAAGACTACACAATCATCATGTAGTGTACATGATGACTACAAGATGATCGTATACTCCTCGTGTACACTACACAATGGCACTACACGATCATCTTGTAGTCATCGTGTACACTACACGATGACACTACACGTGTAGTGTATAAGATGTTACACGAAGCTCTTGTAGTGCATCAGGATGATCGTGTAGTGTACACGAGGACTACAAGATGATCGTGTAGTGTACACGATGGTTACACGAGGATCGTGTAGTAATTGTGTCGTCCTTGTGTATACTACACGATCATCTTGTTGTTATCATGTACACTACATTAACTTCAAACAACGTACTGTATGTTGTTGTAGGAACAAAAAAAACCCAGAAAACTCATTAACGAAAAATCCATGAAACTTGAAGCTTTCTAGAAAGAAGAAAATAAAACTCATACCTGCAAGCCTTCCTTGAAGATGAGGAAGACGATGAAAGTTTTTCTTGAAGATGAAGAAGAGGATGAAATATTCTTCCCCAGCAGCAGGAAGCAGACGAAGAAGAAATGATGAAGAAGAAGTTGAAGAAATGAAAAACGAAGAAGGAGAAATGAGGATAATGGAGGTGGGTAGAGATTGAGTGTTGAGTGAAGAAAAATTTGACATTTGATTGGACAGCGTGTAAAAAATGCAATAGAAAAAAAAATAGAAAAAATGAAAGGAATGTGGGCCATGGGTACAAATTAACAAAAATTAGGGTTGAGTATATTTTTATAAATTCAATTATTCAGAGGTATATTTTAGTAAAGAAAATCCTAGATGTAACCTCTCATGTTACTCATTACGATGGAGAAAAATATACCCAATTTAAGTCATTGGATAAAATCTTAATAATTCATATCAGAGAAAAGAAATCATTGAAATAAATAAGAAAAAAAATCATAATAGTTCAAATAATAAAAATCATATCATACTTTCTCATCTCAGTGTGCGGTACATTTAAAACATTGAAATTTGAGCCAACAACCCATATATATTAAACGTATCCCCCAACACTATTTCCCGTTTTAATACTTTAATCAGTAATTAATAATTGGTGTCAACGTATTTTGTTGATTTATGTTCTATTTTCTCATGTGCATTATGAAGTGACTTATTTGATAAAAATTATACGTTTTGAAATTTTTTATTTATATTTCAATTTGCGTGCTGAATGACCTTGTTTTATCGAAGTTATAAATTTAACAAAAATTGAGAAATACTACAACTCAAACTTATGATTTTAATTTATAATTTTGAAAATTTAATTAGTGTGTCAACTTATCTTTTCATTTGATAAGATAAAGGACATAACAATCTTATATTCATTTTCAAGGTATAACTTATCATCATTTCCAAGGATCCGCAACGACAAAGACGGATATTTGATCTGATTCATTCAATCAGATATGAACGGATTAGATTTATTAAGAAAAAAAATTAATATTTTATTACAAAATAGTTGCCAACGGCAGAGAATCTGTTTCCCATTTCCAACAAGCTAAAATGTACTAGTTAAAATTCTCATAAGCTAATTGATTTGATAAAGCGTGGATTTTTCTTGGCAGAATCTGAAACAATTATCAATTGTTCCTTCCTTAAACAAATAAACACATATTTCCCTTTCGTACTGATATTCGTGCTGCTAAATACTATACATTGTTACAACTTACAACTAAGAAGAAGAAGCTATCACATGGTTTAAAGCAAGAAAACAGAAAGGAAAATATAAAAAAAATGATGATTTAAGGAATGCTTTCATCACTATCTTCCTTGGACAAGGCCACTGAATACTTGGCTGTTTCCAGCAAGAGTTGCTTCCCACTCCACAGACGACAGGAGGATCTGTGACAGTGTTATTACCACTTGCCTCATGTCCGGCCGTAAGATAGGATCTTCTTCCACACATTGCTTCGCCACCATCGCCATCTATTTGTAAAAAGTATACCAAATATCAGAAATTTAGTTTAAAAGACTAGGTACTTCACTCGAAAAATAATATTAACATGATTCTAACAAACATCGATGCTCGGATTCCCGGCAGAAAAGGCTCATTTTAAATCTTTGAATGGATCATCAAGGCCAAGAGATAAGCAATTTGTGTCCGAAAATTTATGTATAAAGCATAATGAACATACCTTGAATAGACAATCATGAGGATACAAATCCATCAGATTAGAATCAATGTGATCTTTCAGGCTTGACATACTCATGGAGTCTGGTGAATTTCTAAGAGCCGCTAACATCTGCAGTTTCGATTATTAATGAATTCATTCCAGTGATTAGCATCTGATGAGCATACTTCTACTGGAAATTAAGATGGGAATAGCCTAGCTCAAGCTCAGGATATAGAAGCCAACCAAATTAGAATATAGCATACGTCATAGCAAGTTTCTCGCAACTTTGAGCTCGAAGAGATGGCACGTCATAGCAAGTTTCTGGCAACTTTGACCTCGAAGAGATGGCCCATTTGGTCAGGGTTTAATTATTTTTTCCGCTTATATTTGAAGTTCAAAAAATTACCCAAAAGCACGTTTACCCAACTCATATTCTGAATTAGTTGTGATTTTAAAATTACTTTGGAAAACAACGTTGTTTCATTGTTTTTACAATTTCAGATAATTCGTTTTCAAATCACCAACCATACATTACATGGAAATTTCTTTCGAGGTTATATTAGAAAACTAACAAACACAACTAATTCAGCTTCAAGCTCCTTGATTATGAACTGTTTTTCCAATCTCCATTATGATTTCACTGGAAGACCGCACATTGGACTATCTCCTAGTTGAGGATATTCTTGTTTTAGCACAATGAAAAATATCTAACTTAAAGATTACTTCTAGAAAAAAAAAGTTCATAGTTCATATCTTCATAGCAAGAACTTACAACGGATGAAAGCGAGCGTCTTTCAGGATTTTTTGCGGCCGTGCCTTCCGTTCGTATAATGGCATTTTTCCCAGATATAATCTCAAAAAGAACAACACCAAAAGCATACACATCACTTTTGCTTGTCGCACGGCCATCACTCAAGTATCTGCCATTAAGCATTAAGGAAGATCGATTTAATCAATATTTAAATTTTCAAGAATATTGTAAGGATCATATGTATTTTGGTTTAGTCAAGTAAAATTACTCACTCGGGAGCCAGATAACCATATGTTCCCACAACTTTGGTTACAGAAGCTTCTCCATCGCTTGTTTTTCCAACCAGTTTAGCCAATCCAAAATCAGATATCTGAATACATGGGCGATGACAAATTAGATTTATTAAATTTTTTAAAAGAACTCCAAAGACAAACCAATGACGTGACATAGATAACCACCTTTGCCCTAAAGCCACCATCAAGTAGTATGTTGCTCGTCTTGATATCCCGATGGACATAGTGAGTTTTAGTGTGCTCGTGAATATATTCAAGGCCTCTAGCGGTATCAAGAGCAATCTGGACTCTCATGATCCAAGAAAGAGATGTATGACCTGCAAAGAACCAGCATTTAAGCAATAAGACTGTATAGATAAAATGAGTACTTGGGAGTAGCATGTCCTTGTATTTGAGAAGGGGCTACAATGAGCTACAATGACCGAAATTCCATGAATGATCAAAGATATTTTTTTAGTTTTTCCCCGACCAACTACGCTTAGTAACTGTACAGACCAACGGTACTAAAAAGTCGTGAAATATATACACTTATAGATTGTAATTAACAAATAAATACATCATAAAAGTTAGTATGCAATCTTACCCTTGTTCTGAGGATCGTGTAAATGGCTTTTAAGTGAACCCTTTTGAGCATATTCGTAGATAAGGAAGAGCTCATCTTCACTAGCTGCATAACCAATCAATTCTACCTTGATAATAAAATCAACCCACAACAGAAGTCAACGTTTTGAAAACGTGAAAGCAACAAGCTTTAGGAAAGAGAGAGGATTATTGTTATTCAATCAAGAGACTATTACCAGATTTGCATGATGAACTTTGCAAAGGACTTTCATCTCTGCCATAAACTCTTTAGTCTTAGTTGCAGTCATTCTTTTTATGGCAACTTCCTGAAGAGAAGAAATTAAATCGATCTCAACTATGGAGCGTCATGGAACTTAACGCAACGTTTATATACGGCTGCATACCTGGTCGTGGAGGACGCCGTAATATACTGAACCATATGTTCCATGTCCAAGGAGATTAGAGTCGGAAAACCCATCAGTTGAGGAAAATATTTCTTCGTATGTGAAAACCACGGGCTTTTCGACATCAAATACCTTGTTTTCTATAGCTGCAACAGAAACAAAGGTTCTCATGGCAAATAAATGGAGGATAAAGCAGCAAGATCTTCAGAGTAACTAAACACGATAGACTAAACAATGTCAAAACTTAAGACACATTGTTCTACATAGAACAAGACCCAGTCAGAAGAATCAAAGTTCAAGGAACTGACATAATGAAAATATAACGTTACTTACTTTGCTAAACGAGGGATGTGAAGACTTAGAACACGAAAATTAAATTTATCCTAGTTATCTGATAGTACGTACTAATTTCTTTCTCATTTGATTGATTTACCCATTTCATAAAGATTAGCAAAATGTTTAGGATAGTAAAACCTTGGGGAATTGTCGTCTGGTGATTACTTGGCTCGACAATGGTCTGCTTCCAGTCCCCAGAGTTGCAGCAGATATACCTCCCAGAAGCACAACAGAAGCTCGGTTTTTGAAGAATTTGAAAGTTATGAGGACTCTTGTTGTTAGGTTCTTTTGCACTCCCTCTTACTGGACTAGACAAGCATCTCGACTTCCTCAAGACAAGATAAACAGCTATGCCAAGTAGAATCAGAATAAGAACAATCCCTAAACTCCCAACAATCCATACAAATGGTGCATGACCCTTGTGGTTCCCTTGATTTTCTGCGACAAGAATAGCATTACCATCACTATCTTCAAGTCAGCAATAAAATATTGTGAATGCAAAGTTTGCACAACCAGCTTTAAATTCCAACAAGATAAGGTAACTTCTAAATTCAATAGTATCATCTATTAACTGCAAATTTCCTCAAAGAAGAGAAGGCTGCAAATCAAGCATGTAGCTTAGTTCTCTTATACACTGGCATGATCTCATCATAGAACCCAGTTTCATATTAGCGTTTTTTACTTCCAATTACATAGCAAGAAAATATGTTTGATTCAAAGACAACCAAATACAAAATCATTTATAACTGCACACATTTAAAAATATGACATGATATTTTGGAAAATTCCCAAATGTCTCTTCAAGGTGCATTTATACTACATCAAGCAAAACCATGGCCTACGTAGCACGTACTTTTGCAAAAAAAGAAAGCATCAACATTCAGCACTTAGACAAGATTCTTAAAATTTGTGAAGCTAAACCCAAACCTGATAAACTGTCAACAGATGGAGCAGGAGCAAGACCAGGAGGAGCTGGAGTATTATCAGTCTCCAAAGCATAAGGATCGCCAGGAACTACAGTAAAACATTGCAAGACATAATTCCACAAGACTACAACTTCCAACAATAAAAACTAAACTAGCAAATCAATCAGAAACCAACCTGAATTCAAAGGAATGTAATACAAAGCACCAACAGTTACATTATCAGGATTTTCAATTCCATTCACTTGCTCAATACTATCCATACTAACCCCAAATCGGCTCGCCAGAGACTGGACACTATCCCCATCAGTCATCACATAGCTCATTAAATAGTTCCACAACCCACTCGAGCACCCACAGAACAGACTCAACGACACCACTGCACCACTCCTGGCCTTCCGGGTGGTGTTAGGCAACAAAGCGAGCTCATCATAAGCATCCTTAACCAAGTCATAGACATAGCCCTCATTCGATTTAATTGTAAAAGTAGTGTTTGTGATGTACTTCTTCGATGTCGAATCGCACGAACAGTTCTTCTTTATGAATACGTAGCCGCGCCCATTGCCTTCGGCGGTGATGTCGCTAGGCAACACGTCGAACATGCTCTGGATCACGGCGAGGGTCTGGTTTGGTTGAGGTTTGAAGGCCAAAAATGAAGTGCATAAGCGACTTGTGTCCGTACAATTCATGGGTGTCGGGTAAGAGACAGAGGGTCGATGAATTTGAAGGAGAATCAGAAGGTATATCAGTGTCCGTACAGAATTCATTGCTCGAATGCTGAAATTTAGTAGAAGAAGCTCGGTTAAATGTGATTTAGTGTTGTGGGTAGCTCGAATTGGGTCAGAAACTTGATCCAAATTTAAAATCTATGATGAAAATGATTGAAGGACAGACGAAGGTTTGTGAAACTTCGGGTAAAAATTGGTGGCGTCTTCTCTGGTGGGTATGACAGTGATGAAGGATATGAGGATGGAGATCACAGAATTAAGCAACTAAGGAGGGAGAATAGTGGTTATAATGATTTGGAGAGAGATTTTTTTAGAGGGAAAGTCGAGACAAATTGAGGTAGCAATTTTGAAGAGAAATCTTTGGGAAGAAGAAGAGGAGGCAGTGTGTCAATTACAGCAGTATCAGACAAAAGTGAAAAGAAAAAGAGTGTAGGAGCTGTGAAGTGAACAGAGTTTTCTTTTCGGTTATTCCAGTCATCACTTACTCTCTTAACTGCTTTGCTTAAGTGAAGTTTATCATACATATACATATCTTATATTGTATTTTAACAAATGAGGTCAAACAAAGTTTCTTTTCTTAGACTGTCATGTATTCTTTGTTACATTGGAATGTATTTGTCACTAGATCATCAAACATTACATATATATATAGATGGCTTAATATTTCTTTAGCGAGAATGTAAGATGAGCATACTAATTTTTTATAATCGGTTCCCGAACTTACATCTGACTAATCTCACGGACTCTAAAATTAATTATCAGTTAAACTTTCAGTGACCTTAAATATAGATAAAATCAAAGACCTATAAATAATAAACTCAATATCTAATTGGTTGACTAACGTCAGAAGATTTTTTCATATATATCTTTTTTAAACAAAATCACATGATTATTGAAATGTTTCTATTCTTTATTTACCAATTTACCTTTCTAATTAAAAAAATAATAGAATAACGTGATTATGTGAGATTCAATATACATTCTCAATCTAATAAATTTTGGAAACTAATAGCGAAGTAATTAGAAAATAAAAGCAAAATTTAGTTAATATAAGTCACGGGGACCGGTAATGAAACCTGTTTACCGGAAAATGATATGGCACAAGTTGCGATGAGCTGGCAAAAGCGACAACAACAGTTGGCTGGTTGACCTCGTGGACTTCAACTAGAAGTACAAAAGAAAGTAAGATGCTGTAAAAGAAAACGGCTAAGTATCCATCCTTCTAAACAACATTACCACTTACAATTAATTGTATTTTTTTTACTGCTTACAAAGAATAAAGTAAACTAACAGATAAATGAGACTCAACAAGGAGTAACTAAACAAATGGCACATAGATTTAGTCAGTCACAAAGACCATATAGATAGCTCATATATGGATTTGAAAAATACTCACAGGAGAGTTCACTGTGAGTATTTTCTTGACAAATAGTATTAGACTGCACAGTCTTGTCTGATCCCCTAAAACCAACCTTAAATTCAGGTTTATTACTTGATTAGTTTTTAGAAATATGTTAAGTAAAAAATAACACTTCTTAATAGATTAGTGGTGGAGAGGAGTTGTATATTTTGTGTAACTGACGTGGAATCAGTTAATCATTTGTTTGTGTAAATCAAATATGTTATTCTGACAGGAATTCATGTATAAATTAAACTTAAATTATTAATTAAGTGGAGGGATCCAATTAAATATTTGAATCGATATTGTATGATATAAAAAGTTTATTATTTACAAAAATAAGTTGGGGAAATTAGATCTTGCCGCAGTATACATTATCCCCAAACAAGAGAAGCCCAATTTGTTGACCCTGATTTTCTATCATAAAACTTTCATAAATGTTTAGTTATATGGAAGGTCCAGTTATTTAAAGTTGGATCCCTCTCCAATGCCTAGAACTGTTTTTATGCCTCCAAATTACATAGTTGCTAGTATCCAAGATTACGGATACTTGAGAGAAGAAAAATTGGTATGTTTGACGAATTTGTGGTGGATTGAACTGATGTGGTTGAAGCTGCATTTATTGGTCATGTGTCTTGCGAGGTGTTCTGATACCATGAAGATTCTCACATTCTCATTAACAAAATCAGACCCTTAATGTTTAATAAATATACACCAGTGGTTCAACAAAACCGTACAAATATCATATTAACTGACTAACAAGTAATTAGTCAAGTAATTAGAGTATAACTAACTAAACAGAATAGTAAAATTTAAAATTAATCTTATTAGTTATCCAATACTTAGTAGTAGAGGAACAACGTATATGTAATCCTAACCAATTAAAATACAACAAGTTTCACAATAAGATTCAGACGGTTAAAAATGTGCATAACAGCAGTTAATAATACCAACTCTCTAGTTTAAAATTTGAATCACCTCATGCTAAGAGGAGGTAATAGTGATCATCAAAATTGAGTTGAATGAAAATTAAAAAAAATTGCTATGAACCATTGAATTTTAAACTCCCATTTAGATTATATGGAGAACTACAATAGTGACTTATTTTTAAGAGGATTTAAAGTAATGAATGTTTAAGAATGCTTGAATGGTTTGAATAAAATAACTCACATCGAATCCCGATGATTTAATGTAAAATTTTTGAAATTTTGATTATTTAAGGAAAAAATTATAAACATCATTTACTTCACTCCACTTTTAAACATATCTTTTTAAAATTATTAACACTCATTTATTTAACTCTACTTTAAAATCTATTTTTATCTTGTAAAAAAACAAACTCTACTTTAAAATCTCTCTTTTTAAGTTACGGTATTCTAATTGAGATGGGAAGAATGGCGAGGGGTTGACTGGGAATAGACCCACGTAGTCAGGAAAACAACTGTGAAAACTACAAAAAGAGGGGACAGAGAGATCTAACCCTAACCTGGAGGAAACGCCAAAAGACATTAAAGTAACACATGGACCACCCAAAATATCCCCACCCGCTCTCTATTATACTTTGCATTTTCTATTAAATCTTCCTTCTTTTTTTCTTTTTTGCAATTCCTTTCATTTCCTTACAATTCAGTCTTTATTGGAAAGCTTTATTCATTGCATATGCATTTTTATTCACATTTTTTTCTCAAATGAATAAACTCAAACTCAAACGCTATTAATTATGAGTAAAATTGAGTTTTTTTTTAATCGAATAGAAACCTAGAACTTCAACCACATTCTTCTAGCATTAAAACTGTGCCAAAATTATTATGTTTAAGCTTTAACAAAAAAATTGCAAGTGAGACCCAGTTGATGCATGGGCTAATTAAGTAAAAGAAATTTTGGGACCCAGTTGATGCATCGATTTAGCTGGCAATCTAAAAGTTTATTTGGGAGAAATAATATTTTAAATTTAATTTTTTAATACTATTTTAATTGTCAATTGGACCATAATCAGAAGGAAATGACCCATATTAGGAACTAATAATTAATACTTAATTGAATTAAAAAAAATATTCTTCTCTCTTTTTTTTGTAGTAGGTGATCAATCATCCAGAGTGTCTTTATGGGACAGAATATGCAAAAGGCACTGACCCATTTCCTTTTATTTTTTTAATTGATTGCCATCTCATTCACCACATTGGATCTTCTATGTCATTGTATTTGCTTCCTTTATTTATTTTGCATTAATCTAAGTGGTCCTCTCCTTAATTAGTTATGTCATTAGCACACGTGGCATGGTGTAATGGTGAACTTATTGACTTTTTTTCAATTACTCATTCACCACCTTATAACTTTACTTACTCCCTCCTCTGTTAATCACTCAGTTCTTAACAAATTGAGTAAAAGACTAATGATATGATTGATGAAGATTGAATTGTTTTCCATGATAGTTCATTTTTGTCACTTTCTTATCGTTTTTGTAATTTATTTTTTTCTTTCTCCTTTTTTAAATTAAAATTAAAAAGATATATGATTCTCATTAAGCTATACATTTGACGATAATTGAAAATTTACTTAGGAGTGTGCATGTTATGCTTGATGTGCGACCTCTTATATGTACGACTTCCTATATGACCAACTTATAGTGACAATGAGGATGATCATTATGTTATTGTAGAGCATTTTTCATTTTGTGAATAAGTACATATTGGATTGACGAGCACTTAAAACTTTCGTCAAAGAGAATATATGTTTTCACTGTAATAAAAGAATATTCATATCTTAATTTGATTTATTGTGTAAATCATACTAACGAGTGATAAATATCAATCTACGAATGAATAACAAATCACTTAGTCGACTAAAATGTAGCGTAACTTTATCGATCTAGAATTACTCTTTATTTAAAAAGCAATTGCACTAAATAAATAATTTTTGAAAATCAATTTAAGAAATAACAGTTTTTTTTTAATTTTAGGTAAATAGACAATTTTTCTTTCACAACATCAACTATCTGTTGACTAAATTATAGTTTGACGATTTTAACTTTGAATATACTGATATTCTTAATATGATTTAGTGGGACTTTTTAACTACTTAATTATTTTTAATTCAAATGTTATTTCATTTATCTTTCTTTTTAGTTAAATTAGGGTATAACTAATGATGGATTATATTTTCTTTAATATCAGTTAATGTTTGTTAAGGAAATTTTCTTTTAAATCAATGACAGTTCAATACCTTTTATATACTGGAAAAAATATCAGTATATCAAATTTTAAATTCTGAACGGTTATGGTAGATCAATATGTTTCTTGTTGAACGATTATGATTTAAATCAGTATATCATCTATATACATCTAATATATCAAAAAATTCATCAAACACACGATATATATTAGGTATTTTAAATTTTGAGCATTAATTACATACTTAATTCTACCATCTTTCAAATCGGTATATCATCTATATACCTCTGATATAACCAAAAAATCATCAACACACCATACATAGATTAGGCATTTCAAATTTTAAATTTTGGGTATTAATTAAATCATTAATTCTAGTATCTTTCAAATCGGTATATCTTTATATACCTCTGATATCTCCAAAAAAAAATCATCAACACATCATATAAAGATTATGTATTTCAAATTTTAAAGTTTGAGTATCAATTACATCCTTAATTTTAGTATCTTTCAAATCTGCATATCATCTATATACTTCTGATATACTCAAAACATCATCAAACATACCATATTTAGGGGCATTTTAGTAAAAAAATTTATAGATTAGAAAACCTACTATTTATCTAAAACTATTGAAACTACTATTTTTTTAAAACAGTCTCTTAAAACTTGTTTATACTGCGAAATTTCTCATTTTTAAAAAAGATTAGAGAGAAAAATCCGAATGTCCCCATCCAGGAAATGAACCTATAAAGAACGGCCCATATTGTACTAAACTAGGCCTACTTAGAATTTGAACTTCCATTCTTGAGTGGAAGAAGGACGTGCAAATGAGTTCTACTAGAGGCCCAAACACAAGCTTGATGGACTTCAGGGACCTTTATAAATAAAGTAATATGTAATTATATAAAACACACAAATTTTGATAACTGGTTTAAGAGATAGTAGATTTTTCAAAATTTTAGATAAATAGCACTTTTGAATGTGACATCGTCAATCAATTGTTAATGATTTTTTGATTGATGATTTTAATCTTTATTGACATATTTAAAAATCAGATTTATGGGGCTATTTCACTTCATGAAATACCACAATTTTAGGGGAATTTAGTAAATACTATCCTTAATGTATATTATTTTTAATTTAAATTAAATTAATAATAATTTCTTGATTTGGTTTCTTTTTTTAGTAGATTTTGGTTATGAAAACTATCTTTTTCCATTAAGGTGATATAAAGTCGAGACTTTCAGTTTTGTTTGAAGGAAAATCAACACCATTTTAGTTTCTTTCATTCTCCGTTAACATTAGACTATCATAAAACTTTACGTTTTCAAGTATTTGAAGAAAAATCTGGGTTATTCAGTTGAAAGGAAATCAACACAATTTTGAGTTTATTCATTCATGTTCTATATATATGCAAGCATTGATGGTTCGTTTGTTGTTCTGCCATTAGTGAGTTATCATCGTTTCATTCATCTTTTCTTCTTCCTTGTTTAATGTATGTTGATCTAGAGATTTTTTAGAATTTGAAGAATTTTTCGGGGTAAATCAATGGTTTATAGATGATATACTAATACGAAAAACTTTTTTTTCTTGTTCAAATTTGATTCAGAAAAAATCAACTTAATTCTTTAACATATATTTGAATAAATCAATCACTAATTACTTGCTACAACCAACGTGATTGATATTTTAATGTTCAATCATATATTAACCGCAGCCTATCGATTAATATGTAGATTGTTGATTGATAGATTTTTATTTGAGATGATTTGATTAGTGATAATGGAGATTTCTTTTTTCATTTTTTGAAATAAGTGGTAAGCGTTTTCCAAGGTCTTTTTGAGTAGGGGTATTCACGGTTCGGTTCGATTCGGTCAATTTTTTTGTGAAAACCCGAACAAAATTGAAACTTCGACTCAGCAATAAAACCGAATTGAACCGAACCTTTCGTGTCAAAAGAATTGACAGAACCAAACCGTTAGCATCGGTTCGGTTCAGTTCAGTTCACTTCAGTTCTCTGGTTCGGTATTATTTATTAAAAATAATTTTTTAAATAATTTTTAAATGATATTATTGAAAAAAATAATATAAAATCAAAATTTATTTTTGGTTCGGTTCAGTTTGATATAAAAAAATAAAAAATATATTATGAATTTAATATTTCGGTTGGGCTTCGTTCGGTTCAAAAACCACCAAAAATTCGAGCCGAACCGAAATTTTGGTTCTCTCATTTTCCCTAACCGAACATATATAAAGAACCGACCAAACATGTCATTTTTTATTCGGTTTGGTTCGGGACAATTTTGAATACCCCTATTTTTTAGCGGAATTTTGGTGGGTTTTAAATATTAAATGTTTTGGTTGAGCAGTTGGTGGATTCTATTTTTCAAATTTTTTAAAATATCATGTGCACTAATTAATTCCTCAAATTAAGCCTTATCATATTGGTATGTCATCCATATACCACATATTGAAGGCTTCGTTTGATCATCTTCTCGCTAATTTTAGGGTTCTTCTCGAAATTTTTGATAGTTTTTAGTCTTTAATTGGTTGGTTGATGGATAGGTGTGTGAGATGATTTGATTAAGGTTAAAGGCGATTTACCACTGTCAAATATTTTTTTGGTAAATCGGTGATAGGCGGATTTCAAGGATTTTTTTAGCGAGGTTGAAGTGTTTTCAATTATTTTGGCGGTTTTGGTTGAACGGTTATGGAGTTTTAAATTTTCAAATTATGTAGCATTAGTTACTTCCTTTAATTAAGCATCTATCTTACAGTATATCATCCATATACCCGAAAAATCCTTCAAACAAACCATATATAGATTATGAGTATTTTAGTCTAAATTTTTTTACAGATTAAGAAACATGTTATTTACCAAAAACTATTGAAAAATTGTTGTTTCTTAAAACGGTACCCCTAAAGTTGTCTATTCTGCACAATTTTCTTAAAGTAATTGTATCAAATAGACATGTTTTGAAAGCTAATTAAAGGATAGCAAGTGTTTGAATTTTTTAGGTAATAGCAGGTTTAGCTATTGATGATTTTACCCTTCGTTTGAGAGGTTCTATCATCTGATTTGTGGGGCCATTTCATAGTAGTCAATTCTGTTTCAGTGTCCGTTTCACTTTTCTAAGAAAATGAAACGTTTCGGATATTTCGGTGTTTCCGTGTGACGTTTCAGAAAAAAATTCTGGTAATCTAAGATAATGTTGAAAATTTTATTATAGATAATATAGCTAACAAAAAAATTGAATCAATCGATTATATCATGTAAATAATACATAATTATCATTAAAAATCAACAAAACATTATATTAATAATATTAAAATTCAACAAAACGTCATATTAAATAGCATTATCATTATGAACACACAAATGCTCAACATCACAGCTAATTTGCTTGAGTTCATCATTATCATCCTCATTAAACTATATAATTCATGAGTATTTTCACAAAACTGATTTCACCATACTTATGCAAAAAAACATGTTGAGAATAAGTTCAATTAAACCAACATAAATTCATAGGAGCATTTGGTCTGAAATTGATCGGAATTTGGCTGAAACAGACCGAAACAAACGGAAACAGTCTGAAATTCCAGGCAAAAAATTATAACCCCCTATTTCGTCTCAGTTCCTCACCGGAACCAAAATGTTTCGGCCATTTCGGCTGAAACGAAATGAAACTGTCAACTATGGACCATTAGACTTAATGAGATATCATTATTTTAGAAAAATTCGGGTTATACTATCATTAATATATACTATTTTATATTAAATTATTTAAAATCAATTGTTTGTTTTTTATTACCTTTTTTTAGTGAATTCGATTATGGAAATTATCTTTTCCACAACTAAGTAATTGTCATCTGAAGTTCCAGTGTTGTTTGAAGGAAATTCAGCATCTTTTTACGAGTTTTGATTTATCGTTAACCTGATACTTCCATTAGAAATATTTTACCAACCAGATTTTTCAAATTTCTAAATTCGTTTGAAGGAAAATAACACTCATTGATTGCATTCATTCTTCATTATCTTGAGACTATCACTAAGTTTTTGTGTTCAAATCTATGAAGAAAAGTTTTGTTATTGCTATTCTATATACATCTCAAGCTTCAATTTTCATTCTCCATATATTTTTAGAGGATTCGAAAACGGAAGGTTAGTTTTTGTTAGAGAAATATTTATCATTTGTTTCTTACTAGATTATCATAATGTATAATTTTCCTATTTTAATGTCATTTGAGTTTTAATCATTTTTATATGTTGTGTGTTTTGTTTATAATCAGTGGCTAGATTTGTTTAATGTTGTTGTGGTAAATAAAATATTTATATGGGTAAATCATATAGTTCTGTATTGTTTGCGACAAAGAAAAGAAATGATAGATCGTTGTTACTTGATATATGTTATTCACTTAATATTGCATATTAGTCTAAGATATTGGATCATGTATTGATATAACCAATATGTCAATAACTTATTGATTATTTTATATGTTTTATGATTGAACAATATAAAACTCTGATAGTCATTTATTTATTTATTTATGGCAGCACTGATTATAATAGACAAAAGTGTTGAATGTGAGTCATCAAAATCAATCAAAAAGAGCACAAAGCAAATGTCAATAAGTGAAAACTATAATTAAACAATTGAATCATTTATATCTGCCATAATATAGTTAAGTATATCACTTATTTACATATGATTTACTATAATATATTGACAGAGATTTTGTAGAGTTTTTTATGATTGATTGACATTTTAGGTTAGTTGTTATTTACCATAATCAATTAAGTAGTAGTTTTCATAACAATAGTTAAATTTCTATTTACTTTCTAGTTATTTTGGTGAATTATTTCAAAATGAAACATGTTATCAATTAATGTGTTTTGGAGACGTTAAAATTGCATCCATTTTTTAAGGTGGAGGCGAGATTTGCTGGTTTTTAAACTTTTTCGTTAAGTATGATAATTACAGTTTATGGAAATTGAAATTATATGATTAAAGTATTAATATATGTCATAGTTGAGTCAAGTGTATCACTTATTTACTTACGATTTACTATGATAACCATACATAACATGCATTATATATAGGGGTGTTCACAGTTCGGTTCGGCCACCTTTTTAGACGAAAACCAAACCGAACAGTTCAATTCACTTATTTTATGAACTGAACCGATATGTGGATGACATAAGAACTGAACCAAACCTAATTGATCCGTGGATGACACAAGAACCGAATTGAACCTAACCAAAAGTTTTGGTTCGATTGCACAGTTCTGCAAGGTTGCAAAAAATCATTAAACTTTATTTCATGAACAAGCAAAATTCATAGAAAATAAGAATTCACAGTCAAATTAAAATCAGTAAACAAATTCTCTAAAATACAACACAAACCATTAGGGTTACAGAATTAAAATTAATTACAAACCCTGATTTAAAACATTAGGTTTACAGAATAAAAAAATTGATGAAATTATAGGCCTAGGCTAAAATCTCCAAAACACAAACCTAAGATGGGATTTTTAACACTCAGATTTGAGATTGAGAATACGCTTCGCTCCACTCTCTAAACTCGAGCAAATCTGAGGATTTTTGATAGCGAGCATGTTTGCTCCACCCTTTCGAGAAGATTTAAGGGATACTCTCAATGAAAGAATCCATCTTTTTTCACGCCACCCTCTCGAGCAGACTTAAGCGTACGAAGAGAAGAGATTAGAAAGGAGAAAGTTCGAAGAAAAGAGAGAGGGAAGGATAGAGAGATCGAAGAGAATAGCGGGGGAAGGATAGAGAGTTTAGAGAGGGGAGGCACTATGTGTAATTGTAGAGAAAGCTTCGAAGATGAGAGGGAAGGAGAGAGCTTCGAATAGGAGAGGGGAGGCACATTGCGTGTAATTGTAGAAAAGAGAAGATGGTGGAATTTTAGAGTTTGTAAAAACAGGTTTAGTGTGTGTGTGTGTGTATATATATATATTATTTTATTTATACTTCGGTTCAGTTCGAAATCACATAATTACTCAAACCGAACTGAACCTACGGTTCAGCAAAAATATCAAATCGAACTGAACTAAGATAAATTATATAACCGAATGAACCGATCAATTTTTGTTCGGTTTGGTAACAATTTTTTCACCCTTAATTTTATATTTATTTTTTTGAATTTAGCTCATTGATTAAATTATCAATGATTTATTGTTGATTATTCATCGATTCAATTTGATTTTTTTTTAAATTTTTTACTTAGTATTTAATTGATTGATGTAGTAAAAAAGTAGCGGTTTAGATGAAAATTAAAGATTTTCTAAAAGTATATAAAAAGTAGCGGTTTAGATCTTGATTACGGTTTAAATCTATTGATAAATATTATTTCATTATTTGTATGGTATATCAATTAAGTCTATTAGATTTACATAACTGATTTACCAAAAAATATTATAAGTATGTTATTTATAGATGAGGGTATATTTGTCTGAAATTATTGACTATTTAAGAAACTTGTTATTTATCTAATTATATTGAAAATCTGTTATTTCTTGGAATACCCCTATAATATTATCCATTGTGAAAAATTCCCCTTAATATAATAGCATTTATCATAACTAGGTTATGTTTGACAAAAATCATCGAAAACGGTGTTAAGTATGAAAAAATTCAAAACCTTTAGGGTGTCGCGCTTCCCGAAAAAAATTTAAGTTAAACAAAAAACTTCGGCAAACAAATTTGACAGAGTAGATAGTATATATAATATATATTATATACATTAAATACATTATATATCATCTATATAGTAAATATTATACTAACATTTTGTTTTCTTACAAAATCTATGATAGAATTCTAACCTTGTGCCAGGACCTACGGGTCAAGGGACAGTCTCAGGTAGATAGTTTCTATGAGGCGTAGGCCTCCCAAAAGGTAACAGAGGTGTGCAAAGGTTTCCTAGGGCCAGACGGAGATTGACCCTCGAGTATAGAATTGCTCATTTGTGATTTAACAGAAAAAGAATGAGAGATTTTGTCATTTTTTGTTCTATCATTGAATAAAACATAAAGACAAGTTGAGTAAAGGCTTATTATTCCTCGTTTACAAATATCCAAATTTTGATGCCTAATACCCTCAACTGTATAGGAACAATAATCAATTTTAGCTTGAATGTTTTAAAACATATATATTGTATATTTAGTATATTTATGGTATGTAAATAATCAGTTTATTTCGCATTAGTTAGATTTTAAGAAAATAAGAATATTAGATTATATTTTTCACTATTTATTATATGTAATATAATATACTCTGTAATAAATGTGATCACGTGATTTTTTTCTTGAAATCTTAAATTTTATTAATATGAATTTTACATGAACGTACTCATAATCTCATACACAGAGAGATACACACACAACTTCTTCAATACATGATTATTTTGATATTATTATGTGGGGATAATGGTAAGTGGGGTGGGTACCTAGATTTGGTAATCAACTAAAATATTAATTGATTTATTAAGTTAATTAATTGGTTAATTTAATTAAATAAAATAATACTTTATTTAATTAACTAGAATAAATTTATTTAAGAAAATGGGGTTGGGAAAGAGAGAATGAATTGGTGACATGGGGTGGGGGAAGAGAGTCGGCTAGGTGAAATGAGCGTGAGGGGTGGTGGAGAGTGGGCTGGGTGGAGTAGGTTGGGAGATGGGAAGTTAGAGAAGGGAAGGGGAAGTTCGGGCTGGGTGGTAGCACATTGGGTGGGCTTAAAAGTTTAGTAGCTATTTTTTAAGGAAAACTAGAGGATTAAGCTACTTTAAGTTACAATTTTGTATTATGCCTTTTAATTTTATGTTTTGCACATAAAATAATGTTTGTTTTGATTTTTTGAAAAAGGAAACGTTTCGGATATTTTGATGTTTCGGAAAAAAAATTTGATCATCTAAAATAATGTTATAAAATTTATTATATATAATATAACTAAAAAATTGAATCAATAGATTATCATCATGTAAATAATACATAATTACCATTAAAATTCAACAAAACATCATATTAATGACATTAAATTCAACAAAAATATCATATTAAATAGTATTATCATCATGAAACACATAAATATTCAACATCATAACTAATTTGCTTGAGTTTCATCATCATCGTCGTCATTAAACTTTGTAATTCAAGAGTATCTCCATCAAACTGATCTCATCATATCTCTACAAAAAAACATGTTTAGAATAAATTCAATTAAAATAACATAAATTCATAGGAGTATTTCGGTCGAAATAGACCGAAATTCAGCTGACACAGACCGAAATAGACCAAAATTCTAGGCAAAAAATTACAACTTCCTATTTCGTTTCGATTCCTCACCGAAACCGAAATGTTTCGGCCATTATGGCCGAAACGAAACGAAATTGATAATTAAGCCAATAACCCCTAAAACCCCTTCGGTAGCGCCTCCACTATCATTCACCTAGGACCTCCATTCCAATTTTCAAGGAAAAACGATCTATCTCGACTCCATCGGCTTCAATGTCTTCTCCCTCATCAAAAATCACCCTCCAATCGCCTCCGTATCTCTCACCGACATTAAATCCATCGTCGATTTCATAACCTCCATGAACTTTGCTGCCATCGAGTTCCGTAGGATTGTTGGGATCAGATCTGTCTCGGTATGAAAATATACCGGAGTATATATAAAATATACTACAGTATACTAATCATATAAAGAAAATACCATAGATATACTGTGATATACTGATTGTATGTAAAATTATACTAGTATATTATTATATATCATAGAGTATATATCTATAAACTACGTACTATTGTCCACGAGGGTCCCTTATTAGTGAGGGGAATTTTATATATTTACTATGTTTTTTAGGTTTCAAGGATATGCCATTATAAATTTGGGTCATTTGAGCAAATTATAACTTTTTGGTCATTTTCTACTTTATTTTCTTATAGTAGCTTATTTACCTAATTGAGCATATTTTTATGATAGTTTGCTATTGGACCATTTTTTACATTTATTATTTGAATTGATCTGTTTATGATGAAAACCCTAAATATAAAGGAAAATTATAAGAATGGTCCAATTATTTTAGTGGGTCAGCAAAATGGCTGAAAGAAAAATCAGTTGCAAAAATAACTGTTTTTTAAAACTGTCAATTTAATGTTTCTTCTTCTACTTTTATGCACCAAAACGGAGGTGTTCCTATGTCATTTCTTTTGATCTTTATTTTTGGAATTCTAATTGTTAACTTGATACTATTGTTGAAGTTCTTAGCATTTGATTATCGAAAACACATTTCATTAATGGAAGGTTCATTTGTTGCTTTGTTTTTCGACGGCAAAACGTAATAGTTTATGCGAGTATAATAATGTACTATGTTATATTTAAATATATTATAGTATATTAAAATATACCATAATATAAATTTACATAAAAATTTTACTAGTTAAAAAATGTCATTTTTATAATTATATTTTTTTCTGTCATTCTCTTACCTATGTCTTAAAAATAGAATACTTCCATAAATAAGTCATTTATAAAAGAATAGGGGTCCCATCTATTTGCACATCATGCTGTTATGAAAATGGCATGGCCTCCTAGTATTATAATAACATAAGTGGTAGTCATATGTTTTTTCTTAAGAAAGAAACAAGAAGCGCACAACTCAAATCTACTTTCCTCGCTTAGAAAAAGAAAAGAAAACGGGAGGTTAACCTACCAATTAGTTGTAATTTATCGCATATATCTATGTTAAAAATTATGGATTCCGTCTTTCCAAACAAAATATATTGATTTCAAGATGTTTTTGAAAGTGTTTATATGTACTCTTAAATAAGAAAAGTATATTGTACCCAAAAAAAGAAAAATATACATAACATGGTTCTTTTGCAAAGGTTACTGATAATAGTAACAAGGAAAGTAAATAGCGATGATTGTTAGTTGGCATGTAGGGAACTTATTTTGCCCAATTGGCTCAATGGGTGGTTGAAGATGGAGGCTCTTATGATACAGATGATGAGTTTACTTTACCTTTAATCTTTAGGGATATAATTCGTTATTTAATTCTTCCAAATTCATTTGCTAAAGACCCTTTTCTTTTCTGACCTTCAAATTAAGTCAATACTGTACAACCAGCCACTAATCTCCTAACAATCACGTTTTTCTTAACATTTCTTATGATAAAATCTTATATACTCCTTAAAATCATTTGATTTCAGGTGTAACCGTTTACTAACTTTTAAAATTTCATGAATTCATTCAATCATTCTCCACAAAATACAATAAATATCACAATTTTTAAACATTCGATAAGTTTTTCGTATTTTATTGTAATGAAAGTCTCATAAAACAATAACAAGATAATGTTTTTAATGGGGTTAGATGATTTTGCTCCCTCCAGGATTTATCTCATATGTCAATATCATTACATACTCTAAAACAACTCAATTACCTTATCTAAATCTCATCACACCCAATAAGTCATCTCAAAATAATAAAACCGTAACTTGATAACAATAAACTCTCACGCACGACAATGTTATCCTAATATTTGTCGACCATAATTAGTTTAGACAAAACTTTAACTTCTCGATTGGATTAGAACCAACTCACTAGTTTGTAAATTATTTTTCTCACAAGTTAATTCTTCTAACTAAATATTTCAATACCATTGCATATACTCTCCGACAATATAAACCTCTTTTCATCTCAAGGATGTCTCTTTAACTCCTATGATAGAGTGTCATTAACACGTGATGCTTCTTGAGGGTAAATTGTTTTGTCACCCGTGCTCAAAGTAAAACCACAAAATCTTTTGCCAATACAACATATTTATAGACATTCAAAAAACTTAACTTCCATATTTAAATTAAGATATAAAATATCATATAATATATATCTTCTCCCAAGCAACCTCACAAAATAAGAAACTTGATATCCAGAATTTGAAGTATCAAATTCCAACACACATTTATTCTCCCTTATCATTAGCTAAATATATTTTTTTTCTAAGAAAATTTCCTTTAGCAAAACTTCATAGAGGAAAAAATAACTAGAGCATCTATGGGGATAACATGTTGGGTTGTGTGGTCATCCATAAACCACTAACATGGCGGCCCAAACGTGTTCTCACTTGTAATTTTGGAGGAGAAACGCTCCTTTTTATTTTAATTTTTTAAATAAAAGCAAACAACAAGATAGATAGATGAGTGTGATGGGGAAGCACTTACTCCCTCTTTTAATTTGACACATGAAAAGAATGGCATAAAACACTCTTGCTTGGGATGTGGATGTTCCTACCTCCATTGCATTATTCTCTCTCAAATGGTCAAATAGTTCATCATTAGTGCCAAAATAAAAAATAAAGTCACCTTTTATACAGTTAAGATGTCCGACCAAGTTTATCTGCATATCAATTAATAGCTTCCTGAATAATCTTGAGGGTGCACACTCTCACACCGACCTGATGTATTTAAGAGTTATTAAAATTCTCAGAATACTTTTCACATGAATCGAACCTAAGTGACAAGAAAAATAGCACTCATCTTACCAACTAGACTACTTCCATATGAAATTCATCTTTTCTTTGAGCTCTACTTAAGAAATTGAGAACTAAAAATTAATAGATGCAGATGATTCATATGTTAGCAGACGTCTCAACATAACTCGATAACTTTTACAAGAGATAACTTTTTTCTTTCCAATGTACTAAAAAAATCTATAAAAATGAAAGTGTAGGTAAGATTTTAAAAATAAAAAAAGAAAGAATTTAATCTTTAGGTAAAGAGAGAAAAATCTTGACATAATGAAGAATGAAGACCCGTATTATCAAGTCATCATAAATTCAAAAGAGGCAGACTTCTTGAACCCCCCCTAATCATGAAGGATTGTTGGTTAAAGATGATAAACTTATTATATAATAATGATTAGAAAATTAAATTAACTTTTTAAGGAAAACCCACCTCTTTTATTCTCTCTACTTTTATGTTTCCCGATGGAAAAATCTTGTGAAAGCATTGCATCATTTTCATTGATACACATTATAATCAAAATCACACTCTCTACTAATCATAATTAATTAAAAAGTGAGTTCACAAAGTGCTTGTAATCAACATCTTGCTTTCTAAAGCCAGCATCGCATGCTTCTAATTATCACCAATCACATTTCAACATATCGTCTAATGGCCACCTAAAATATTCTAATAGATAATTAACTATTTGATTATTAACATCAAAATCTTTTTACGAGTTAAGAAAACATCACAAAAGATCTCCATATTAAGCTCAATGACTCAAGTGTTTCCAAATTAAGAAATTATGATTTTTAACATATATATTTTCCAATGTCCCCCTAAAATTATTCTGTAGGTAATTCAATATTTTATTATTAACATCAGAATCTCAGGATTACATAAACATATCTCGACCAAAGCTCTATTACAATTAATAATAAGAGTCCTCATCACATAAAATCGCCATGGTATAATGAGTTGATATTCTACATAAATAATGCCCTAAGCATCAATTTTGACTCTAGAACAGACACGTTAGCATCTATATCCTAAATAAAAGTGTAGGTTTTGTGTAAATGTTAACAATGGATCACATAATTAATGTTCATGATATATATGTAGAGTCAAGAAACACTAGGGAAGCTAAAAACAGGGGCAAACAAAGGAGGAGTTAACAACTTCTCTCTGAACTGATTTTCACTTAATTCATTAACGAATACATACATGTATATTTATACATAGTTCTATACACAACAACCTCTCTTACTACCTAACCAATTCCAATGACCACAGTTATAATATTATGTAACTTGCCCTTCATCAAGTTGAGCTACTTGAGCTTGATTAACAGTCTACATGTTAGTTAACTTGCGTGGCATATGAGCTGAGTTGGCTTCCCTATCATCCCCCTTAAGTGAAAGGGGGTGTTAACCACCTGAAGCTTGGATTTCATGAACAAAAATCTTGGTTCAGATAGAGTGAGAACATCCATTGTCTGATCATGGGAAGGAACAAAGCGAATATCAATTGATTTATTAAGCATTTTATCACGTATGAAATGAACATCAACCTCAAGATGTTTAGATCGTGCATGAAGTACTGGATTAGCTGTAAAAGAGAGGTCACTCATGTTATCACACCAAATAATTGGTGATGATGATGCCAAAGGAAAGTGTAGTTCATTGAGTAAAGAGACAATCCAAGTAACTTCAGCGATGGTGTTAGAGAGAGCACGATACTCGCTCTCAGTACTTGAGCGAGCTACAACCTGCTGCTTCTTTGAGGCCCAATAAATCAAAAAAGATCCCAGAAAAATAGCATAGCCACCAGTAGATTTATGATTATCAAGACTGGAAGCCCAGTCAGTATCAGAATACCCCTCAATCACTACAACAAATATGACATTCTACAATATTTAAATATAGAGTTCATAGTCTCCTTCGATAAAAAAAACTTGAAACAACAAAAGTTTTTATGAACCCCATAAAAAATTCCTGTTAAAAGCTCAAAAACTAAGCGGGATAAATTTTAAGGGAAGTGAGACTTAAAAAAAATGCAGGAGTGAATGTTTTACTGAATACCTCTCTCGAGTGGATGATCTGAAATGCGAGAGTGAAATATTTCACTGAAGACTTGATTTCTTCATTTTATTTTCTCTGGGTCTCAATTTCTTCTCTAGGTCTTTCTCCATTTCGTCTCGCTCCATTTCATATCTGGTCTCCCTCTCTCAATTTCTTCTCCAGTCCCTTCACCATTTTCCTTCATAGGGCCTTGACTGTTCAACCTCAACACATAACCTAGCTAGAGCTTGACCTTCACGATTATCCTCTTATCAGTCTTCTTTCTCTCTTTTGCGACTTCTCCCTCTCAACATCCAAACCGACAACCTAGCTAGGGCTTGACCTCCATCGAAAAAGAGAAAGAGCAGAGCATGTCCGTTAGCTTCTCTCTCTTGATTAGCTCATATCTCTCTCTATTCAAGAATAGATAACGAGCAAGGGTTAGCTTCTATCTCCCTCTCTTCATTTTGTCTCTTCAATCACTGTTTAGCTTCTATCTTAATCTCTCAACTTTATCTCCCAGCTCTATGCTACTTTGATTCACAACTCAGAACCAGAGGCAAGGGTTTCATTCTCAAATCTTGTCTAATTTTAGTGAATTTTGTCTGATTTTGTATTTTTTGAGTTTTTCTAAGTCGATTAGGATCGATTCACAACTCATTTTTTCCAAAGTGATCTACCTCTCGTATGAGATCTATGAGGTATCTAATAACCTTTTTTTCTTGAGGTATCTAATAACTTACTTTTATTTTTCATCAATTTTCTTTTTTTGGACCAAGTTTGATGAAATTCTTTTTCTTCTTGGATAGAACCACGTTTTTCATGCACATCATGGCCCTTGCATACATTTTCTTCATGTATTTCTGGTATTGTGGTTTAAGCAGGAGTTGATAATCTCATTCATATAGAATTGACACTAAAGAGTGTTAGCTAAATCAGAACCTAGGAGAGATTTGCAGTACATATTGTTATTCCTATCTTGCTTGAGGGAGATCCTACTTTAGCCTCCGTGCAAGAAATACTATATTGGCAGGTAAATGCTTCTACAAAATCTGAAACGTTAGAACTTAAAACAAATTTTTAAAGTAAGAAAATCAGTATGAATTGTGTTTTGTAATAAGATATCAACACCTTCTCCTCAAATATAGAGCTACCATGTTTGGAATTATATTAAATACTTGTGTTGTATATGCATCATTCCTGCTTTATCATTTATGGAGCTTGCTTTGCCTTTTGGGAGGCATTTTTTGCATTTATAAGTTGTGATATTTTTTCTAAGTGGTGATATTTTTTTTCTAATGAAATTTAGATGAATTTATGGTAAATGCCCTGTCTGGTACTCCAGTTTTTGGGAAGTTCTTAAATCATTGAGTTGTCATGAATAAAGCTATCTACTAAAGACGATGATTGAGTTCTTTCCCTCCCTCTTTCAATTATGTATCTTTTTCTATCTGATTTGTTAATAGTTCTGTAGAAATTTACTAATTTTTTAGTTAAATGATCATATGATCTATAGGGAAAGTTAAATTTACTAATTTCTTATTGTAATTTCATTTCAAGCTCAAAAGCTTATGGCTGACGAAAATTTAAGGAAGAATAAGAAAAGTTTATGTGAAGTAATCGAGATGCAACCAATTTCTCACATGAACATTTTTCTACCATTTTTCAAGTAACACTCAACCCTGTCTCTTTACCCATCAGAACTTTACAAGTTCTGGTACAAGCTTGGAGAAGATGCTACTTGATAGTTCATTGGGGGGGGGGGAATTCAAATTTCAAATTTTATAGAAAATTAAAACACTAATTGGATTGATTTTAACTCTTGCCTCAATATTTTTGTTTTTGTTTTAAAATTCTTTTAGACTTTTTGCAATGTCTCCACAACAACCAGCAGTTGACATAGCTGAAGTATTTTTATGGTTAATGGTTGTTAGTACCATCCTTTGTGCATCTTATTGATCTTCATGGATTGCGAGGGAAGTAACTCTTGAACATGATAAATTACTAAAGGTCTCTATTTGCTATCTTTCTATATAAGTCAAGCAAACTCTCTTTACTGCTTAGAAAGAGTTGGTAATTAGCATTTGTAATATTTTCTAGTGCTTTATTGAGAAAGAAAGGGGTACGTACAATAGGCTGAAACAATGTTTATTATGTTACTCTATTTTACTCTACTTTTTAAAAAATATATGGTACTCTCTACTAAGCATATAAGTATATGATGTTGATGATTACTTATTTGCAGGTATCTGGAACTCTTCGAAACTATTGTTTTGAAGCAGCGGAACCACTACAGAATCTACTCTTAATGTCTGAGTTTCTTTGACATGTTTTACTTCTTCCAGTTGCTAGTAGCAAGGTATTGTCACTTGTACCGTGTATTAGTTTTTGTAGCTCTATAGATATTTATTTCACGTCTATTCAAAAAGTTGATATGTGTTTTGTTCTTTTCTAACTGTGAGTTATTTTTTCATCGTTTACTGGGAATGTGGTCATTTACTTTATTACTTGTTCTGTATTTTTATCAATATTATGGAGAATTGTATTCCTCTTGTTTATTTATTGAAAAATATATGGTACTCTTTAATAAGCATATAAGTATATGATGTTGAATTTCTTGTTTGCAGGTATCTGCAACTCTTTGGAACTGTTATAAGGACTTCTCAATTTTGAAGAATAGAATTATATTTTTTAGGTTAACTTACATGATTTTGTGCAAATCGTTTTATATTTTTCATTTATTGGAACAACAATTGCTTGTATACTATAATGATAAGTTAGTTAGCTTTCAAGTTAGTTTTATTTGTAGGCAGGTCAAATAAATAATGTATAACTTTGTTGAAATTATTAAATGTTAATATTGCCAATTATTTTATTGGTGTTCTTTATGCTATTTAAAATTATCATTTTGAAAGTGTTTAATATGAATACTTTGAACCTTATGGTATCTCACTTTATAAGATACAAAATACTTATGGATATTAATTTACGAGAATTAAAAACACACGTTGAATAAAAGTAACATGAGTCGTAAAATCACATTAAACAACGTTATACATGAGTCAAAAAATCTTGTAAAAGTTAGATAGCACCTTAAACAACGTTATACATGGGACTTCACAGAAGGCGTTGCACCACACAAAAAATGTGGACTTTTCATATGATGGGCTGTTACAGGTGCTGCATGATCCCTGTGGGTTTTTCTTCACGGGGATATCCAGCTCTTGTAGAATGTCATATTTCTTGTAGTGAATGCGCAAACTGGATGATGGTTTGAGAAGAATACCATCATAGAGAGTTCC
This sequence comes from Datisca glomerata, assembly GCA_003255025.1. Lineage (NCBI taxonomy): Eukaryota > Viridiplantae > Streptophyta > Magnoliopsida > Cucurbitales > Datiscaceae > Datisca > Datisca glomerata. The sequence goes on along the minus strand of QANY01007580.1, from coordinate 1,313,098 downwards.
TTTAAGATACCTGAGCAATCGTTTTACAAGTAGTACAATGTTTAACAGTAGGCTTTTGAACAAATTGACTCAATTTGTTGACAATATAGCCAATATTTGGACGTGTGAGAAGAAGATACTGCAAAGCACCTGGAACGCTCCTATAAAGAGTAATATCATTGAAAGCTTCAAAATTATCATGATGAAGCTTAATTGACACATTTGTTGTAGTTGAACAAGGCTTGGCATGAACCATATTAGTCTTAATAAGGAAATCAGTGATATAACCTGGTTGGGATAAGTGAAAACCAGCATTCCTCACAACTTCCATTCCGAGAAAATGATGAATATTGTCCAGTTTCTTTTAGATAACTTGTGATTTAACTCTCTAATCAGAAGCAGAATTCGATCTTCATCAATACCAGTGACTAAGATATTATCTGCATGAATAAGTAGAATGATGGTTATGCTCCCTTATTTATATAAAAATAAAGAATTATCTGAGATTGTATTAATAAAGCCCGATTGAAATAGTGTGTCCCTTAGCTTTTCATACCAAACGCGAAGTGCTTGTTTTAAACCATACAGGCCCTTCTTCAACTTGCAGACACACAGAGGAAATTAGCTATTAATATAAACCTCAGGTTGAACCATGAAGACAGGATCCTCCAAGGTACCATTAAGAAATGTATCATTCACGTCCAACTGATGAACTGTCCAATGGAAAGAAGCAGCCTAAATTAGCACAATTCTCATAGTGGTTGGCTTTATAAGAGGATAAAATGTCTCTTTGTAATCAATTCCTGGTGTTTGGTGAAAACCTTTTGTAACCAAGCGTGCCTTATATCTTTGAACGCTTCCATCTACATTAAACTTCAACTTAAAAACCCAATGGTTGCCTACAAGTGTCATATCAGATCTATAGGGAACCAAATCTCATGTTTTGTTTTGCTAAATAGCTTTGAACTCCAAGTCCATAACTTGCCTCCAAGTAGTACAATGTAAAGCTTGTTTCATTGTTGTAGGCTCAGTTTAAGGCTTGATCAATGTACATTTAGTGTTTGGAAGTGAGAAAAACTTTTGGCTTAAGTGAACCAGTTTTTTAACTGGATTATAATATGGTACTAATGTGGTGTTTAAAGAGGTAAAGATAGGAACAATATTAGATGTATCACTAGAGTTGGATTTAGTGACAAAAAGAACTTTTATTAAAGGAACATAATCAATAACCGACAAGTTAGTAACAGAAGGAGGAAGAGTAGATAAAGGAAAATTGAGAAGGGACAAAAACATTACCTGAAGAGACCCTCTGTGGGGAAGACTTGAAGATGTATCCATAAGTTGAGCAGCTGAATTGAAAGAGTTATCACCCTGACTTGAAGTAGGAATAACAGGCTGAGGTATGATAGATGAAGTGAACTGAAATGTTGCACCATTAGGAAGTTGTGCAAGTGAATATTGTGTGAGTTTAAACTTGGGAAATCCTTTAGAAAAAGGGAAAGAAAACTCATTGAAAGTGACATTAATGGCCAGATACACCCTGCCAGAAGAATAAAGACATAAATATCCCTGGTGAGAATAAGAATAACCAATGAATACACACTGTTGGGATCTGAACTGAAGCTCATTTCTGTTATAAGGTCAAAAATGAGGAAAGCACTCACAACCAAAAGGTTTGAGGAAGTAATAATCAGGAGCTTTGTTATATAACTTTTGATAGGGAGAAAAACCAGAGAAGACATATGTTAGCAGTCTGTTAATCAAGTAAACTGAGGTTTGAAAGGCATGGAACCAAAAGGAAATAGGCATGGAGGCATGGGCAAAGAGTATGAGACCAGTCTCAACTAAGTGTCAATGTTTCCTCTCCACTCTCCCATTTTAATTATGATATGAGGACAAGAGTGCCTAAATTCAATACCCTGTGAAGAAAGAAGGCTCTCAAACATTCAAAATTCAACTCCCCAATCAAACTGTAGAATTTTGATTTTGGTGTCAAATTGATTTTCAACAAGATTCTTAAACTGACAAATGTCTTAAAGGCATCGTACTTCTGTTTTAAAGGATATAACCAAGAATATCGACTGAAATCAACAAGAAATAGTATATAAAATTGATATCCATCTTGAGAAGAAACGAGAGCAAGGTCTCATACATCTATATGAACAAGTTGTAAAGATTTTGATGCATGAGAAATTGAGGTAGGATGATGTAAAACATGGATTTTTTCCAAAGGTCAGGCTGTACAGGAAGAAGCAATTGAAGGTAAGTTATGTATATTACATTGTTTTAAGACTTGAGAGACAGTTTTCACACTAGGGTGTCCTAATTCTTATGCCAGAGATAAAAAATGGTAGATGATTGTTTCTCAAAAGCTAAATGAGTGAGTATATTGCATTGTAAAAGATTCAAATTTAGATTACAAATTGAGAATTCACCGTCCTCAGAATATTGACAATTGTTTATAGGACTCAGCTCAACTGAATTACAATTTGAAATAGACTTTACAACAGAAGAAGGAACATGAAATGATTGAGATAAGACTGACTTATTAGAACTAGGTACAATGTCAGTAAGTTCACAAGTTTCAGGCAGAGAAAAAGTAGGTAAACTAGTAAGGTAGGATGCAGGAGGTTTTGTACCAGTAAGCTTGTAAGTCATTGCTACGACTCTTCTTCCTCCATGTATCATCAACTCATAAAGACCCTTCTTAAGTCTCCCTCTAAGAAGGACCATCCCAGTTGCCTCGTCCTTCACAAGATAGTAAGAAGAATGAAACTCAATAAAGAGAGAATTATCCTTAGTTAGTTGTGAAACATTAATTAAGTTCTTCTTAATGTGAGGTACCCTAAGTAAAGATTTCAATTTAAGAATGACTGAGGCATGAGGAACGTGGAAAAAGGTGGTACCTATATGCGTAATATGTAAAGTCTTACCATCACCTACAAGCAGCTTCTCTTTTCCATTATACTTTTGACAAAAATGAAAATTGTTCAGCTCACCAGTAACATGATTAGTGGCAGCACTGTCAACTTACCACGATGGATCATTTGTACAATCTGAAGTAGCAATCATTGTAGTTGAAGAAAATTATTTGTTCTGTTTATTCTGGAACTAAGCATCATTGTGATTGTTGGATTGAGCTTGCATTCCTTTGTCAAACCTATAATAACAGGTTAATGCACCATGTCCAATTCTGCCACAAACTTGGCAGATCAATATATAGTCATTTCTTCCACCTCGTCCTCTTCTTCATCCATTGAAATTTCTTCTATTATTTTACTGATTAATTGTTCCTCTACCTGTGAAAGAACCATTATTATTCTGATACTTTCCTCTTCCAAAGTTGTTTTCAACAAAAACTGCACTCATAGTCAGTTTCATGTTCAATTCAATTTCAGCATTGAGTAATTCAATTCTGCATTCATAGCTCATAAGAAGAGCTTGGACTCTTCAACAATTAGATCTTCATTCCTTAAAGTAACATTTACTACAATCGAATCATACTCACTCCCAAGTCCATTCAAAATGTACAGAAGTAAATCCTGCTCACTAATTGGATTACCTGCAACAGTCAGGGCATCACCAATATTTCTCATTTTATCACAATAATCTGCGATCGGGCTATTCCCTTTCTTGAGAGTTTGAAGCTGGTTTTTTATTTGCAGCATTCTTCGACACGATTGATTAGAGAAACTTCTCTCTAAGGCTTGCCAAAGATTCTTCGAGTGGCTATATTGAAGAACTGTTCCCAAAACTCTCTCGGTCATTGATGATCTCAACTAGCTAAGCAAGAGTTGGTCCTTCCAAATGCAAGAAACATATTTTTGATTAATAGTGTCATAGCAAGCTTCTGTTGAGGTTTTTCCTCACTTCCAAACAAAAATTCGTCAAGACCATTACCAATCACATGAGGAACTATCTGTGATTTCCACAACATATAGTTATCTCTATCTAACTTGATCAATTGAGACGAACTAAGTATGTTGTTCAAAGATTTTGAGAAAATAATTTCATCAGCAGAATTACCTTCATTGCTAGTGCTTGAATTTGTCGCCATTGCTTCAGGTAACCTAACGTGTTGTGATACGAAGTCAAGAAACAATAGGGAAGCTAAAAATAGGGGCAAACAGAGGCGGAGTTAACAACCTCTCTGTGAACTGATTTTCATTTATTTCATTAATGAATACAGACATGTATATTTATACAGAGTTCTATACAGAACAACCTCTCTAACTACCTTGCCGATTCCAACGACCACAACTACAATATTACGTAACTTACCCTTCATCAAGTTGAGCTACGTGAGTTTGATTAACAGACTGTATGGTAGTCAGCTTACGTGGCATATGAGCTGAGTTGGCTTCCCTCCCATGTAGATATATATAATCATTTGGCTGAATATATAGCAGCAGCCGCACTAGACTTGAAAAGGTGAAGAAAGGAAAATGATAAAAAGGGTAAGAAAGAGGGGCAAAGGCTAGCATAAATGAAAGTGATGGAAGATGCAATCGACGAAAATGAAATCAAAGAATGAGAGAAAAAGTGAAGAAAAGGAATAAAATGGTCGTATCAATAGAAGTATAAATATCATAATATAAAATTTAAAAGAAAAGGTTAATGATGGATCTGTCTCAAGGAATTGGAGATAGATGCCAATCTTATGTATGTCACTTGATAGTTATCTTTAAATTGTGGTGGTATATTGTGAATTATTTTAATGAAATAAAACGTGAGGAGATATGATTTTTTTATAGCAAATAGATTGCAAAAATTCTATGTTATATATAACAATATTTTCTTTTAATCGGGAGAGCGATTGAGATTGCATTTTACATAGTTCAAACATGTATTTCCTATGGATACCATTGACATGGTAACCAACAATTGGCTATCTTGTTGTACCCGACATTATATATAAGCCGAACGGTTTTTGAAAAATCCATTTTGTTAATACGTATATAATAACATTCAATATTATTTTTTAAGAATAACAATTTCTAGAAATGCTTTTTATTTAATATGCTTTAGAGTTGTACTTGCTTTTATACTATTATTTTTCTTAGTTTTCATGATAGTGATGATTTTTTCGACATTAATAGTGAACTTCTTATGATTAACTATGAGTACTAAAATAATGATATCTGAATTAATAAGCACAACTTATAACTGTTGCCCCACCTATATAGAATGCAGAAACCTAAATTAATCCATACCCACTTGTAGGTGTCCACGTCTGACCCGTATAATGATCTGTTTACCGTGGATACCCAAACTGGCGGTACTATTGACATCTTAATGTGTAATAAGTAACATCTTTTTTGTTTTAAGAAATCACACGTAAGGAAGGACACAAGAATGTGGGCTGTAACAAGACGTTCTACGGAGTAAAATTAATTTGGCAGAAAGTTCATCTTCTTTCAGTCTTAACTTCAGCTCTATAATACCTTACCTAGACCGGATTCTTCATTTTATGGAAGGACATAAATTGTCATTGTTGTTTGACATTCAACATCTTATTAATTTGCCTTTTTTTTCTTCTTTTCATAAGGTAAAGGTTGCTGGATGTTCTTTAACTTTTTGGGTGCGTTATTTATTTATGAATCCTCAAGTTAGGAGTGTTGAAAATTAAACCGAATCGAAAAGAGTATAACTTATGAATTGCATATTTCAAGTACTTACGCCTTTAGTTTATTGTGAGAGTAAGACTTATGAATTTCTCCTCTCAATGACTCACGCTCTTAGTTCATTTTGAGAGCAAGACTTATGAACTACCAATCCCAATGACTCACGTCATTTGTTCTTTTTGAGAGTCGGACTTATGAATCACCCCCAAGGACCACGCCCTTAATTTCTTATGAGAGCAAGACTTATGAATTGTCTATCCCAAAGACTTACGTCATTAGTTCATTCTGAGAGTAGGACTTATGAATTGCCCCTCTAAAAGCTCACGCCTTTATTTCCTTCTGAGAATACAATTTATGAATTGCCCCTCTCAAGAACTTACACCATTAGTTTTTTATGAGAGTATGACTTATAAATCGCCTCTCTCAATGACTCACACCCTAATTTCCGTTGTTGTTGAAGAAGAGAGAGAGTTAACACCAAGTATTTATCTTTTAAGCAGTCTGCACATTATCATATCATGAGTTTTGATCGAAAATTTCAAATTGAATTCCATAAATTATTCAAGAAGTTGATTTTCATATGCTTCTGATGATATATAATTCGTCATGTTATTGGCTCCTAGTTAATACGGTTTAATTCCCGAAGTTGCTTGCTCCACACAATCTTCTTTCATGAAAATTACCATAACTTTTGATAAGGAATTTCAAATCAACTTCTAAAAACTTTCATAAGAAGTAGACATCCATATATTTCTAATAGTATATGATTCATCATTTAATACTGTCTGAATCGATACAGTCTAAAAATTCAAAATGTAGGATGTGAATAGCCTTACTTATCTAAATAATATGTATGAAAATTACCGTAACTTTTGATCAAAAACTCCAAATTGAATTTCATAAAATTCTACAATAAGTAGACTTCCGTATCTTTCCAATGATATAAGATTTTTCATGTGATTCACTTCTAGCTAGTATAGTTTAAGTTCTGAAATTGAATATTCTGTATAATCTGCTTCCTTAAACAGCCTTCATAAAAATTACCATAACTTTTGTTTGGGAGTTCTAACTCGAGTTCTGCAAAATTCTTCAAGAAATAGACATCCATATATTTTTAACGATATATAATTTGTTATATAATACTATTTAATCAGTATAGTTTAAACTTAAAATCTGAAAAGCGTGAATATATTTACTTTCCTGAACAACGCCAACAAAAATTAACATAACTTTTGACCGAGAGCTCTGAAAAGTGTGAATATTCTGTATAATGTGTGTTCAGTTCGAAAAATTGTCGAACTGAAATTACGGTTCGGTTTAAAATTTTGGTAGTTTTTGAACTTAACCGAAACTCACGATTCGGTTCGATTCGATTCAATTATTTTAGCATTCACGGTTCAGTTTTATCACCGAATCAAAATTTTAGTTCGATTCAAATTTTCACTAAAAAATCAATTGAACCGAACCGTGAACTCCTCTACCTCAGGTATAGCTTTCTTCTTCCATTTAAGGGGTGTGTGGACTATGGTCAACGTCTATGATTGACACCAAAATATTACAATTCATTTTTTTATGTTAAAATGTATAATATATTTATATAAGCATAGAAAATTTGAAAAAAAAAATCAATAGAAATGTTTGAGACAAGGGTCACACTCCAATACTGGGGTTTTTCCCCGACATGGATGCTGACAAACTTTTTTTTGGTTGACCAAATACATACTAGCCGTTCACCAAATATATATTGTATTCATCAAATACGTACAAATTAATAAATCTTAGAGAGGTTCATCAAATACGTACTGATATTCATCAAATATGTACATGAGTTCACCAAATACATGATAGTGTTTCGCCATGTGGTGGTGGCATGTAGAACCTCCTGATGGCGTTTGGGGTCTCAAATGCCATTTTTGTGACCTATACCAGCGATTTTCATATCAATAGCAGCGGTTTGTGCAACATATACCAGCGGTTTATGCCCTAAAACAGGTGGTTTCTGACGATTTTTCCAATTTTCGGTGATTTTATTACTTTTCGGCGATTTTACATCAATACAATGGCTTTTCAGACCTTTTTATAGCGATTTTTCAACAAATTTAATTTTCTAAAATTGATTAGGATATACTCGATGAATCACAAATAAAGTTATCAAGATTCTCAATTTTTCAATGCGAACATTAAGTACTTTCATTTATATTTTAAATAAGATTTGAATTAAGTAATTAATTGTTAAAACAATTGAACACTTATTCATAGACGTATAAGAACATATTTCTTGATTATGTTGTTGTGATTTTATTAGATAAAGTAAAGATTACTGAAACAAATGAACACTCATTCATAAACTCGTTAAACACTTAACCATTATACATTTAACCATTCTTATACACTTAACTATTTTCATATATTTTATGTTTTAATTTATAAGCATATTAATATATTTTGTTAAATCTAAGCCAAACGTCACTGTGAGTGGCGTTTGAGGTCCAAAATGGACCAGTTGGACCTCAAATGCCATTCATGAATGGTGAATCGTCATTGTAGACACTAAAAATGTCGTAATTGATACTACAATCATCGGTATTGACACTAAAATCGCCGTTATTGACACAAAAACCGCTGCTATTGATACAAAATTTGCCGCAATAGATTTTAAAACTGCCGCAATAGACATTAAAATTAAAAACATTACCAGAAACTGCTGGTATAGGGGTAAAACCACCGGTATTAGAGCAAAACCGTTGGTAAAGGTTGCAAAAACTGCCGCTATTAACATGAAAATCGTCGTTGTTGACAAGAAAACCGCTGGTATACGTTAGGTATAGTGTATCACAAAAAATGACGTTTAGGCTCTAAACGCCATCAACACATGGGGTTTCACCATGTATTGGTGGCGTTTCGTCATGTGGTGATGGCGTTTGACCATGTGGTGATGGCGTTTGGCTTAGATGCACGCAATACACAAATATGGAGAATTTTTTTTTTTTTTTAATTTGGTGAATGTTTACATTTGAGAACTAGTCTTCTAAAAGTGTTCACCTCCAAACTTAGGGGTTATACATGTTTGTTAAATAATGAAAAGTTATTTTAGGGGTTCACCAAAATATATCATGTATAAAATTAATAATTGTTAGAGAGGTTCACCAAAATTGACTTTGTATTTTGGTGTTCACCAATTTCTAGTGGGGTATAAAGAGAATCTTGAAAGGTTCACCAAAATATTTCATGTACAAAATTAATAATTCTTGGAGGGGTTCACCTAAATTGACTTTGTATTTTGGCGTTCACCAATTTCTAATGGGGTACAAAGAGAATAATGAAAAATTATGAATCGATAACCGTAAGACATAATAGTGTGTGCGTGCATGAAAATATGACTAAGTGATAAAACAAGTACTACATGCTTATTGATTTCGGTTCTATACACGAACCGGGATTTTGGAATGTGTTCGATTCTATACATACATGAACCAGGATTTAGAAAAATGCCTCAATGCATGAAAATATGGCTAAAACTGATAAATAGGGTTTATCGACTATCATAAATATCACGACCTATAATTATATATGACGAAACATGTCTCGCTTGATACTTGTCACAAAAGCACAACAATATTATCAATGACAACCTTTAACGAGTTTATGAATATGTGTTCAATTACTTCGAGAATATTTACTTAATCCAATAAAATCGCATCAACATAATCAATAATATGTTCTTATGCACTTATGAATAAGTGTTCAATTATTTTAACAATTAATTACAAATATAAGTAAAGGTACTTAATGTTCGCATTGAAAAATCGAGAATCTTGATAACTTATTTACGATTCATCAAGTATATCATGATCAATTTTAGAAAATCAAATTTGTTGAAAAAGCGCTGTAAAAAGGTCCGAAAAACTATCATATTGATGCAAAACCACCGACAAATTAGAAAAACCGTCAGTATTGGTTAAAGAAACCGCAGGTACAAAGAAAATCTTAAGGGATTTTACCAAAAATTAATTTTTTTTAGAGTTCCACCAAATATATACTGGAGTTCGCCAAATACGTAATGGGATTCACCAAATATGTATTGGGGTTCACCAAATACATATAAATTAATAATTCTTGGAGGGATTCACCAAATATGTATTGAAGTTAACCAAGACGTACAAAATAAAAAATTCTTGGAGGGGTTCACCAAAAATGACTTTGTACGTATTTGGTGAACTCCAGTACGCAATTAATGAAGCTTAGGACATATTTAGTGAATCTCCTCCAAGAATTAATAATTTATACATATTTGGTGAATCTCATTACTTAGTTGGTGAACTCCAGTATGTATTTGGTGAACCCGAGTACATATTTGGTGAACCCCTCCAAGAATTATTAATTTATATGTATTTGGTGAAGCTCATTACGCGTTCGGTGAACTTCACTACGCATTCGGTGAATCTCACTATGTATTTGGTGAATCCCTCCATATTAATTTTATATCTATTTGGTGAACTCATGTACATAATTGGTGAACACCAATGCGTATTTGGTGAATCCCTCTGAGATTTATTAATTTATATATATTTGATAAACTTCATTACGTATTTGGTGAACCCCTAGTACGTATTTAATGAACCCTAGCACTAGGGGTGTGCAGATTTTTTTCGAACCGAACCAAACTGAATCGGTTTGGTCGGTTCTTTTAGTATAGCAATTGTAATTAGTTCGATTATTTTTAATAACCACATTTATGATTTAGTTATTTTTTTCAATAACTCTATAATCGGTTCGAATCGATTACAACTATTTTTTAATATATATTTTATATCATTAATTATTGTTATTGAGTTGAAGTAAAAAAATCAAAACTAAAACTAAAACCAATTAACCAAACGTTCAAATAAAAACCTTAATATTCACCTTGCGCCTCCATTTTCTTTCCTCTCCCTCTCGACAACCATAAGTTCCCTTAGTCCCTCGTCAACCATTTTCTAGTCTCCCTAACTCAAAGCTTCTATCATTGATACAAAGCTCCTATCTTCGAGCTTGAAGCTTCCATCATCGAGCTTGAAGCTTCCATCATCGAGATTTATGACTCTCTTTGTCTCTTTGAAATTGAAGCTAGTCTCTCTATCTCTTTGAAGGTATATACGGGTTCAAACTTAGCTTAGATTTGTTAGCTTCAAATCGTAGATCTGTTAGCTTCAATTTTTTAGACTGTCTACACTCTCTCTGTAACTGTTAGCTTTGATTATGTATATTTTTGTACTGTTTCGATTGCTTGATTATTGTACCTTAGTTGAATTTGTGAATTTGGTTGTTGTTCTTCTTTATGTTTAAATCCATGTGATAGTTCTAAAGTGTCTTTCATTACTGTAGATGTCTATAAATCTGCCTACTTCTACCCCAAGTGATGCTCCAAATGACACATTGGATGATTTGAATGCTCCAAAGCCACCAATGGCTAAAGGTAATGCTAAAGGTAAGAGAAAAGTAAAAGAGACCTCTGAAGTTTGGAGTCATTTTGTTATAAATGATAATAATGAGGATGATGATGAGGTGACAACCATTTGTAAACATTGTAAGCGTGTTTTAACATGTCCTACGGCTAATGGTACTTCTAACATTTGGGCCCATTTGAAAATGTGTAAGAAGAATTTTAATAGATTTGTGGACTCAAAACAAAAGACTTAAGTTTTTTACTATTGTAAGTAGTAATGAGGGAGTTGGTAGCAATAGTTCATTAACTTCTTCTAGCTTTAGTGTAGAGCAATGTAGGATAATGCTTGCTAAGATTATCGTTAAGGATGAATTGTCTTTTAAAGTTGTAGAGGGTGAAGGATTTCACGAGTTTTGTAGGTTAATGCAACCTCGTTTTAGTGTTCCTTCTCGGACATCTGTGGCTAAAGATCGTTTCAAATTGTGCATTTTTGAGAAGGCAAGTTTGAGAAAAATGTTGTCGTCCAAAAATCAGAGGGTATGTCTTTCCATTGATACATGGACTTCAGTGCAAAATCTTAATTACATGGTTCTTATCGTGCACTTTATTGATAAGAATTGGAGTTTGCATACAAGGATTATCAACTTTTGTCCAATTCCTAATCATAAGGGGGAGTCTGTTGCTTGGGCCATTGAAAATTGTTTAGAGTGCATTGGCTCCTAAGACAGTTGAAGCTCTCATTTGTGCACAAAATTAGTTTCTAAGTAAACTAGTGCAAGTGGATCTGAAGGAATCATTTAATGAGATAAGGTCAATTGAACAAGGTAACGCATTTCAAATTTACAATATTATTTTTCATATATATATATATACATATATATATTATAATACTATAATGTGGTCATTATTTATTCTTTCATGTTTTCTTTAATAGAATGTGTGAATGTTGGAAGAGTCTCAGTCTACAATAACAACGATATGACGGACTTGAAGGTGTTGATGATGGTAGACATGAATGTGTTTGGTCTGTTGTTTTTTTTCTTTTAGATGATTAATATGGACATGAAGTTTGCTGTCTTTTATGAATGTTATAAACTTTTCATTTTATATTGTTGGGCTTTAATTATTGTAACATGTTGATATTTTATGGGATATTTGGATTTAGTATTATTAAAAATGAATGGAGGTTAGTTTATGGAGTAATGGAAACTATAATTGATTATTGATCTATTGATGTTTTCAGTTTAAAACTCTTGTGATTTTAAGAAGTTTTACAGGTGCAGTCGAACCGGTTACAAGTAACCAAACCGAACCGATTACTTTGGTTTTCTTCGACTTGGTTCAGATGATTACACCAGTTCGGTTCGGTTATATAGATAACCAATGAATTCGATTCGACTTACAAAAATGTCTTACTAATAGACTGAATCGAACCGTGCAAACCCCTACCTAACACATATTGAGTGAAAAAAAAAATTACGGACATCAATGTCAGGAAAAAACACCAGGCATCGTAAAATATTCCTTGAGGTAAATATTTTAAACATATGAATTTTCTAAACTAAATTTTTTTGATATATATAGGTAATTATGCTTTAAAATATATGTAATAAAAATGTATATATAATAATTGAAATAACGCTATTCCAATATACATGACCACTAATTTCGTAGCCTTTGGCGTTGGCTTTAAAGCTAAAATTGTCCGTGGGTTGATTTTTATCATCACTCCCCATCTGATCTGATAAATAATTATAAAACAGCAGACGGTCGGGATTATCCCATCAAGTTGATTAGCATGATATGGCAAGAGGGGAGTTACTAAGTGCGCCTTGTCTGACTTGCAATAAATTGAGTCTCTGAATGCAGCGGACAAAATCATCATTATACTTACAGTACGACCACCTTATCTCCTGATTTGACATTTACATCCCCCAGTTCCAGTTGTTGTTCATCACCGTCCATTTTCCGAAGCCACCGCTTCAATCCCTGTCTTTTGGATTGACGATTGCGATGGTTTGATTTGGCATAAATTACATGTAATATTTGGATAGGATTTCTCTTCTCTTCTAATGAATAATATAATAATCGCCCTCTTAAATTTGATCTGATAAACAAAACTCATATATTAAATTTCTGACAGAAGATGATTTATATATGCACCTATTTTTGGTTAATTGTAAAATTATCAACCCTTCCAGTGTGAATCATAACTGTACATAAATTATTTCTCCTCCTTTATTTCCCACTTTATTTTTTTTGAAACTGTATGCCTGTTGACAAAATCAATTGGATTTAGCTTATTTCTTATCAATATTTACACTTTTTTTAGCGTTCAACTTGTTTTTTATTTTTCAATAAGTCTTTCATATACTGAAATTAATGTAAAATGTTAAATAAATTATGTGTTAGTGCCGTCAAGTTTCTAAATGATATCCTCTCAATTTACACTATAAAATCACGAATTCAACAAAAAAACAAATTAAATATTTTTTATTCAATGGTTTTGGATGGATGTAAACTTTCTTCATAAATTACAATGTTTGAAAAACTAGCTTATTTAGTCTAACAACAGGCGTGATTGCAAAAAATTGAAGTGAATGGACTACTGGACAAAAAAAGTTTGTGCAGTGGATGTGATTGTCAAACAACTAAAGTGGTGTTATTGTATTCCACTTTAAATTTTAAGAATGATAGGAAATATGGACTCCAGTGTTCTCATATTTGAAGAAAATTATAAATTATGTTCAGTTAATTTGGATTATAATAGGCCATGTTGTAGGAAAAAACCTCAAACTCCTTTGTGCATTAAATTTATTCAACGAGCTCAACTTCATTTCCTTTCAAATTAGTCAAGTTCATTATTAAATTTTAGTTATTAACTTAAAAACCTTTATTGAATTTCACTTAACTTAAGAATAACTCCTCACAATTATATATATATATATATATGAATATCAATAAAAACATTCATCTCGTGTTCATTATATTTTATGCGAAGATCATTTAACAAATACTATGTTACATTTTATGCTACTATCATTCCAATTTCCCACACAAGTGCTTAAATCTTCCATCAAAATGACATTTGTGAAACTTAGATATTTCCACCTCAAATTTTTTACACGTCTCCTATTAAGTATAACATTCTAATGTATTTTTAAGGATCAAGTTCCGTTCTAACTTTAACGTTTGAGATTTTTTTTACATATATCAATATCATGTTTTCAAGCACATTTTTTTACCTTATTGGCAATCCATTTTTTTACCTTATAATGCCTTCTTTAAAAGGTAAAAACTAATTAAAAAATCGAAAAGTATATTTGTACGCTGATAAAAATTACAAAGGCAAAGGACAACCAAGAAAAATGAAAAAGCTAGTTTTAAAAAAATTATTTTATGGAACCGCAGTACATATTATTAGTTTTTACTGCCGACTAGCGTTAAACATCGAACATGTTGGGTGGTCGGGAGGCCAAAAGAATGAGAGAGAGACGAAAAATAAACAATCACGAGCGGAAAACCCCACGCGATGCGACAAATATGATAGTCGTGACATGAGTGTGCTTAATAGTGACGTAAAATGGGGGCCACGTTTCCATTACATTAATATGTTGACACGTGGTAATTAAGCCTATCAATTATAGAATAGGTTTTCCAGCCTACAAATTTAATTTTCTATTTTTCGTGTGCTTGTGAAGAAGCAAACTGTTTGGGGTAACAGGGCTAGTTTCGTAGGGGATTGCGTCTCTCAGTAACCATTTCTACAATTCCAACCCAAATTACTTGAAAACCAGCCGACCAGGTTCCCCCCCCCCCCAAAAAAAAAAAACCCATTCCCTTTGGTCCGGTTTTAGTTTGTCTTTTGCCGTCCGGTTATTCTAAAGTTCTCTTGTTCCGTTTCACTCAGACTACACCGGATGGGATGGTATAAGTTTATCAAATATGTTATAAATTCTTAGCTGATTTAAAAATATTTTTAATAAATTTTTTATTATGAAAATTCAACTGAGTTTGAAGACTATTTTTCAAAAACTTGCCGAGGTAATTAGATGCTTACAAACGTGGTATAAAGTTTGATTATTAATCTGAAAAATAATTTGAGTTATTTTATTCGTCAGATTGGAGAAATATTGGTCTGCAAATTACCCAACTTTAACTTATTTGAAATGAATAAAAAAGAAAAAAAGTTAGAGAATTTAGCAAATGTCTAAATACCGCACGATAATCAAAACAATGTCCAAAAGGTAATAGTTAATTTGAAAGAACTCTACAGTTTATACCTAAATATCACACTCATAATAAAAACACACGCATAACTCTTATCATTTGGTCAGGAAAAAATGTTCTTGTCTCCCATAGACATATCATCATTTGGAAAATAACAATATTTTTTTATTGATTGAGTGATAAGTAACTATAATAAAAAATAAATGGTACTATAATAAGTTATATACTTTTTGTGAATAGTAATTTTTAACATTATTTGTAGTATCTACTAACTTGATTATGAGAACTTGCCGTGTATAGTCATGGGCTAAGAACAACACTGGTTATAAAAAAAATAGACTTTCTAGCATATATGATCACATTAAAAAATTATAGATAAAAATAAACCATCAATTTAATAATATTGAGTTCTAAGTGAGTTATGAATTTATGAATTTATCCTTATTTTTGTAATGACCCACTAATTTCTATGTTTGTTTATGATATTTTTCTATTCTCTTAAACAATTTTCTTTAAAATACATTATAGTCCAAAAATTCTATTTTCATTTTTGTGTGCGTCACCTACTCTCTCTCCCTTCATCTCTGTATTTTTTTCTTGTGTGAAAAGTAAAAATGGAATGGAAGACCCCATCCCATGCTCATGCTCATTCAATTGCATCTATCTCGTCAATAGATAAACATATAATTTGTTTATCATTAATAAATTCATTACTTACTGTTTTGTTAAATTCTAATGTATCATATTTTTTATCGTTCTCCTATTTTTGTTGAAAGTTGGACAAAATATAAATATCATCTTCAATTTGACAATCAATCATCTTTGTAGACGAGTATAAAAAATAAATTGAATCGACCACTTGCTAACTAAACAATTTATCAATGACAAGTAAACAATATGTTTACCTATTTTATATTGTGAAAAATAACTTGTAAACTAACTCAACAATATTAAAGAATTTTCAAATGTTTATGCATATTTATTGTAGATTGGAAAGAAAATTTTGAACAAGTTTGAGTAGAATTTGAAAAATACTATAAAAAATATAAGAAAAAAAGTAATGAGAAGTTATTCTTTGTGATTACAAAACAAGCGAAACGGTACAATAGTAAGTTAATAACTAATTTAAACTTTCTAAACTAAAAAATGATCATTTTTTACATATGCACATGTGAATGATAATTTTTATATATAAATCAATAAAAATGATTATTTACTATAACTTTTCAAAAAAAAAAATTATCGATTATTTATCACAATATTAATGAAAACAACATATTCCAAATTCTCTTGCTTGTTTTTGACACGTGGAGAATATAAATAGTTTCTTTGACTTTTCAAATATCTAAAGAAATTGACAAGAGTAAGAAATTAACATGTCTAATCAAATTAACAAACAAGGGTCAATTAATTAATAATACTTTTGACCAAAAAATTAAATTAATAAAATACTTAATTAATTAGTTATAATGTATATGTTGTTAGGAACATATGGGTTATCCTCTTCCTCTCACTGACTTTTTTGCTATAATGGTAGTGCTTTTTGAACAATGTCAAACGATTGGAAAGGAATAAACCTATAACCACGAATTTTCCGAACAAGTTTATATGATGATGCAAATTATTAACCGTATATGAACTAATCTTCTAACATAAAGTGATTTTGAGTACTCATTCAGTTACGCTGTCAATGAAAATTCTTGTTAGCTCGAGTTAGCGGGGTTTATTAGATATACATTATTGAATATTATTTATTGATGAGAAATGTGAATAAGATGTTTTGAGAAAATTAGCTAGTCTTTTTTGAATTATACGAAGTCAATAAACGGAAAACGAGTCCATGATATTTGAACCCTAGCGTATGAGAAAAAGTAAAACATTTTAATGGAAGAACGGGATGTCTTTTTGAACAACCTTTTATAATAAATAACTTATATCTTGAAATTAATTTGTCAAGTTGATGATAAAATAGATGAACATTTTGATGGAAGTTATGATGTTGTTACACAACAACCCCTTAGAGGATAGCCAAGCGAGGCAGACAACGGATAAGAGAATTGGAGGTTTGGCTTTATGGCTTCTACATTTGTGCTGTGTAGGAGGAGCCCCCCGGTATGCACGAGGCACCATGACAGTTTGGCTAGATTTTTTCAGACTGCTCCCCTTAATACTTTAAGGGTTCGAGTTCAATCTAGATCGTTAGTAGTTATCAGTATGCTAGTAAAAGACTTTATACATAGAATAAATTCAGGGATGAACATGCCACCTACAATAGCTAGTATTGTCAGCGTTGCATGGTAGGAAATTTTCTTAAAAATACTACAATTCACATCCATTGTGGGGTAATTCATGCTCATCATCGTTTATAGTTGTCATGCTCATATCTCCCGAAAAATATTATCTCGAGTATTAGAGGTTCTTTCGACTGTGAGCCACAATCACTGGTGGGATCTCATGGCGTGTGTGCGATTCTCTAGATTGCTTCTTGACGTTATGTATACAATTTTTTTTAAAATAAGAGTTAATATAAGATGTGTAATAGGAGATTTTTTTTCCAACATAGTCATAGTTCGAACTTTAGGATATCTGGATTACTCGATTTTTTATTCAATATTTTGATTGACCTGATATGATTATCGAAAAATAAAATTTAAAAAAGCCGATCAGAATAATTGATTTTTGAACCAATAACCTAAATTTAATCAAGATTGTCTTAATTCGATTGAATATGGTATCATAATAAAATTTAACTTGAAAATGAGATCCAATTATTTAAAATTTTTAGTTATAAATTTTATTATGATCAAAACAGCATAACTTGAATTCCCTAACAATATTAATGTTTAAAGACCTCATCAATCTATTAATCCATATCAGTCTAATATAATCGAAAGAGATACAATAAAAGTTAGTTAAAATTAAAGCTGATGAAGGCTGATTAATACAAAATGAACGAATGATTTGCTCAGTTATACATGAAAATAATTCTCGAAACCACAACAAATGATTATACCAAAGGTTGGAATGTTCGCATTTGTTTCTTCACGGTCCTTCTCATAATGTCAGTATCTAAAAAATATAATCATATGCCGTTTTGCCAGAAAATAGTAATTATTAATACTTTATAGCAAAAGTGACTTAACATGATGAACTATAATGATTATATTTTTCATGTTCAAAAGTTTAATTCAGAAAAGAATTATTCATAAAGATTATCCAAATGAAAATCGAAACTGATGGAAGCTTAGTTAATGAGATCACTTATTTGTTACGATGAAAAGGCAATTCTTTTGGTATTTTGCGCCAACAAGAACCGATTTCTCTTTGAGTGTTTATGTTAATTGAATGAGTGATTTGTTCTTTTACAATTAATTAAACGAGCAATTCACAACTATAATATTTGAATTTGTAAATGATTTTTTCGGTGTAAAAAATCATCTACGAATGAATAATAATTTAGAGAGAGAATGAGAGAATAAATATATTATCATTTACGTGAAAATCTCGTAAAAGGAAAAAAAACTTATGACATTCTCTTGCATTTCAAATTTTACATCGTTGTTGTAAAACTTTTCTTGGATTTCATATCCTTATTCATTAGACGAGCCCTTATATAGGCCTCAAGTTGTAGATGAAACAATAAAATAATAAAATGAGGGTATGATCACCACCTCCCTTATGTTTTCAGGAGTTTTTTATGCCTATAGGATCTCTCCCATACTTATGAGATTTTTTGTCAAGCGTGGGCCCCTTCATTTCATCTATTCCCTTCAGCTGTCTTGTCCCTTTGTCTTCCAGCTGTCAGTTCAGCCACAGCCGCGTGATCTACTCTCGTGATTCAAATATCCCTCTGCCCGTTCTCGTGCGGTGGAGATCTCCTCACTGCCTCTTGTTCGATCATTTCCGTCCATGTGGCACAATGAAGGTTTTCTACCTGTTCATTTGCCCCCATTACACTTAGCAAAAAATTATTCGTTGAGGTGTCCTGATTTATATTTTCTTGTTCTGATGTTACATCTGCACGTTTCCGTTCTCACGTGCTTCTTGAATACATGCGACGTAGTTTTGTTGGATCAGGTTTTAAATTTAAAGAGAAATCATTGAACCACGAACGGTTCATAAGCGAAATATAAAAAAAATTCTAAAACCAATTTAATCACATTAGATATTAAAATCATACTTACGATTATACATACTTAGTTAAACGTATTCAATAGATGTAGAATCAATTTTATACCTTTCTTTTATCGGATAAATTCTGATTTGGTGGAATCCTATTAGTCGTCTCATGTTCTTCGTTATACGCAGGATTTCAAATAATCTTCACACCAACAATCACTTGTGGGATTCAAAAGTATATCTCAATCAATTGTGGGATCTGAAAACAACATGAGGAAAAAAACAAATTTTTCTCTTCTTTCCCTAGATTTCGGCGGCAAGACGGAGGGGAGAGAGAACCGATTTTCTTTGCTCTGTGTAATGACACACTGTGATCAAAGTTTCGTGTCAACACACTTAGGGAGGCAACGCTAATGTCATCCCTTATATAAAGATTACAAAATTTACACATATACCCCTTTATACTGTAAATTGCTGAAATTCTCCTCCATTTACTATAATTGATGAAATTTTACATCTCCCTAGAGCCAATACTGTGCCCAAACTATCAATCCAAATTGATAAATTAAATCGATCTCTATCAGTTAATTAATTATTTCTTTTATTTACTAATTATCCAATAGTTATAAAATAATAAACTAATAAATTTGAATATCAATTTGCTCTTCAGTAATTAAATGACGACACCCATCACGTATGAGTTCGGAAAATATACCCTGGTCCAAGCCATGTTTTTGTTTCAACTGATGTTATTTTTCATTCTCGTCCTTATGAGCTATTCCTAAGACCTAATGGATCTACATGAATAAAGTTATAAGATTCAAATACTCGGTGAATTTATCCCCATAAATTTTTGGTCTATTTAATTCTAACATCGTACGACTCCACTATAGGTCCGATACCGAATCAACTTTCAATTCATGTGCGTTACATTTTTTTTATGGAAATAAGCACTTTTATTTCTTAGTTCACGAAATATTTTAACATATTACCCTCCGTGAATATCGGTAACAAAAGCGGGATATAAAATTATCATTTTACCCTTCTAGTTATTATTTCCTTAACTCCTTTATTGGCGGTGAATAAAAAAGACATAATAGTGAATTGTCTTATACAGTTCACTATGTCTTATTTAATGATTTATTTCATCGAATACTTGACCAAGTTAATTTATTCACACACTCATCGATAGAGCATAAGGCGATATTGTTGCATTTGCAATCTCGACACGAATTTTTATATATGTGAATCACGCAACTTTAATATAGTTGAATCACGATTTCAACAACCGAAGTATTGTACGACAATTCGAACTCACTCATTTGACATATCAAATATTATAACTAACTAAGTCAAGTTTCGTATTCGCCTCAGGATTAAAGTAATTATAAAAAAGCCCTTATAGGTGTAACAATTAGATTTAGAGCTAGATAAATGACTTTGGCTAATTGATTACTAGTCTATTCAACATGTTTCACAACATGTCTAGTTCAACCGTTAGAGTTTCCATTCCAATGTCCCAAGACCGGCATCATTTGATTCAACATAACAGTCGTAATCAGATTCAATTGCTCAATCAATCTTAAGTCTGCGAATAACATTCTGAACTATTTCAGAAGAGTTTATCTGGAAGACCCCTAAATCTTTACTATTCTTACATTGACATTAGTTCCAGGACTTGAATAAATTATAAACACACTTTAATTAATAAAAAACTTTCACTCATTCATTAAATTCAGTAATATAATATGTCTGAGAAATAACTAAATACTTATAAATAGTTATTACACCCCATTTTATGGACATAATTCCAACAATTTTTAGGCAACTTCTCGACTATTTACTGCCAGTGGTGGGTTCTCATTTGCTTTCTGCCATTACGTTCTTCTGTTCAGGTTTACAAATGCTTTGCGATTGTCAAGCAATATTTTTTGTCAATTTGCCGCCGATATTGATTACTCCTCATTCATTTGTTATTATGTCATTCCATTCCTTTAATTACGGGCTCATTGACAGAGTTTCTTCTGTTTCTTCATTTTTCTTTTCATTTACCTGTACGTTAAGATCTGTGACAAGAAATGTTGTACAAGAATAATAACATAATAATTTATGTAAATGAGTAATGGATGAGTGTACCATTTCATAATTGCATCACATGAGTTTGATGCCTCGCATTCATTGACAGGATTTCTCCCGTTTCCTTTGCTACAGGCTCATTAGAGAGTTCCTCATGTTTTCTTTGTTACACAATCATTGGAAGTTTCTCTCATTTTCTTTGCTACAAGCTCATTGGTAGAGTCTCTTCCATTTCCTTATTTTTCCTTTCCCTTCTCTCATTTTGTATTTTTCCTTTTTATTTATGCTTCAATCCATGAAAATAATTTTTTATGCAATTTTTCTTCTATCGAACTTCCTTTTTGTTGAACTTCATTATTTCTTCAAAGACTACCAAAAAATTCAGAGATCAAAATCCGTTCCCGTACCAACTTCAAACTTTCAACAGAATCTGTTCCTAAACACGTAGAAATTTTTGGCTCCCAGTTCTCTTGAAAATAACTATTTTAGTAGTAGAATATGTTGTCAAACACTTCAAGCTCAAATTTCTTTTGTAACAGAATCTGTTCTCGTGACTTCGACCTTTGCTAGATAACAAATATTTTTCCGGTTGTGAATGCGTTCCCGAGGATAAGACTTTAATTTCCTTTAGAAGTAAGAACTTGTGAACTGCTCGTTTCCAAGAACTTAGGTTCAAATAAAGAGCCATGGCCACGTCTTCTTCGAGAGTATGATTTATGAATAGTCCACTTCCAAGGACTCAGATTTAAATAAAAAATCACGGTCCCTCTTCATTATGAGAGAATGACTTACGAACTGCCCGCTCCTAAGGACTTAGGTCTAAATAAAGAACCATGCTCCATTTCACTTTTATAAAACTTGTTCCCTGTGTTCTTCGAGTTATCCGCTTTCATAGACTTTGACTTTTTGCTTGTTTTGTTCAAAGCTCTGTGACTTGTCCTTTCTCAGGGACATAGAGAAAATGACCCTATTTAATTTTAACATTTTAGAGCTAAGATTTTTCCCCAAACATTAATGAGATGATCTCTTCCGTTTCGTAATACCTTGCTAGACTTGTGGCTTTTCCTTTTTTCCCTTTTTCTCGAGCTTGCGATTTTCCAATCTTCATTTTTCCTCTCCTAAAACACATAGTAAACATTCGCACACATTTTTTTTTGCAGTCCGTTTGCTTATACTTGCTTAGTATCTAAGTTTGTTCAAACGATAAGAACAAAATTCACTTTGTTAGACTTATAGCAGTTTAAACAGGGCCTGTATCCGAGCGTCTTCTTCAAACCGTCATCTTTCACAAAGTCTCTACTTTGCATAGTTCGTTTGTTGATTCGTTTTGAGTTTTTATTCACCTTCTTTCATCTATTCTAGAAGAAATTTCTCAACCTTAGTTTCCTTCTGAGAGTAGGACTTAAGAAATACCCTTCCCAAGGACATACTCCCTCGGTTCCTTCTGAGAATAAGACTTATGAACCGCTTCTCCTAAGAACTTACGCCCTTAGTTTCTTCTCAAAATACTTATGAACCGCCCTTCCCAAGGACTTACACCCTTAGTTCTTTCCGAGAGTATGACTTATGAATTGCCCATCGCAAGGAATTACGCCTTTAGTTCCTTCTGAAAGTATGACTTATTAATTGTCCCTCTCAAGAACTTATGTCCTTAGTTCATTCTGAGAGTAGATTTTATAAATTGCCCATATCAATGATTCACGCCCTTAATTTCTTATGAGAGTATAACTTATGAATTACCCATCACAAGGACTCACGCTTTTAGTTCCTTCTAAGAGTATGACTTATGAACTGCCCCTCCCAAGAACTTACGCCCTTAGTTCATTCTGAGAGTAGAACTTATGAATTGCTACTCCCAATAACTTATTCCCTTCGTTACTTCTAAAAGTAGGACTTATGAAATACGCATCTTAATGACTTACTTTCTTGGTTCCTTCTGAGAGCAGGACTTATGAACCGCCCCCCCAATAACTTACGCTCGAAGTTTCTTCTTAGAGTAGGACTTATGAATCGCCCTCACAAAGACTTACGCTATTGGTTCATTCTAAGAGTAGGACTTATGAACTGTCCCTCCCAAGGACTTATGCCATTAGTTTCTTCTTAGAGTAAAACTTACGAACCGCCCCTCTCAAGCTCTCACGTCTTTTGTTCCTTGAGAGACTACGACTTATGAGCTGCCCCTCTCAAGTTCCGTTTTAGAGTAGAACTTATGAACTACCCTACTCAATTACTTACGCCTTTAGTTTTTTCTGAGAGTATGACTTATGAAATGCCCCTCCCAATGACTTATACCCATAGTTCATTTTGAGAGTAGGAATTACGGATTGCCTCTCCCAATGACTTACGCTCTTAATTCATTTTGAGAGTATGACTTATGAACTATCCATCCCAAGGACAGACATCCTTATTTATTTTTTAGGGTAGGACTTATGAATCACCCCTTCCAATGATTCACACACGTAGTTCATTCTGAGAGTATGACTGATGAATTGCCCTTCCCAATGACTTACACCCTTAATTCATTATGAAAGTAGGACTTATGAATTGCTTATTCTAATGACTTACACCCTTAGTTTCTTCTGAAAGTGTGACTTATGAATTGCCCATCCCAAGGGCTTACGCCCTTAGTTCATTGTGAGAGTAAGACTTGTGAATTTCTCCTTTCAAGGAATCACGCTCTTAGTTCATTTTGAGAGTAGGACTTATGAACTCCCATCCCAAGGACTCACGTCTTGGTTCTTTTTTAGATTCGAACTTATGAATCACCCTTCCCAAAGACTCACGCCCTTAATTCCTTATGAGAGCAGGACTTATGAATTGTCCATTCCAAAGACTCACGCTCTTAGTTCATTCTGAGAGTAGAACTTATGAATTGCCCCTCTCAACGCTCATAACCTTAGTACCTTCTGAGAGTATAACTTATGAACTGTCCCTCTCAAGGACTTACACCCTTAATTTCTTATGAGAGTAGGACTTATGAATCGCCCCTCTCAATTACTCACACCCTAATTTTTGCTGTTGTTGAAGAAGAGAGAGAGTTGACACCAAGTATTTATCTTATAAGCAATCTGCAGATTATCATGTCATGAGTTTTGATCGAAAGTTTCAAATTGAATTCCATAAATTCTTCAAGAATTTGATTTCCATATGCTTCCGATGATATATAATTCACCATGTAATTGGCTCCCAGTTAATACTGTTTAATTCCCGAAGTTGATTGCTCCAGACAATCTTCTTTCATGAAAATTACCATAACCTTTGATAGGGAATTCCAAATCAACTTTTGAAAAATTCTATAAGAAGTAGATATCCATATAATTCTAATAGTATATAATTCATCATTTAATACTGTCTAAATTGATATAGTTTAAAAATTCAATATGAAGGATGTGAATAGCCTTACTTTTCTAAATAATATGTATGAAAATTACCGTAGCTTTTGATCGAAAACTCCAAATTGAATTTCATAAAATTCTACAATAAGTAGACTTCCGTATCTTTCCAATGATATAAGATTTGTCATGTAATTTCCTTCTAGCTAGTACAGTTTAATTTCTGAAATTGAATATTTTGTATAATCTGCGTCCCTAAACTGCCTTCATAAAAACTACCATAACTTTTGTTCGGGAGTTCTAACTCGAGTTCTGCAAAATTATTCAAGAAGTAGACATCCATATATTTCTAATGATAGATAATTTGTCATATAATACTATCTAAATCAGTACACTTTAAACTTAAAATCTGAAAAATGTGAATATATTTACTTTCCTGAACAAGGCCAACAAAAATTAACATAACTTTTGATCGAGAGCTCCGAATTGATTGCCGTAAAATTTCACAAAAAGTAGACTCCCATACCTTTCTGATGATATAATATTCCAAAATTTTGCGTTTATATTTTCATTTCCGTTCCCGTTTTCATTTTCCATTCCTGTACTTATAGCGGTTTCTGTTTTCGTTGCCATTCCCGTAGTGGATGCCGTACCCATTTTACGTTTCCATATTTGGTTGCCGTACCCATAGCCATTTCCGTTCCCTGTAGTGATGCCATACCCGTTTTCCATTTCCATATTTGGTTGCCGTACCCATAGTCATTTCCGTTTCCATTTCTGTAGTCGACGCCATACCCATTTTCCATTTCCGTATTTGGTTACCATACCCATAACCGTTTCCATTTCCATTCCTGTAGTCGATTTCGTATTTGGTGCCGTACCATTTTTCATAATAATGACATAAATGAAGTAATGATGGTTTAAAAAAAAATACGCTAAAATAATGTTAATCGAATATACAAGGGATAAATTTACCATTTTTCATTTTTGTTTATACTGCTAACTCGCAGTAGTTTTTGTTTATGCTTCCAACCTGTTGTCGTTTCGCCTTCCCGTTCTCAGTTATTCGTGTATATGGTGTGTGTTTTAAGCTTTTTCAGGACACGCCTATTTTCCTTTTTCCAACTGTCATCTTCCCATTTGCCCGCTACAAATGATGGCTGATGCCATCATTCTGTTTATTGTCATTAAATACTTGTTACATTCCTTTTCACTCATAACTTCCCTAGATAAGTCACATTTCACTATTTTTTTTCAAATCCATCAATTCCATTGCATTTTTTACGTTCGTAGCCTACAAGAAGCCTTCGTCTTCCTCGTTCTTTCTTTACTTTACCTTACCCCTATAAGTTTTCTCATTCCTCGTTATTCTCCCTTTGAGTGACTTAAGCACGTGTCCTTGCCAACTCTTGTTGAAGCGCGTCGATATGGTCATGCACAGTCTGCCATGCGCTGTGCATTGCCTCCGTGTTTATTCTTTCCCTTTCCTACATCCCGTTTAGAATTGTCTGCAATATTTCTGTTGGTAGGGTTTGTTGATTCACGTGATCATCTCCGCTTTCTGGTCTTGTTGCCCTCATTCATGGGCATGTTCGATCTGGTTCTAGGCTTACTTAGTGTTTCCGGGGTAAGTTTCTCAAACTTTTTCTCCCAACTCTCAACGAAAACACCAAAATGTAAATGATTTTTTCGGTATGAAAAATCATCTACGAACGAATAATAATTTAGAGAGAATGAAAGAATAAACGCACCATCATTTATGTGAAAAACCGTTAAAGAGAAGAAAAATCACATAAGACTTATGACATTCTCTTGCATTTTAGATTTTATATCGTTGTTGTAAATTTATTTGTGGATTTCATCTCCTTATTCATTACATGAGCCCTGATATTGGACTCAAGGTGTAGATGAAACATTAAAATAATTAAAGGAGGGTATGATCACCATTTCCCCAATGTTTTTAGGGGCTTTTTATGTATATATGATATCTCCCACACTTATGAGATTTTTTGTTACATGTGGTAGATATCTCTTCACTATCCCTTGATCGATCATTTCTGTCCACGTCACGTAGTGAAGTTTTTTTACCTGTCATAACTAAATCTCAATTTCATAAATTATTGTCATTCACTAATTGAGTTAGTCAAACTTTTAAATAACAATTCATTTTAACTAGTAATGATAACATCAATACCTGAATTTTTTAACACATTATTTTAGTAATTAAAACTTTGTTTATATTTTTGTCGGCCTCTAATTATTTTAATGGTTTTTTTTGTAAAAATTAAGAGTTTTATTAAAAAGAAAGATATTATGACTCAAGTCATAATTACATAATTTTTTATGTGTGAAAATTTAATTACTGCGCAGATCAAACTTGCTTGTAATTACTCTAATTAAAGTAGTTAATTTAAGCTTAAGCATAACAAGGGTAGCGATCTTTTTCTCTCTCTAATCTGCGACAAGACTTAATAAAGGGGGATGCATGTTTGGTTGGTGTGCATATACGGCTAATGTTTGTGTGTTGGTTAGTGTGTTAGAGAGCGAGCGAGAGAGAGAGACAGAGAGAGAGAGAGAGAGAGAGAGAGAGAGAGAGAGAGAGAGAGAGAGAGAGAGAGAGGTATCTTTTGGGAGGTCAGCGGCAGCACGCTTTGCTTCCTGGGCTGAACAACCTAACATTTTAAAGGGGTGCTCTGGTTGCGTGCGTTATGATCTAATTCCCTTCCTCTTTTGGGTTCTTGCTGTGTATACTGTATAGCGAATCTCTATCATCTTATTTCTCTCTCTCTCTTCCTATTTCTTCTGAAAGCAAACGACTAATTTATATAGTAAAGAGATAAGAGTAACCCACCCAAAAAAGTTTTAAGAACAAGAGAAAAGCATAAGAAAATCAATCCCAATTCCCACCCTACTATTTACCTCTCTATCTTTTTGCTTTTAAGTTATTATTATTCCTTTTTTTTCTTTTCCAACTTTTGAACTTGTTGGTGGGGTTTCCTCTTGATATAAGATGGTGTTTTGGGTTAGCTTGTCCGTTGTTTGTTTATGGGAATGAGAGTTTGAGAGAATTTTCTTTGTTCCTCCAGATCCCTTCTGTCTATTTCTTCTCTTTTTTTAGTGTCCAAACTGTTTCTGCCATTCCAAGTGTTTTGATTTTGGGACCAGAGCTCTCTGGCTATTGTCTATTGGAGATTAGAACATGTAAGATATTGACCTTCTCCCATTCGTATTTTTGTTTCTTGATTATGTTTTAACATTGTTTTTTTTTTCGTTTTCCAGTAAGGTTCTGCAATTTTCTTGCTTGTTTTGGGAGACAAAAGCAGGGAAGAAGAGAAAAACAGTGATTTTTCGATCTGGGTTGCTTCCAAAATTTCTCCCTTCTGTTATGGAAATGGAAGAAGGTTCAAAGAAAGAGCAGAACCGTCCACAGCTGTTGGATTTGATACCCAAAGACAGGGAGTGGTTGGTGAGAAGGGAGGAGGAAAGTAGAAACCATGGCTGTTCCGAGGAGAAGAAGCTAGAGCTGAGGCTTGGTCTTCCTGGACAAGACGAGTCCCCTTTCTCTATTGGATATTTCTCTGGCAACAATGGAAGCCATACCCATAAATTTTCTTCCTCAGAGAAGCAACAGGGATTGTCCTCTCCATGGTCTTCTAAGAATTACCATGGAAACATGCAGCAGCAAAATCGGCCGCAGACAGAAGCATCACTCTTTCTTCAGTTACAATCTACTCAGCCTTCTTCTTGCAGCAAAATGGTAGACTTGCAGACTGCAGAGAAGAAAGCATTTTCACCTTCTTCTGCAAATACAACTGTGCCCAACATCTCACAGAAAAGGTAGTTCAGCTTTTCTCTCTCTCATTTGTGTTTTTGTTTATCCTTTGGACAGAGGATGCTCATTCATTCATAGCATGTGGTCCATGCATAATCCTTTTTCTTATTTTTGTATTAAATATATTATGGATCTGATCTTACTTCTTTTGTGTTACTGTTTTGTTTTTGTCTAGCTTTTTTGTTTTCCCTTTTATAAGAATTTCCCCTGTTATATGGTTTAGGCAGTTTAATCTTAATTCGAAAATCTTTCCTATACATGACATGCTCTTACTGTTACCCTTCG
Organism: Datisca glomerata; assembly: GCA_003255025.1. NCBI lineage: Eukaryota > Viridiplantae > Streptophyta > Magnoliopsida > Cucurbitales > Datiscaceae > Datisca > Datisca glomerata. The sequence goes on along the minus strand of QANY01007580.1, from coordinate 1,284,196 downwards.
CTTGTATTTACCAAGAACAAAACTTTAATTCTTTTGTATGACGTGTGAGAAGTAAATCATCATAGAAATTAATAATACATTTATTTTGATGAATAATCATATTGTTATTACTAGTGAGACATAATATTTCTTAAATTAAATATATATCGGATTTATTATAATATAAGTAAGATAAGAGGTTAAGAGTCCACCCCAGTAGTGAGGACTGGAGGAGCTCCTTGGTCAAAGTATTGTCCTGCTACATATCATAGTTTTCCTTGTGGTTTTTTTGCTAGTGAAGTGATGCAATTATTTACCATAAATATAATATATGGTAAATAGTCATCTTTCACCTAATCTTGACTAATTATGAACATTTACTTGTTTAATTTAATACAGAACTGCACCGGCTCCAGTTGTGGGGTGGCCTCCAATTCGGTCATCTAGAAGGATTATAGCAAGTAGCAGTTCTTCAAAATCTGCGTCAGACTCCCAAAATGTGGACCTTAATAAAATAAGTAGTGAGGAAAAAAATAGAGGTGAAAATGGTGGGAAAGGTCTGTTTGTGAAGATAAATATGGATGGAGTTCCTATTGGAAGAAAAGTGGATCTCAATGCCTATGACAGCTATGACAAACTCTCCTCTGCTGTTGATGAACTCTTCAGAGGCCTACTTGCGGGTCATCTTTTTTAATCTTTGTTTTACTTGCTGTACTTTGGTAGTCATGTTCTCTATTATAAACATAATGTCCACAGGGAGAGGGAGGGGGAGAGGCCTAACGCCTGGACAATTAACTTTAAAATGGGAGGAATCTTGTTGATGCTGAGAATTTAAACTCAGTACATCTAGTTCTAATACTAGTCAATTAATTGAAACTGTTGGTTTAACACAAATTTAGATATTTCAATTAATTATTTAATAGAGGGAGATTTCTATCCTTGGTTAGAATATTCTCGTTGGGGGATATATTATTCTTTATTATGAATAATTATACTTAAAAAAAGTCGTATGGTGAAGCAAAAACAACACTATCCAGTATTATTCGTTGTTTTATTACAGACAACTTGTGTTCGTTATATCTTAAATGTTCGTTCTGTTTTTCCTAGATTACATTGTGGATAAATCTTAGTAGTCATAATACCCATTGGAATCTTTTACTGAATGAGGTTTGTTTTCTGCTAAATGTTTACAGCTCAAAGAGATACCACTGCTGATGGAGTTCAGAACAAGAAGCAGGAGGAAGAGAAACCCATTGCGGGTTTATTGGACGGGAGTGGGGAATATACCCTTGTTTACGAAGATAACGAAGGAGATCGTATGCTAGCTGGCGATGTTCCCTGGCCGTAAGCATCTTATCGTTGTGGATCTGATGCATTCCCGTTATTCTCTTCCGTACTATTCTTTTAATCAGAGCATATAATTTAATTGACTAGTAACTTCTTTATTTTGGCAGAATGTTTGTCTCTACAGTAAAGAGGCTGCGCGTGCTGAAGAGTTCAGAGCTTACTTCATTAAGTCGTGAGTCTGATTTCATATTGATATCAGAATTCTTGCTTCATTGTAGAACATTCTGTTTCTTTGATTTTGAACTGGGTTTTCTTTGATCTAACTTTGGGTTTTCTTGTTGTCAGTTGGTAGCAGTAGGCCGGAAAAGATGGCACTTGACAAAGCAATGAAGTGAAGAACAGAAAGAAGAGTTATTTTTCACTGAAAGCAGAGTTGTGTGTTACCGTTTGGGATATTTGCGTGAATTTTAATTATCTTTGTCAAGTAAGGTGGGAAGATTTATGGCTAGCCAAAATAATGAGATTATGGGTGTATTTTTTACCTGAGATGGCAGTATATTCTTCCTCGTTTGTAGAAAAAATTAGTAAGCAAGTATTATGAAGGATGCATTATTGAAGAGTAACGAGTAAATGCTTTTGGTTTACTGTTAGTTTGGATTGGTTTTGAATCATTAATCGTTTGCTTTAATAATGTTCTGAAAGAATTTTTCTTCCTGTACGTGAAAATTGACAGCCGCTTGAAAAAGCTGCATTTGTACAAATGTTCTTCCAAAAAGGAAATCCTCATCTGATATTATTTATCATTGTGCTTTGTCTAGAAACATTGAAAATGGTTAGATTTATGCTTTATTTTCATGGAAAGTAAAAATGGGTTTTATTCCATTTAATTATTCACCCTTCCAAATCGAAGATCATTTCATGTGAAGGTTAATACAGAAAACAGAGGAACTATTAGACAAAACAGAGCACACTTGAAATCAAAAGGGAGATGCTCTTTTCATTTATAACTTACCTAATCAGATCAATATTAACTGAGAGAAGAATGCAAGTTGTAAAGATACTAGACTTTACAGATATACCCATAAAAAACTATGCAAGAAAAGTATACTGTTGTAAGGTTCTTTTAGGCTTCGGGTTGGGAGAAAGTTAGAGAAACAGTTGCCTTTTTCTTCAAATGAGTAAGACCAATATACACCTTGGCAGGTGTATGGTCCCCTATAAAAAGGTATTAATTTCCCCATTCTCAATAAAGCTGATAATAATGCTCTTAATAACTTAAACAATGATAACTACTCTTTTTAAGCCATAAATAAAACCGTATTTTTTTTGGAAGCTAAATATAAGTTGAAATTGTTTTAAGGTTTTTGAGATCTGTCACGAAGATAATTATAAATTATTGTAATGTTTTTAGAAAAGTAGTACATAATAATAAGTGAGAACTTCATGTCACATCATATTATTTTATTTTCTATTTTGATTAAAAATATATAGTTTCACTCCTATTAATATTTAGGTTTTAAAGTTAAACTTTTTAACTTGGTACTTACTTGGATTGTTTATACTAAATAATTTGGATCTTGTATGTCTCATAGTTCGGTGGTGTTTAACAATGTTATTTAGTTGGATTGTGTTGTAGTACATGAGACTGTGCTAGAATGTTGTCTTATATTGTCTGATTTTGTTCATGTTGGTTAAAATGTTTTAGTTCGACTCTCTTTAAGAAATAAAACGAGTTAAGCTTTTCATGTTAACGTTATATTGTTAATTACTTTAATTGAATATAGGATTGAATATACTATTTTATCAATTTCTATGGCTTTCATTTTCTCATTCCTTTTAATTCTACTCTCATTATTATGTTGTATACAATTCTCAGTATCCAAACATAGTTTTAAGTATTTTTCCATAGTTCATGAACCTGAGGAGCAATACAAAAATAGAATATAGACCAAATAATAAAATCAAGTAATGGGTAAGACTGAAGGGTCATTTTCATTGAGAGTTGCCTAACTTTGGGGCCAAATAGGGCTAAAAATAATAAGACTTGGTCTTATTATTGTAGGCAAATAATTGGGTGGCTGAGGGACATAACCTTAGGCATACTGTTTTCCTTTTAAACGAGCCATTTCTAACATGTTTTTATTAATAGTCACTTGGTCAAACGAATCCCGTTCCCATTGCCTTGGTTCCTCAGTTTTTCTAGAATCTGAGATCATATTAAATACATCCATTTAGAGTTTAGAAATCAAGATAGTGCTGCATAATTGGTTTTCTGTTCCTTGTAGTTCGGACTGCTACTACATATGGTTGCAATTTGAGTGAACCATCGGGATCTATTAGTGTTTGTGTGAGAATAGCTGATTTATAGTTTATAAATCGTTACATCCTGGGAGATAACAATCAAGATTTCTTTCATTCACTACACATTAAAATCTGGAATGACATCTGCTTCCCTTCTTAAGAGAAGTTACCAACGCTGATTATTATCTTCTAACCACAACTAGAGTTAATACTAATCAATGTGATTCCACTTTTATAATCATAACTAAAGGGTCAGTTAAAGCATTACACAGGGTCTCAAGCCCTATATAAATTGTGGGTTTGTGTTAGAATTTTAATCAGCAAATAAATCGGCATTATGATAAAGAGAGAAAAGAATTAGAGAAGAAATGGAGATGGTTGTTTTGAAGAGAATTGGAGAGTGTTGACGACGGAAATGGTAGTTGTAGCAAAGAGCTGATGACATCGATGCATATGAAAATGATAACCAAAATTGCATCACAAAATGGGGAATCAATGCTTCCTAGATTGTTTAAACCTGCTCGTTACGTTTTGTTTGTGCTGTAATGGAATGGTCAATAAACAATAAACAAAATCATATTTTAACATGATTCAATTAATTTGTTTAGATTCACGACTATCTTATCATCACCCTCACATTACATACTGCAAAATGACACAACCATCTAACCGAAATTTCATTGCACTCAAATCTAGACTCAAGACACACAAAATCCTACTTTGAAAACTCTAACTAGCTTAGACCAAAGTTATCACTCATCAATCGGACTAGAGTCAACTCACTAGCTTGAAAACTGTCTTCAGCATAAACAAAATCCTCAAATTAAGTCTTTCAATATCATTGGGTATCCCCTCTTGGAATAGAGTCGTTTCTCATATCTTAAGGCTGCCCTCTGTCTCTTAGGGTAGAGCCTCCTCACTGATGGATGCTTCTTTTAAGGCAGAACCACCTCTCGCTCTATGTCGAACCTGAACTACCGAACCCTGAATAAAATCTCTTATTTATAGATGCTCCAAAGCCTAACATTGCTATTCAATACAAATCTCATTCAATACCAATCATCTCCATATCTTTTCCTGAAATATCTTCCTAAAATGACAAACTCAATGTCTAAGAAATTTGAGATTGTAGATGGTGGACCACTTCATCACGAATGACGTGTCTGAGTGCACGTGGTACTCAAGGACGAGATTGGATGGCGCCTACATGGCACAATAAGGCCGCAATATGATAATAATGAATACGTTTGTAAGGGCCACACCTTGACCTATAAGGGTGGCGAGCCCATTTCAAGATCGTATGTCAAGTGTTGAATCTCGCCTTCGAGCCAAGTGATAAAGACTCGAAGACTATTTATTTTCTGGGAACAATTTAAGAGCTGTGGTCCGATAGGATTAAGATAATGTTACGCTATACCAAAATAGGAGAACTAATCAACGAGTATGGTCTCCTTAGGCACCTTGGATGTGCCCCCTTCCAGGGAACAAGGGTAAAAAGACACGAACTGTCTCTTAAGAGTCGGGTTAGTCTTGCGGCGGGTTGAAAGGACTCCAACCCGTCCTTATAGTGGGTGGCCCGTGCTCCACTGCACGTGTCTCGTCATTCGATCCGCTGCCGGGGAAACTTGGTGGCATGAAGTCTCCTTCGAGGCCTGTTGTGTAATGTGAGTCCAACATCTATAATCTGAATGCTCGATGTTACTGAGGCACTATCAATTGAGCGAGTGAAGTATGACCATGTTAATGAATGTGGCGTAATTTTAAGTTTGTGATACACGTGGTCACATTGTTATCATGTGATTACAATGAGGGCGCACTAGCGGTCCTCACTTGGTCCCATCTATATAAATGACCCTTTGTATCATTATTGGGGTATTAAATTTTCATCGATCCCGAGACAAAAAACCTTGAGAATATTCCATTCTCGAAGTTCTCACCTACCTTAGAGTTTCAAAGGCATTTGTCACTTTCTAGCAGCTGCCTAAGGTTACTTGTTCTTCACCCTTCGACCACTAACTCTGACGTTTCCAGGTTTACTTGTCGTAGATTAGGTCATTCAAATCACACTTCACCCTAAACCCTTAAACAGAGATATATTTTGACACTTTACATAGTTAAATGCAAAATATCACCATAGATTTTGTTTACATTGCACTCTTGATTATGCCCGTTCCATGCCCTTCACTACTAATGATTTAATAGATGATAATCACAAAATCATTTCTCTCTCTAATTATTGAAATCAATCTTTGCTTTGATTAATTTTTTGTTGTCGAAATGTGCGGATCATGAGAAAGTAGGAGGCCAAGTGAAGTCATTCTACCAGACGTGCAAAAAGACTTAATTACATTAAAATCATTAATCAACAGCTGTATATTCATAAACAAATTAGGGGGTGAACGTGCTTTATAAGTTTGAATGAAAATGACTTAAATTATTCAATGGGGTTGGTCCAATGGTTGAGAGCTCAGCCCCAAGATGTATGACCCAAGTGGAAGTGAAAGATCCCGAGTTCAAGCCCTTGCACTAAGGGGTGGCAATTGGGCCGACCTGGACAGTTCATGTGCCGTTCCTGGACTTTTTTAGATTGTTCATGGGCCGGCCCATGGGAAATAAATGGTGGTCCAAAATGAACCGTTGAACCAGCCCGTGATTTCACGGGTCAGGTCTAGGATGGACCGGGCCAGGCTGACTAACTCGACGGTCTGGGCCAGGTAGACTAACGCCGTGAACCTTGCTTTTAACATGTTAAAATTTTCAAAATTATAGATGAAGAGACTTGAACCTTGGTGGGAAGGGAGTAATGTATACAAATACCACTAAACTAAATAGAAGTCATGTTGTAAGCTTTAGATAACTGGTTTATTACTTTACAACCTCAATAGAAAAACTTGTCATAATAATTAAAATAATTATAAAAAGTAATAATAAAAATGAAGACTCTAAGTATCATAAAATTATTATTTTATTTATTGAATTTGAGAGTTACATCACTATAAATTAGCCAAATTCTCAACCTTACCTATTTATTAAACTTCCAACAATCTAAAAAATTACAGGTAAATTATCTCAAAATATACCAAATAATTAATATCTAATCTATTGGTAGTGTACTATAACACTACATTATATTGAATTAGAGCTTGTTGTGTTTGTATTTTTTTTTATTTTTGTGTCTTGTTAATTGGTGTTAGGGTATGCCCTTGGACCCTTGATGTATTTGTCTTTGATTGAATAAAATACCCATTTAAACATAAAATATTATCTATTTATTTAATTAAATACATTAATCTGAAAAATATATTTTATAAAGAATTTGACAAAATGTATTGAAGACAATAAAAATATAACATAAACAATATTTTCACAAAAATGGTTTTGGTCTAGTGGTAAAGAGTTTATTTAGTAAGAGGGGGGGGGGGNGGGGGGGGGGGGGGGGTCAAATGTTCAATATATATATATAATGAATAATTTTTGAGATAAAAATGAATTTTTCATGGGCCAGGCCGAGCTACATGACCAAAGTAGAAGGCTGGGCTTGGCCCGCGTGCCTTAATTGGCCCGATACTGTTCATCTACGAGCTGAGCTTTAATAGGCCGGTTCAGTCAGTTTTGCGGGCCGAATTGGCCCACTTGCAATCACTACTCGCACCTCGGAAAAAATCTTTAGTGATAGCGGTTCCCACCCTCCACGATAGTAATTAGTCACTTGATTGAAAGCTTTGGGATATACTAGTTGAATGACAAAACGAAGACTTGAAGTCAATAAATTATGCTGTTCTTTACGCATTTAAGCCATATGTTCTTATGGCAATGCCAGTTCAAGCTATCTTATGGATAGAGACAAAAAGGCATGCACAAGTCCAATATTTCAAGGAAGGAAGGTAGTAAAGGCAAGCACATAAGCATTAAAATCTAAGTGCATAGGCATTGAAATCACTATCTTCAAATAACATAGATAAGAGAAATAGTGGCTCGTGAATCTTTTTTTCTTTTAGACAAGTCTAGTAGGAAATAGGTTATTATAGCAAGCATAAGTGGTAATGAACAAGTTTAGTTCTTGAGTTCAATAAGGGGTAGCATTCCGGTCTGAAGCAAAGCCGTCCTGGTTTGAAGCAAAGCTGTCCTATCTTATCATATGTTCTGTTCACAGTCAATTGCATATTAGTAAGCATGATTGCAGTAATACAAATAGGAGCATTAGATGAAGGAGCTTGTTGGACACAGAATTTTGGACTAATAAAAGTTCACCACGTCATAAGTTGATGAGTCCATAATCAATCAATCAAAAAATTATCATGTGCCATCTTTGAAAATCAGTTAAATTTTGCCAAGTGTCAAGAAATGATTGGACAAAGTTTTATTTTATGGCAAATGAGAAAATATTAAGTGTCTTGATGACATATCATAAATAAAATAATGACATGTGCCATCTTAAATAGCCAGTAAAATTTAGTCAAGTGTCGATAAACATCCCTCAAAACCTCTATATATAGGTGGGAGTCTCATACACAAAGGCATAAGTTTTCCTAGAGACAAAAAAGCTCTCAGAAGATGCGAAGAAACTACAGAGTTCATAAAGAAGAATTTCAAGAATTCTACACTATTTCATTTCAAGTTCAAGATGTTCAAACTACACAATAAGTTTGATTGATCTTTAAACAAGCACAAAGGCTAGAGATGCAAGAATAAACGAGTTCAATTGACCTCTAAACAAGTCTTTTACCGTCAAAAGTGTAGAAGATTTAACTTTCAATACGAGAAATTTGCTAGGGGTGTGCAAGTATCCCAAAAAACCCGTCCCTAACCTAGACGAGATAGTTTTTTTGTTCTCATCGGAATGAGATGGGACAAAAAGTTTCTGTCCTATACGGGATGGTATGAGACACGGGACAAAAGTTCATATCCCGACTTTGTCCAGTCCCGTCCTGAGGTTTATACATAGAGTATTTTATTTTTATTTTTAACCTTATTTCTTTTGATTTTTAAATTATAATTAATTTCTAACCTTTATAATATAGTCTAATTTAACCTATTATTTATACTTTTTTAGTAATGACCCTCCCTATTTCCTATGCAATAAACTAAAAACTTAAACAAAACCTAACCTATTTCGTTCCTGTTCTGTTCTCTCAAGTCTGATCTCTCTCGACTAGGGGTGTAAGCGGTTCGGTTCGATGCGGTTTAGGGTGTTTTAATGAATCAAACCGCAAATGCGGTTTATCAAAAATAGGAACCGAACTGAACCGGTCAGAATGAAGAAATCGCGTCGAACCGAACCTTCAAATTTTTTTCTAAATTGCACCGAACCGGTAAAATAAACAGAGTAAGTTCTATTGAAAACAAACAAGTCTTAGTTTGAACAATTTCCTGAAAATGTAAATTTTCATGTGGAAACAGAGAAGAAAGAATTGAGATCATTCTAATATAAAGTTCTATTAATAAACTATAAATACAGTTAGAAACAATAAAATCCTCATAAGTATCAGAAAATTCATAAGGTAAAAAAACAAAATACAAACTAAAAAAACAAAATACAAACAAGTGAAAGAGAGAGAGTGAGTAAGGAAGTGGTGAAAATGTTTATGGATTAGGGTTATGGTATTGTGAAAGTCTCTTTATATATTGAATATATGGTTCGATTTAGTTCAGTGTGATTCTTCATAAAAACCACAGACCGAACTGAAGCGTGGACTTATCACATATCAAGGACCGAACTGAAATGTCTAAAATATTGAGACCGAACGAACCGCATCGGTTCGGTCCGGTTCGGTCGGTTTCATCTGTTTCAGCAGTTTTTCTTACACCCCTACTCTCGACTCTCTTCTCAAGGCTAGGGAATGAACCACGAATCTTGCTCTCTCATGCACCAGATGCTCTTGCTCCAGTGACGGACGAACAACACGACGCCGGTGATGAGACCAGGCAGACTTGCTATCTCGCAAGGTAATTTTCTCTCTACTATGAGCTCTCTCTGTGTGATTTTGTCTCTCGTGTTTCTCTGTCTGGTTTATGGCTATTTTAAAATTTTAAGGGTTAAGGGCTTCATCGTCTACGATTATTCTTGTTGAATAGTAGTGAAAATCTCATAGACCTGACGCATTTGATTCAAGAAATTTTGCTTCTTTTTGAAATCTCATGGACCAGACGCATTGACTCGTTCAATGACAGGTAGTTTATGATCTTTATATCTGATATATTATCTAGCTTCTGATATGGATGACCAGAATCATAGCAAAAATAGAATGCCAACTAAAGGGGTGACCCCACAACATACACTCTACCAATTACTTACTAATTTTAGTTTTGTTAAGTAACCTCAATATAACCATTTTTATATTCTTCATGTAGATGTCTGGGATGCTTGAAGATAAAGTCCAATCGAAAGTAAAAAAAATGATGAGGTTGAGCAAGAGGACGTACAAATGAAAGATAAGGATAGTGAACCTGACGTTGTGCGTAAAGAACGACAATCTGGAGTTTGGAATCACTTTACTCTCTTTAAAGGTAAGGATAGGAAGGATGATAAAGCTAAGTGTAATTATTGTGGTATGTTGATAAAATGTGAGTCTAAAACTTACGTACATCTGGTGTGAATAACCATTTGGACAGATGTAAGAAAAAGCTTAATAGGTTTGTGGATTCGAAGTAGAATACCTAGGTAGTAAAACCAAACACTGAGGGAATTGAAGATACTAGTTATTTTTAGTTGCTAGTTCATATACAGCTGAGAAGGCTCGAAATGCCATTTCTAAGTTGGTTGCTTTAGGTGTGGTATCTTTTAGGTTTGTCGAAGGAATGAGTTTTAGAAAATTGTGTAGTATTTTACAACCTAAGTTTAATGTTCCATCTTGAATGACAGTTGTTAGAGATGTCTTCAATATGTTTTTAAGTGAGAAGGAAAAATTGATAAACCTTTTTGCTAAATCGGCTCAAAGAAATTGTCTTACAACTGACACATGGACATCTGTGCAGAACATAAACTACATTGTTGTTACTGCATATTTTACTGATGAGAATTAGAAATTGCAAAAAAAAAAAAAGAATTATCAATTTTTGTTTGATTGATGATCATAAAGGAGAAGCAATAGGAAATGTTATTGAAAAATATTTGTTAGAGTGGAAGATTGAGAGGTTGTTTACCATTACATTAGATAATGCAAACTCAAATGATGCTGCCATAACATATTTGAAGAAACACGTAAAAGGTTGGGGAGGTTTGATATTAAATGGTGAGTTTCTTCATGTTTGATGTTGTGCACATATTTTAAATCTCATTGTGAAAGACGGCTTGAAAGATGTTGATGAGTCTATCACCAAAATTCGCAATGCTGTTAGATTTGTGAGTCTTCACCTCCTAGGTTTAAGAAATTTAAGTGTATTGAAGATGCTAAAATTGCTGTAAAATGTGTGTGTGCCTAGATTTCACTACTAGGTGGAACTCCATTTATTTGATGCTAGCAGTAGCTGAAAAATATCAGAATACATTTGAAAGATTAAAGAGTAAGATGGGAAGTATTTTATGAAATTTGTTGGTGAGGGATTGTCATGTCGTCCTATAGATCATGGTTGGAATACTATCCGTGTCTTTTTGAAGTTCTTGTAAGTTTTTTATGAAATAACAGTGAGAGTTTCTACTTCCCACCATGTGTCATCTAGTAAGTATTTTCATGAAGTGATTGTCACTGAAAATTTGATTTGAACATATAGTGTAGATGATGATTGTAGTATGCATAGAATGACTAGCAACATGAAGTCAAAGTTTGAAAAGTATTGGGGAAGCTTTGATAAAACAAATTTGATGTTGTATCTTGCTATTCTTCTTAACCCACAATATAAATTGGCTTATATGGAGTACTGTTTTGATTATATGTATGGTAATGAAGTTTCAAAGAATTTGTCAGTGAAGCTTGATGATCTTTTAAGAAGATTATATGATGAGTACTAGGGTGATGATGATGATACAAGTCAAGAAGTTGATGTTCAATTAAAAAAAATAAAACTTCTGAAAGTTCATGTAGCAAGATAGATTTTTTGATCTTAGATCTAAATGGAATGAACATTCATTTGTGAAAGAAAGTTTAGGTAATAAGACAGAAGTTGATCAATATTTAATGTTGACTAGTGAAAAACATGATAAGAACTTTGATTTATTGGTTTGGTGGAAGGTAAATGCTTCGAAATATCATGTTTTAGCACGAATATCTAAAGACATATTTGCAATTTCTATATCAACCGTTGCTTTAGAATCGGCTTTTAGTGCTGGTGGTCGAGTGATTGATCCATTTTGTAGTTCGTTGGCTCCCACAACAGTTGAATCCCTTATTTGCCTTGGTGATTGGTTTCATGCTGAATCATTATCCATCGATGAGTTGTTGGTGGAAATTGAGGATGAGGAAGAATATAAGAAAGATAAGAAAACTTTACCTATTTATTTTAACAATTTACTTATTTATTTATTATTTACATTAAACTTATGTTTTTATTTTATTTTATTTAGTGTTTAAATCACTCCAAGACCTTCACATTGAACCATGACTAAGGATGGATGAGTTGAACATGGTGAACCTTGTGGCTTGGCTTGTGAAATTCTATTAAACTCTATTTTTTGTTTTAGTTTATGGAGGATTTTGCTATATATTTAGTTGCATATGGATGGATTTTTAGTGATGTTGGATTTGTATTGAACTCTATTTAGTTTTAGTGATATTGAGAAATTTTAGTTGTATTTGTATTCAAGTATTTTGTCTAAAAATGTAGTATTTTGGAATTGGATTTGATTTAAATCTGCAAACAAATATTTAGACCAATAAAATAAAAAGCTCGACAAAACACATAAGTGTAATAAACTAGCCCGTATTAATTTAACCCAGAACAATGTCAAATTTAGCTTAAAATCCTTAAAAAAATAGGCTAAAGTGTTTAGAAACAGCCCCAAAAAGCTCAAAACACTGTAAAAAAAAGGAAAAAAATGTCTCGTCCTGTCCCGCTCGGGATTCACCTCTACATGGGACGAAACTAAAACCTGTCCGGTCCCATCCCGTGCACATCCCTAAAATTCGTTATTAATCCTCAAAACGAAGTTCACTATAGGAGACGAATCATATGATTATTCATTGTAAAGAAATTATAAACAGAGATTGTACTCATCAAAATTATCAATACAAAAATTATATTTGTTGATCAATTTCGCTGTTCAATTTTCCTAATAACAAAATTTGTGCGTACATAGTTGTTTTCAACAAATCAATATATGGATGCCTGGATGATGAAATACAACCTCAGAATGCCCTTCCTCTCTCATAGAGGCTTTCACCCACACCAGCACGGGTATATGGTGTTGGTGATATCTAATTTGAAAGCACGAAAAAACAAGCTTATCTTAATGAGTAAAGGAGAAAAAACCACAGCTAATGAGCTGACAACTATGAGACTAAGAGAATATGAAAGACTTAGTATAGAATATAAGCCTTCTTGGGTGAAGTTGGCCTATTTGTATTTAATTAAAACTAATTCGAATCTCATGACCCATGATCCTAAAGAAGGATAGAGTCTCAATCCCAGACCAGGCTATACTCAAGGTTATGGATGACTATCATTTACTCCTTACCCTATGATCGAGTGAGCAACTGTTGCTGCTCTTAACAAATTCCAGCATACCCTTGGGTGGGATGGGTAGGCCCATCACTTCACTTTAACTTAGGCACTCACCAAGTTAGTGGAGGACCATGTCGGGATCCTTCCCCCCAAAGAAACACCAATTGCGTGTGAGAGTTTACCTTTGCACCGCTCGAGTCATTCTCAGATGCCACGAGAGGCATCCTTTCCTCATTTGTTTTGTTGGTTCACGCACACGCAAATGAGCAACATATCAATAGTAACGACTATTACCAATAGAGTCAGACACTTAGCTGCATCCGCATGCAAAAGGAATATGATCCTGGTTGAGACTTTCTTTTCATGAAGTCTGTGCCATATATACCACACAAGAATTTTCATTCTTAGGGGGATCCCGCTCCTAAACATAAGGGGTAGGGGAAGGTGGTGGTGTCTATCATATCAAAAGGGTTGTAGAAAGAGAGTCTGGCCACTTACTTCATTTGATGTTCTAGGGAAGGGGCCCGCACAAATTCGACCTACTTTTGTATAACAATCGAACTTATCTGCTTCAATCAAGGAAAAAAACTAAGCCAGTCACCAACTCAGTGCAGGTCATGTGACCTACAGCTCGACCTTCACTTTTTTAGGCTTCTTCCACCTAAATCTCTACGTGCCAGCAACACTTTCATATAGAGAAAGATAAGTGAATAGATTTTGCTTTGGCCACGTCCGAAACTGCATAAGTTTATCTGGGAAAGGCACAGTCCACCAAGGCATATGTTAGATGCTATTGATCAAATAACATCATGTCTTCAGAAGTGTTAAACCATTATTAGTGTTGCATTATTTAGCTTAATACATCCTGTCCAATATATAGAGGACAAATTCCATTTTTTCCTTTTGGAGCTTATATATCAGGCTGTACTTCTCTTATTTATCTTAAGGAATACAACCATATTCTAATTCCTTCCTTTAATTTCTCTATTTATCATGGTATCAGAGCTATAAAAAACTCTATGACCTTTTCTATTTCAACGAAAGGTTTGCCTCCTCCTCAACCTCCGACGACGACATCGGGCTCTGATCCAACACTACCTCTAACTCCAGTTCCTACAGTTGCCATTTCTTCCCCAAAATTTTTGGTTATTCCTTCACCTTCTTCTCCATTATCAGGCCTCTCCTTTGTCAATCAACCATTGTCCTTGAAGCTTGATGAAAATAATTATCTCGCTTGGAAGAATCAGCTGCTTAACATCATCATTGTAAATGGGCTTGAAGAATTTATTGATGGGTCATCTCCATGTCCGCCCAGGTATTCCGAGAATGGAGAAGAAGAAATTGGACTTATGGGGTATCTTACATTCCTCTAGAATTAAAATAGTTACCTGAACATCTTCGTTATGCATTCTTGGGTGAAAAGTCTAAATTCTGGTGTTTGTTGCTGCATCACTCACTCTCGAGCAAGAAGATAAACTGATGCATGTGTTAAGGGAGCATAAAACAACATTGGGGTGGACCATTTCATAAATTAAGGGTATAAGCTCATACATTTACATGCACAAGATCTTAATGGAGGAATTTTACAAACCTTCGATCGAGCACCAAAGAAGATTAAATCCAGCAATAAAGGAGGTCGTGAGAATTGAGATTTTAAAGCTCCTCAATTTTGAAATTAACTACGCTAACTCCGATAATACTTGGGTAAGTCCAGTGCAAGTTTTGTAAAAAAAGAGTGGAATAATAGTAATGAAGAATGACAACAACGAGCTAATTCCCACAAGGACAATAACAAGTTGACATGTATGTACGGATTATTGCAAGCTGAACAAAACAACAAGGAAGGATCATTTTCTACTTCCATTCATCGACCAAATGTTAGATAGATTGACTGCGCATTCATATTACTGCTTCTTACATGGTTACTCGAGGTATAATCAAATTTCCATAGCCCTCAAAGATAAGGAAAAAACTACCTTCAAATGCCCCTATGGAACATTCACTTTTAGAAGGATGCCATTCGGTTTGGGCAACGCCTCTTCTACATTTTAACGTTGCATAATGGCCTTTTTTGCTGATATGGTGGAGAATATCATAGAAATTTTCATGGATGATTTTTTCACTTTTTGGTACATATTTTGGCCATTGTTTGCATAATTTAGCTATTGTTTTGTAGAGATGTGAAGAGACAAATCTAGTCCTTAATTGGGAGAAGTTCCATTTCATAGTTGGAAAAGGGATAGTACTTGGCCATCGAGTATCCTCCAAAGGAATTGAAGTTGATCTAGCTGAGATTGAAATAATATAAAAACTACCACCTCCAAAGAATGTGAAGGGAATACAAATTTTTTTGGGTCATGCAGAATTTTATAGAAGATTTATAATGTGGATGATGCAGGTTGGAATTTTTGGAACAAATGGATCGTGGCACGCGCTGGTTAGCTTCCGGAGGCCATAATTATTGACCCGGGTTGACTCACGGGACTCATAAGATATCAAATCGAAACTCGTTCAGAGATCTACATATGTAACGGTTTTTACCCATTATGGCCCATTTTTAGGTCCAAAAATTCTATTTAAAGTACTTTGAGAGGCCTAGAAGATATTTTATCGTAATTTTGGTTATTTTCGTAATTTTCTCTTTCTTTTATTTTTAGGGTTTTCAGTAATAGTTTAAGTAGGTATTGTTTAGGGTTTATGGAATAGTTATATTATTTTATTTGAGACGTTTTCTCTCTATAATTTCAATTTTTGATATTTCATGATTTATCGAAATTTGATGCCTAAATCCTAGTAATCTCAAAATTCAACAAGTTTTAGCAGATTGAATTACTGATAATCATGTGCGATTCAAGAGTATTTGATATTGTTAGGTTTTCTTCTAGGCTTCCGCTACATCAATTTATAAAAGTTTTTTTTTAAAATCTCTAAACCTTTATGTAATCTTCTTGAAAAAAACTTTCATTTTAATTTTGATGATGCTTGTTTGCAGGCTTTTAATGTGATCAAGAAGAATCTTATTTCAACACCAATAATGGCCGTACCCAATTGGAGTCAGCCCTTTGAAGTCATGTTTGACGTGAGTGACTTTGCAATTGGAGCGGTGCTGGGACAAAAGTGAGACAATTTGTTTATGTCTATCTATTATGCAAATCGTACCTTGAATGGAGCTCTCAACTAAACTATACAGCCACCGAGAAAGAGATGCTTGCTGTGATTTTTGCTTGTGACAAGTTTCGGCCCTACCTCATTGGTACAAAGGTGATAGTGTTCACTGACCATGCAACAGTCCGTTATTTGGTTGGAGATAAAGATGCTAAACTTAGATTGATTCGTTGGTTCCTACTTCTCCAAGAATTTGATTTAGAGATTTCTGATAAGAAAGGAAGTGAGAATTTAGTCGCTGATCATTTATCTCGGCTGGAACATGAGGAAGTCAAATATGATTTTATGATTCAAGAAGCATTTCTTGATGAGCAATTGTTTGCATGTGAGTTCAAGCTTCCTTGGTACGCTGATATTGTAAATTACCTAGCTTGTATGGTGCTCCCACAAGATTTCAGTTATCATCAACGAACCAAGTTTTTCCATGATGTGAAATTCTATCTTTGGGATGAGCCCCTATTGTTCAAAAAAATTTCCGATCAAATCATCTGAAGATGTGTACCAGAAGAAGAAATGCAAGTCATTCTCCATCATTGTTCTTCATCAGCATATGGAGGCCATTTTGGAGCAACACGACCAAAAACTAAAGTACTTCGATGTGGCTTCTTTTGGCCTTCAATTTTTTGTGATAGCTACACTTTTGAAAGTTGTGACTGATGCCAACGTATGAGAATATTTCAAGGCAGCTTGAGTTTCCATTGAAAAATATTTCGAAAGTTGAAATCTTTGATGTTTGGGGAATTGATTTCATGGTCCCATTCCCCTCTTCCTTTGGCTTTCTTTACATCTTGCTTACAGTAGACTATGTTTCAAAATGGGTGGAAGCAACTGTAACAACAACAAATGATGCAAAGATTGCGCTGAAATTCCTTCACAAGAATATATCACAAGATTTGATACTCCACGAGCTATTATTCGTGATGAAAGAATTCATTTCTACAACAAGTTATTTGAAAACCCCCTTGCTAAGTATGGTGTGAAGCATAAGATAGCACTTTGCTACCATCCTTAAACTAATGGGCAAGAACATCCTTGAGAAAACGGTTAACACCAATAGAAAGGATTGGGCAAAGAAGCTTGATGATACTCTGTGGGCGTACCGTACAACCTTTAAAACACCTATCATAATGTCTCCTTATTGATTAGTGTTTGGAAAGGCATGTCACCTTCTTGTAGAGTTGGAGCACCGAGCTTATTGGGCTGTGAGGAAGCTTAATTTGATCTAAAGGCAGCTAGGGAGAAATGACTTTTGCAGTTAAATGAGATGGATGAGTTCCAGAATGATGCTTATGAAAATACGAGGATTTATAAAGAGAAGACAAAGAAGTGACACGACAGGTAGATTCTGATACGTGGGTTTGCACAAGGACAACAAGTTTTTACTATTTAATTCGTGACTCAAACTCTTTCCAGGCAAGCTGAGATCAAGATGGACTGGTCCTTACACCACTGACCCAGTCTCCTCTTTTGGAGCAATAGACTAGAAGGATAAGTCAAGGTATATTTCAGAGTTAACGACCACGGATTGAAATATTATCATGAGAGCAAGTGGAGAGGAACACTAGTCTTATTTCTTTTGGAGATCCCAGTTTTTGAAGAGCGATAAGTCTGGTTGTAGACTATAAAACAAGCGCTCATGGAAGGCAACCCAAAGAATTTCCTTTCCTTATTATTTTCAATTTTTTTTTCTGAACTTTGTTTTGATTTCTTGTTTTAATTTGAGTTGTTTAGGCTTTATGTAGGATGGCTTTGGAGGAATAAAGAGCTGGAAAATTTAAACTGTTGGTGATCCACGTCAAAATCAGGGGAGTTTCTTTTATTTCCTCATTATTTTTCACGTTTGATGTACAATGAGGACATTGTTTAATTTAAGTTTGGGGGTGTGAGCTCCTAGTGTCGTTCTTGTTCGCTTGTTTATTGCTGTTTGTTTTATTTTTGATTTTAGAGTCTTTTGTAGCTGGATTTTCTTAGCAAGCATGTATTTTTGTTTGGCTGTATTATCAACGAATCTGAAATTTGTGATTAAGGATAGGCATGAAAATTGTTGAATATTCCTTTTGTCCAGCGAAGCTGAGTTTTGGGTGTTCTTTGATTTAAATCTATGTCATTGTACATTATCGAGCACATAGTAAGTTTACAACTTCCATTTTGCTTATGAAGAGAATATGTCAAAGTAGACATGCATTGAATTTCAATCTTGCTTTGCTCTAGAATCCTTTTAATGAATCCTTGAGGCGAAATCCTAGTTGACACCATACAATAGAGAAATGATCTAGGCAATTTTTTTATCATAACCAAAAAGCTTTCCCAGCCATCCTTTCAAGCATGCCATCATTGCATGATTTATTCCCTAGTTTACCCCCTCGAGCCTTGTTTAACTTAAGCTTTTCTTTATTTGTCAACCATATCTACCATTCCATTCCTTCTCTTAGCCCGGAAAACCATGATAACCTTTGCATTTTGAGAAAATATTTTGGTGGTAAGTTGTCATTCAAAGAGAAAGTCAGGAGTTTATATGTAAGTACATGTTTAGGCGAAATTGTCTTGTTAAAAAAACAAGGAAAATGAAATTTATTTTGGTTCATGCAACCAAATTAAGATTTGTGCTTTGATTAGCCTGTGTTGTTCCTATGTGATCGGAAAAAAAGAAGAGGAATTGTGAAGGAAGAAAATGATTGAAGAGAAAATCTTGATGGAATACTTTGTAAGTTTCTAGTATCATGACTTTCCACCAAGTATTTTCGTAGTTTGTTTGAATTTCCCTAATCCATTTCTTTCTTAACTTTCACCTTGAGGCCTTTCATTACAACCCGATTAAAGACCTTTTGATATCTGATTTTGGTGTTTAGCTACATTAGTGGAGAGGATTTAAAAAATTGGACTTAATTATGGGGTTTAAAGTCTTGAGAGAATTCTTGTGGTTTTGGTTGTCTGGCTTTTATCAGATTTTGCACGTGGAAAGGAGTTAATTTGACTATCTCAAGGTCTTAGATTTAGGTTGAAGTACCCTCTTAACACTTGCTTGAAAAGTTGTTATTTTTTTTTAATTTTCCTGCAGTCTTTAGTACTCAATGAGTAAGATGAAAAGCTAATGAAGTATAATTTAGATCATTGCTGCTTGGTGAGTGTTCAGCAGTTTTCCTTTGGGGTTTAGTTAATGTTTTCATTATGGTCTTTTAATTTTTTTCGTTTCTTTTTTATTTGAGGACAAACGAAGTTTGAAGTTTAGGGGTGTTCGATGCTTTGCATATTTTTTTGTGTTTTACCCTTCTTAAATTAATGCTTATTGTTTATTTTTTTTTCAGATCTGGTGGAGGTTTAGTCAAGTCTAGCCTTTCTTCATACTTGAACAATCATACTAGAGATTGTTTTGAGCAATTAATAGTCAAAAGCACAGGGGCGGTGAAGAGAATACGTGTATAGTGAAGATATTACGTGTCTACCTTTTCTTTTTGCTCCTAAAAAATTATAATAAAAGCCAAATCAAGACGTAAGCTTGAAAATCAAACCAGAAATTGGATGCCTTGAATTGTGGAGATTCACAGTTAGAATTTAAATTTCTGTTGGATCAAATTAGTTTCGAAATTGATGGCTATTCTGCAGAACAGTTTTGATGCATTATCTTGGGCTTTAAAAAGGAAGACGAAGAAAAAGAGGAAAAGGGAGCAGCGAACCAAGTGGAAAAGAATCGAGGTTATCGAATTCATGCAGTTTGCTTTTCTCTACTTAGAATTCAATTTATGTTGGTTTTGTTGGTGATGTTTTCAATTTCCAGAACTAATTAAGCTATTTTATTCTAGAAAAATGATGTAATCAAGTCTTAAGCTATATTTGTTTACGGCACTGGGTTGAGGGTTGAGGGTTTTTCAGGGTTCAGGGTTAATGGTTTAGATTTTTTAGGGTTTAAGGTTTAAGGTTTAGGGTTCATGGTTTAGGTTTTTTAGGGTTTAAGATTTAAGGTTTAGGGTTTAATGTTTTAGGTTTTTTAAGGTTTTAGGGTTTAGGATTTTATGGCTTAAGGTTTAGGGTTGATGGTTTATGGTATATGAGGCATAGACATTGGAGCTCACCTTGTACACTACAAGAAACAAGGGTTTTAGCGACCAACATTTTGGTCGCTAAAGCCTCAAAAAGTCGTCGCATTAGCCGTTCGTGATGAAATAAAAATTGGTCGTGAGAGGCTTTCACGACATAAAAGGGTTGATCGCGAAAACCCTTTCACGACGAAAAAAGGTTGGTTGCTAAAGGTTTTTCACGACAAAAAAATTTCATCACAAAACCCTTTTGCGACCAATTTTTATATTCGTCACAAAAAGCTTTTGTGACAAAAAAAAATGTTTTATCGCAGAAACCTTTTGCCACCAATTTTTTTTGTCATGAAATATTTTCGGTGACCAAATTTTGCATTAAAAATGCTATGATAATAATTAATATCAGTTATAATAGTAATTAACATCATCAAAAAAATTATCAAACCTGAAATTTTTCTAAGAAATACATATACATATCATTAATATACTAATTCATTACAAAATCTCCGAATCATAATTCATTATAGAATTTGATTCATAAATGAATTCAAAGAAAAATAAAGAAGAGAGTATTTAAAATTTGTTGTTAACTACAAAGCTTAACAAATATTCTATAGCTCATGTTTCTATTGTTGAGTCATCATCAGGAGATGAAAAATCGTTTTGACGAGCCCAAGCAAGTAAGCTTTGTAGTTGACTCTCCATCGACTTGATTTATTTTTTTAGTTCTATATTTTCAACTCCAACTTGACTCTTTTTCTTGGAAGATGTTGGTGGGGCTCCATGTTCAAGACTTCTATTTCGCCTGAGGACTTAAATTGTGCAACATCACAATGAGCCAAGCTTTAAATTAAAATTAACACTATAATCTTTAGACATTGAGCATCAATCAGAAAGTATTCAAACATCATCATGAAGCACTACAAGATACAAGGATAATCAATTAAGAAGATACTGAAAATTCATCTAACACGCTCAGATACAAAGTGTTAACCCCCTCCCCCACACGAAACTAACACTATTATCAAGACAAGGAGAATCAATTCAGAAGATATTAAAAAATCATCTAACACGCTTAGATACAAAGTGATAACCCCCCTCCACACACACACACTTACACACGAAACTAACACTATTATCAATTCAGAAGATATTGAAAAATCAACTAACACGCTCAGATACAAAGTGATAAACCCCCTACACACACCTACACCCACACACGAAACTAACATTATTATCAAGACAATGAGCATCGATTCAGAATATATTAAAAAATCATCTAACACGCACAGATACAAAGTGATAACCCTCCACATGAAACTGAAACTATTATCAAGACAAGGAGCGTCAATTCAGAAAATATTTAAAAATAATCTAACATGCTCAGATACAAAGTGATACCCTACCCCACACACACCCACACACACACCCACACACGAAACTAACACTATTATTAAGACAAGGAACATCAATTCAGAAGATATCTTAGTTCACCACATTCAGGACAATTATCTTTTCCTTTATTTTCTTTCCAGAATAAAACACAATCACATTTACAAGAATGAATGGTGTCATATCCCAACCCTAAATCTCTTAATTTTTTTCTGGGATTTTTGAGCCTACTAGATGAGAACCATTTAAAACTTCAAGTAATTGGTCAAATGACTTATTGCTCCAATGATTAAACACTTTGATATGCATCAACTTTATAATAAAAGATAGTGAAGTATACTTTTGACAGCCAGGATAAAGTTCTTCTTCGGCTTCACTAAATAAATCAATAAATTTGTCTAACATCTCTGCATTTAGATTTATTCTATCAGTATTATTCTCTCCAACTCGTTCACCATTCACCTCCATCCCGAAAAAACCACACATGTTACCTAACATTTCTCTCATCTCATCACCATCATCAACATCATCATCACCACTAAGGTGAGATATAATATTATTCATCTCCATATTTGGTGAAATGGTGATATCTTTATATCTCTTCACCATGAAACTTCCAACGATCATAGCTTAATGCCATTCCATATTGGCACAAATGCATTTTAACTTCTATTAAAGACAATTGTTTTAAATTAAGACATTTTTTACATGGACAACGAGTTTTCCCCTCTACATTGAGATAATTACTGGCCACGCTCATAAACTGTGAAATACCATCAATATACTTCTTGGACAATTTTGTCACTCTGTAAATTAAATAACTATTTAGAGAATACAATATTTTAAAATAAAGTCATATGAATAGATGCTAATTTAACTAACTAATATCCAGAAGATGAATGAAAATATCTAGTCCAATATCAAAACTCTAGATGGCTAATAATAAAGTAAATATAAGGATGTAAAAACTAAAGTCCTACTCACTTGTAAAAACTAAAGTAAAAATGACTTCTGAAGCTCCTACAATACATTATTCTGTTATTGTTGACCTTATCTGTATACTAAAAATGTAAAAAAAAAAGTCACAATCACCATAATTTCATAAAAAATCATGTATTTTTTTAATGTCTAAATCTAAGTGATTACAAGATTATTGTACAATCATTTTAACATTAAACTAAGTTAAGGGGCTTTGAAACTAGGATGTGAAATGACATGAAGTTCAGGCCATCCTTTCACATTTTGCCCAATTCGTACATACGTGTAAAATGTGAGGGCATGTTAACAAGCATGCTTGTAACTGTTATACTCGACCATAACAACAATCGATGGATCTACTCAACCTTCAGACTATAAGCAAATAACAATACTTCTATATGGATCACGAATCACAACAGAAATGCCCATCCCTTAATTGCAAGCTTTTGTGGCTGCATCCATTTAAAACATATCATATATATATTGAAAACTCAAGCCTCTTGAGAACCAAAATGATTCAAATTCAATCTGGAAACCCAAAAATCCAAACATCTGAAGCAAAACAACTCAGATTACCTTACAAAAAGAACTTCATATTACGCAACATAGTCCGATTACAGAGTCTTACCAGATGACGATGAAACTTTTAAATTAAGAAACTGTGCTAAGCATATATACAGAATCACAAGAACATGTATCAGAATCGAGAACATGTATTGAAATAAAAAAACTACAACCCAATGTAAATTCTAAAGTCCTACTCACTTGTAAACAGAACATGCATAAGAATCGAGAGAGAGGGAGAGAGAGAGAGAGAGAGAGAGAGAAAGAGAGTTGAAAAGGGCGAAATTGAACCGTACCTTAAGACTAAATATGTGAAAACTTCAAGGAAGCACCCATTTACCAACCTTCACCAATCTCCCTTCAAAGATCAAAACAAACAAAAGCACAAAAAGAAATCAAGCGGCCAACACAATTATATATCCAATTATTCTCTATAATTTAAATATATAGAGAAGAGAAGAGAGGAAAAATGAAGTCTATACCCGAACTTTATAACCCTAAAAAGTATGATCAAAAGAGAAAAATCAAGCTAGAAAATTAAGAATCAGAACAGTTGCTCAGTTAGGAGATGGGAGGAACAGAGGAAAAATGCCTAATTCCAACTATTCTCTCTAATTTAAATATATAGAGAAGAAAAAAAAGGAAAAATGAAGCACCGAGCTACCTACACTTACAGAGACAATGGATGAGCTCAATCAGTTAACGGAGGAGCTCGATGGTGAACAACGAGGAATAAATGAGCTCAATGGTGAACGTTGAGGAACAGAGGAGCTCAATCTGTCGCGGGGGTGAGGGGAAAGATCTCTCGTTGCACAAGGGAAAAGTTCAATCTATCGCAGAGGTCAATGGGGACTGAGGGGCGATTTTAGGCATTTGGCGTTTCAGGGATGATTTTAGGCATTTGGTTTCAGGGATGATTTTGTAATTTTGTCGTTATAGGCTTTAGTGACCAACCTTATATTTGTCGCTAAAGCCAAGGAAAATGCGACCAATTATATATTCTTCGCTAAAGTCAAAGCTTTTTGCGACCAAGACTAGAATTCATCGGTAAAAGTGTTCTTTTTTGCTATGAATTTACTATTTCATCGGTAAAAGTCTCAAAACAATTGGCGCGCTAAAGCCAATTTTTTTTCCGGGATGAAGCCTACTACGACGAACCAAAAAATCATCGCAATAGGCAATCTTTAGTGACTAATAAATTATTTGGTCGCTAAAGACTGATTTTAGCGACGAATTTTATTTGGTGGCTAAAACTTTCATGGGTAAAACCCTATATGTGTTGTAGTGGTAAACCATTTGGTTGGAACTTAAAAAATCAATCCATAACTTGAGATTATGCTTAGAAATAAGTTAATTAAGGTTTAGATTGGTAATCATAAGCATGTTGTGATTTAGAGTTAAGGTTAATGCTACTGATGTTGAGAAGAAGAGTTTGGAGTAAGCTATGGAGAAAATCTAGGAAATGGTATTGAAGAAATGATAGGAAGATGTGAACTGAGGGAAGAATGAGTGGAAGACGCATGATGACGAAAAGGGAAATTGAAGATAACATGCCTAGTGGTGTAAATGCAACCAGTGTCGTGTCACGTTGGAGACACAAATAATCCTTATGATTGTTGCTGTACCCCAATATAATATAAGGTCTAGAACAAAACTCTAACTTGTTGGAATTATATTGACATAACAAGGGGAAGCATGCACAACCAAAGGTACTTAATTGAGAGTAAGAAGGTGGTTTGTGATACAAAACTTCATATGGAGAATGTGAATGCAAGACACGTGTTGGTAGTCAATTAGTTAATTACACACAAACAGTAAAAGCATATGGCCAAAATTTTAAAGGTAAAGAAGAATGAGCAAGTAATGTTGAGCCCAAATCGACAACATGACAGTTTTTAAGCTTTACTCTCCCATTTTGTTGAGGAGTATAAGGACAAGAAAGTTCATGGAGAATACCATGAGACCGAAAGAAAGCGGTGAGGGAACGGAACTCACCAACTCAATCAGAGTGAACCCTTTGGATTTTAGAGTTAAACTGAGTTGAAATCATAGCATGAAATGTAATAAAGGTTGAATATGCTTCATCTTTAGAATTGAGTAGGTCAAGACAAGTAAATAGAGAGAAATCATCGATGAATAAAATGAAACATCGAACACCAGTTACATATGAAATTGGAAAAGGCCCCCAAAGGTCGGTATGTATTAGTTGAAAAGGCTTAGAAGCCCAAGATACAGAATGAGAAAAAGGAAATCTGGACGACTTTGCATTTTGACAAGAACTACAAAAGAAAAACTGACATTCTTTTCTTTGGATAAATTACAAGTGGTAAAAACTCGTGAACAATATCATTTTCTGGATGGCCCAACCAAGAGTACCAAAGATTGGGAGCAGTGGAAGGGTGACATGGGGTTGAAAAAGAGGAGATGGGGAGCTGGATGGAGAGATAAGAGAGCACACTTGGTCAATACCCTGGTTAAGACGCCTCGAAAGAAGGACCTCTTCGTGACCTGATGTTTAACCACGAAAAAGTGAGGATAAAACTCAATGATGGCATGATTATCACTGCACAATTTTGAAACACTCAATAGATTTTTAGACATATATGGAGAATGATAAACATGGGTGAGTTTAAGAGAGGAGTGATAAGTTGGTAAAGAATCATGGCCAACGTGAGAGATGGATACAATCTTACCATTACCTACAATGACTTGATTAGAACCAGTGAAAGGTTGAGCATTATTGAGTAAGTTCAAGTCTGGTATAAAGTGATGGGAAGCGCACGAGTCCATATACCAAGAAGGGTTAGACATAGAGGATTGATTTGCATAGGCATTTGGTGGAAGATAGCGTGGTGGAGATTCATGAGAGAGATAGGCATTAAAGGATCGAGGGGGAGGTGGTTGTGGTTGATATTGTAAATTCTGTCTGTGATAGCAAATGTTGGCAGTAAGGCCTCGTTTGGAGCAAATCTGGCAGTGGGGATAGGAAGAAGGGGTGGATTGGGAAGGGAAAAATGGTGATGATGATGGATCAGATGGTGATGGTATGATTCGACGTGGTACTCGAGTAAAGTATATTAACATGCGATTGAAGGACCACGTTAGTTAATTAGTTGTTGATAATCTGTTTAGTTGTTTAGGGAGATTATTGTAGTTTTCAGTTTTGATTGTGATTGGTTGTAGTAGTTTCGGTTGTAGAAGATCTTTTGTTTAGTCTGCTATATAATGTAGTGCTATTTTTCGATGAATGGTTAATGGAGTATTTTCTAAGAAAAACCCTTGTGTCTCTTAACAGCGCGAGTTAAAAACAGTGTCTCCTAACACCGCGAGTTAGGAATTCGATCATCGATCTATCAAGTTTCATCAATTGGTATCAGAGCCAACGCTGCGGCATGATGAGCGCAAACGGCTCGACCAGATTGTATGGGTGGTAGACAAGATTTACGAGAGTCTTCGTGCGCTAATTGAGTTATTGACATCAAACCAAGAATCCATTTGACAACTTGTTAGCCCAGTTTGGGATAACACTGTAAAAAAGAAGGGAAAGAAACGACATGATACATCGGAATCAGAGAGCTCTTCTTCGGATATCCGATCGGTTCCTTCAGCAAGAAACATCAAGAATTCATCAAATGAGATTCGTCAAATGAAAGTGGCGACACTGTGGGCAGTGGTCACTCTAAGAAGTATAAGAAGCAAATGCCGCGTTCAACTGGCCTCGTTCCATTTGGAGGGAGATGCCCATGGTATCTTGGAATAATCAGGAGAAGGAAGTTACATGAATGGGGTTCGAGAGAGAACTGCTCAAGAGGTTTAGACCGACCATTTCGAGAATATCGATGAGTCTTTATCAAAGATTCGCCAAGGAGGAGAGTTTGACGATTACATTTGTAAGTTTGAAAGATTATCCAACCGAGCAAAGGGGTGGCCAGCAAAAGCTTTAATGGGGACGTTTTTAGGAGGGTTGAAAGAAGAAATCGCAACAGAGGTTCGAATGTTCCAGTCGAAGAAGCTATCTCAGGTGATCGATTTAGCTCGCCGATAGAATTAAAAATTATTACGAGCACGTAAGGGCAGCGGTTCCAATTCCATGTCGACGCCCACTAAACAGGGTTGTAGTTCGGGGTCAATTTTATCTGCAAAACTGTCTCAGTTTGGTACAATTAAATAACTTTCATTCGAAGAGATGAAATAGAGGCGGGCTCAAAACCTTTGCTTTAATTGTGATGAAAAATTTGTTCCCGGTCATAGATGTCAAGCGTCTCAAGCAATGTTGATTGATGCAATGGGCGAGGATGGAAAGACTAACCAAGAAGATGAAAAGATTGATCAAGAAGGTGATTTAATTGGGCCGGAGCCTGAAATTTTGCTGCATGCTATATAGATGGGGGCGGGGGGAACTGGATAATATCACGAGAAAGTTATGGAAAAGTTACAATTGGTAGTCACGCCTATAAGGGGGCTAGCAAAGATCGTATGTAGTGTCAGAACCGGTTTGATGGGGTTAAAATAATTATTCAGGATTATGAGTTTGTTACTTCACTCTATTCTCTTCCTATTATCGGATTGGATGTTGTTCTAGGGGTTCAATGGTTAGCAGATCTTGGACTAATTATTTCTGACTATAAGCACATGGCTATGGAATTTACTGTAGGAGGTCAACGATATCGTTTAGTGGCAAGTATGGTTCCCTTTCCATCCGTTGTCGGAATTAATGCATCATTACTTGAGTGGCGGGCCGACGCTGAGTTGTTTGCTATATCGGGAGTGGGAGTTCCTTCGGAACAAATTCAAGAAGAATGGCCAAAGGAGGTGGGCACCCTACTTCAAGAATTCAAGAAAGTTATGGAGTTGAAGATCCATCTACTGAATGAATTTCTTTTCTTGAGTTTCACCGGTTATTACCAAAAATTTGTTTGTCACTACAGGTTCATTGCTCGCCCATTCACTCAGTTGCTAAAGAAAGGGAAATTTATTTGGACGGAGGTGGTGGGATTTTCCTCACGAAGACTTGACTTGAGAGCCTATTTCAGTTTTACGACAACGTTTTCCAGGTTCAACCTTGAGGATAAGGTTCATTTTCTGGCGGAGAGTATTAATTTATCAGACGGTGATAGTGTGCTTCGACACGATAGTCAGGTCAAGTATACTAACATGCGATTGAAGGACGATGTTAGTTAATTAGTAGTTAATCATTAGTTTGGTTGTTTGGGGAGATTATTGTAGTTTTTTATTTTGATTGTGATTGGTTGTAGTAGTTTCGGTTGGTTTGTAGAAGATATTTTGTTTAGCCTGCTATATAATGCAGTGTTATTTTCGAGGAATGATTAATGTGGTATTTTCTAAGGAAAACCCTTGCTTCTCGTAACACTGTGAGTTGAGAACAGTGTCTCTTAACACCGTGAGTTAGAAATTTGATCATTGATCCATCGAGTTTCATAAGGTGAAAATGGAGGTTTGGTATTGTCATGAAATCTGTTGTTAGGAGGGGGATAGTTGGAGTGATTTCGGTTGTGACCTTTGGGAGAGTAGGAAGATTTGGTATGAGGCTGATTGGATGGTTTGGGTTTGGTGTTATTGTTGTTTTTGTTGGGTGATCGATGCAAAACTGCAAGTGCACAATATCTTATTTTTATAGTAAAGTGATGAGAAAAGTATCTTTCTCAGGGATTGTTAATTTACTTTGTCAAGTATCAAAATTATGAAATATCTCGATTTTATTTAGAAAAACTTAGCAAGGTTGTGTTGCTTGTGAATTGAAGTACACTAATTTAAAAAGAAGTAACCGAATTTTCTTTATGATGATAAAAATTCGATGAGACACTTGTCAAATCTGATTTCACCAAATCCTTCACTATGCTTCTTCTTACCTTATTAATTCAATCTGATTCTTTAAGTTTGCTAGTAAAAAAAATCATATGTACCAAACAACCTCTTTCGATGATATATTGGACTTTCTCTTAAAAACATCTATTCACACAAGCGTATACAAATTAATAATTCAAGAGTACGTTTAAATTGATGCTTCAATTATAAATATTTAAGCTTTTATAGGTTTTCCAATCTCTATAACTACTAACCCAAATTACGTCAAGATCTAACTTGCAATTTCCTCTTTCGATGGAAACTACAAGAATAAAATCATCTAAATAATGGACAATCAATTATTCAATCTTGCTCCGCTTCTACTCAATCCTTGTCCTCCCTTGCCACTATTCCCTTGGTTGTTGAGTTGCATGGCCCTTGTGAGAGAGACCTCCTTTGCCCACAGTTAATGATCACCCAACGATCACGAGATCTAAATCGGGTATTTTTAAGCCTCATGTATTTTTTAGTGTGGCTGCAGGTACTCCCACGGAGCCCTCGTGTTTTACTGAAGCTAACAAGCATGATGAGTGGCGTCTTGCTATGCAACAAGAGTTTTCTGCCCTACAATCTCAAGGGACTTGGACATTGGTTCTTAAACCATTGGGGTGCAAAGTTGTTGGTTGCAAGTGGGTTTATCGACTCAAGCTCAAAGCTGATGGCTTCGTTGATCTTTATAAGGCCCGCCTTATTGCCAAAGGGTACTATCAAACTTCGGTTTTGGATTTTCATGAAACTTTCAGCCCTGTTATTAAGCCTACAATGATTCGTCTTATTCTCACTCTGGCCATTTCTTTTCATTGGGCCATCAAGAAAATTGATATTCAGAGTGCATTCGTACACGGTGACTTAACAAAGGATGTGTTTATGAGCCAATCTCAAGGTTTTGTTGATTCTCAATTTCCGCAGCATGTGTGCAAGCTCAATAAATCGCTTTACGAGCTGAAATAGTTACCTCGTGCTTGGTTCTTGAAGCTTAGTACAGCCTTACTTCAATGGGGTTTCCTTGCCTCCAAGGTCGATACCTCTATGTTTTACTATGTTACTGGATCAATGATGCTCATTGTCTTAGCGTATGTCGATGATATAATCGTCACAGGCTCAGGTACGGCTTCTATTACCAATCTCATGACTTATCTTTGCACTCACTTGCTGTAAAGGATCTCGGTCCGTTGCGTTTCTTCTTAGGGATCGAAGTTCACTGGTCTTCATCTGGTCTTCACTTGAGTCATACCAAGTACATACAAGATCCTCTCTCCAAAGCCGGTCTTATCTAAAGCCCTTCCTACTCCTATTGCACTGGGTTCATTATCTTTACATGCTGGTACTAAGCTTGTTGATGCCACTGAATATAGAAGTCTAGTGGGGGCCCTGCAATACTGCACTTTGGTACGCCCTGACCTTTCCTATGCGGTCAACAAATTATGCCAATTTATGCATTCTCCAACCTCTACTCACATGCAGGCTTTTAAATGAGTTATCTGCTATCTTAAAGGCACAGCCGGCTCACCTTGGCATTCTGCTGCAACCAAGCTCGGATCATCACTTGCATTGTTATACCTATACCGATTGGGCTTCATGTCCCGATGATCGTCATTGCTCTAGTGCTTACTGTTTGTTTCTCGATCACAACTTGATCTCGTGGTCCTCTTCCAAACAGAAAGTAGTTTCTCGCTCAAGTACCAAATCTGAATACCGTGCTCTTGCCAATGGAGCTGCTGAAATTTCCTGGGTTGAGTCCTTGTTCACTGAACTGAAACTGGCTCTGCAATCTCCACCTACTTTTTTCTGACAATATTAATACGATTAGTCTGGAATCTAATCCGGTCATGCACGCTTGCACGAAACATGTCAAAATTGACTATCATTTTTTTTTCGTGAACGTATTTCTCGCAAGTCTTTAGTTCTCCATCATACTAGCTCTGTTGAGCAATTGGTCGACTGTCTTAGTAGTCTTACCAAGCCCCTCTCTTCTGCACGTTTCCAAGACTTACGCACCAAACTTACTGTCCTCCCAAGGCCACTAAGTTTGAGGGGATGTTAAACCATGATTTGTGTTGCTTCATTTAGCTTAATTAAGCTCTCTTTTCTGTTATGCTTTGTCCAATGTATAGAGGACAAGTGCCCTTTTTTCCCTTTTGTGTAGAGCTTATATATCAGGCTGTACTTCGCATATTCTCTTAAGGAATACACAATATATCTTAAAGAAAAAGGAATACAACAATATTCCAATTCCTTCCTTTCATTTCCCTGTTTATCAGGAAGAAGAATTTTTATTTTTACTTTGTTTTCATTTTTTGGATAACAAAGAGAGAGATAAATTTATAAGGACGAACTGCTAATTAACATTCACATATATAACTGTATATTACAAATTAAGAGAAAAAAATAAAATCTTAAAGTCTCTCCCCTCCAGTTGACAATTGAATAAGTAGTTAAATAATTAACTCAAACCCCTTGTATACAATAATACAGACCTCTGAACTAGTGAATTGTCCAATTCTCACAACACTACGTTGATTTTACTTCCACGGAAATCGTAGAACATAGTATATCAAGTAATTAAAACATAATCGAACAAAATAAAGAAAAATATATCAACTATATTTTTTTCCAAGTAGAAAAACATATACTCCAAAACTACGAAATTCCTTAAAAAATAACTAACAATAGAAGAAAGTAATACACACCCACCATATATTTCAGTAGCGGTTGTAACTTGTAAAGAGTAGTTGAGATATTAGGTCTTGTTTTTATGAGGAAACAATGGAAAGAATTTCATCTCTCCTAGTTGGAGGTAGCTTTCATTTAGGATTTTGGCCGCTTCTCTTTGAACCCTAACTTGAATTGCTTAATACATCTTTTGTTTTGCCTGGCTTCACCCTGTGTGCCTTATCCTACTATATCATCAACTATAATATACACACACACATAGATACAACTAATGCATTTATATAAAAAGAACAATTACCTTAATTAATGTCCTGCCATATTATGGAGGTGTTTTTCTTTCAATCCCACTTGATGTTTGGGTTGAAAACTTTGACTATGTTATCCATCGGAAGAAGAGTGTGTTCAGCTCATTCTTTCTCCTATACTTTTTTTAGTCGTCTTTCTCATATACTTTTTTTTAGTTGTCTTTCTCATACACTTTTTTGTAGTTGTCTTTCTCATATACTATGGCTAGTGCCTGTAATTAATTTCATTTTGCAATATCATTCCATCTCAACTAGTGGGATACTCACAGGGAACCTTATGCGAAAATTCAAAATGGGATTCGTTTCCCTTTTGGACTAAATTAAAAAAAATTATATATTGAATGAATACCAAGAAAGTAACAATCTTTAAGGATCTTCCACTTTGATATATATGTTTTAATGGAGAACCTTCTGTTAGTCCAAAACACCATCAATATGTCCCAAGCTATTGCTTGCCATTATCTCTTTTTGCCAAAGATAAGTTCCTTTGGGAAAAGAAATGAAGTGTGATCTTCGTTGTTTTCAGAAGAATAACATTCTAATTAATTACAAACATTAGATTGAAAGTAAAATTACAGTAGAAACTCATTTTCTCTTTCTCATACATGAAAATTGAAAAGTGGGTCACACGAATTTGCAGAGTCGAGGAATCAATCGTTAATTAAACTTCTTAGCCGTTAATATAACATTAAACTGTGATTTTCAATCTCTAAGAACATTATAATTTATTTATTTTTCATTTTTGAACATTGATAATATTTTTTTGGAAAGGACATTATTATTATTATCATTAATGCTTAGGTATATAAAGCATCTTATAAATGTTCTTCACAATATGTAGGTGATATTTCAATCTCATATTTCTTTTCTTCAATAACACCACAAAGCCAATATCTGGTCAAAAAAGCCCTAATGGTTTTACAGGTTTTCTTTATAGAATGGTAAGAATAGCCCAAAAATAAAGTATGACTAAAAATGATCTATTAATTTAATAGTATGCAAATGTCTTACTTCTCTGAAATAATTTCCTTTAAAACACATTATACCTAAAAAATCTCACTTTCATTTTATTTGTGCATTCACCTACTCTCTCTCTCCACATCTTTGTTTATTTTTTTGGTGGAGAAATAAAAATGGAATGAGAGATTCTCACGCTTCTTGTTCGTTCAATTGCATACATCTCATCAGTAAGTAAACATATAATTGCTTGTCGTTAATAAACTTTTGGTAGGCTACATTCTAATGTATCATATTTTTCATCATTCTCATGTCTTTGTTGGACGTTGGTTAAAAGATAGACATCATCTTCAGTTTTATAAGTCAATCATCTTTGTAGATTAGCATAAAAATTTGGAAAGACCCCTTTCTCAGTAAATAAATTATTAACGATAAGTAAATTATGTATTTACCTGTTTCGAATTGTGATAATTACTTATAAACGAAAAGAAAAGAATTTTTCAATAATTTATGTAGATTTATTGTACGTTGAATAATTGTTTTTGAATAAGTTGAACAAGTTTGAGTAGAATTTAAGGAAATGCCTTAAATAACTATAAGAAAAAAGAACAAAAATGATAAGAAGTTATTTTTTATGATTATAAAATAAGTGAAATAATAAAATAGTAATTTCACAACTAATTTAAAATTTTATAAACGTAAAACGAGTTATATATATATGAATGGACATTCTTAAAAATCAATTAATAAAAAAATCATCAACTATAATTATAAAAAATGTCATTAAAGAAATGGTAGACCTCCACTATTGAGGACAACTCAATCACGGTCTATTTCAACCTGAGCCTCCAGGGAATCTCCGATTGAAACCCAATCTTGGGGCCGGATCATAACCAAGCCATGGTCCTCTATGGGCCCAACAACGCCGAAAGCATGAGTTAACTCACCTGTGCTGTTGTGCACATAAGAGATGGTGAATTTATGAAAATTAAACTCTATACAAAAATAACTACATTATAGAAAATTAATACAAAAATAGATAAAAAATTTATAAACATTAAATATAGTCATATTTTATGGCTCTACTTAGTAGAAGCATTTTATTCTCATCATACCCTTTCTACATAATATTAAATGGTTATTTTATAAAAATTTAAAAACTCTATAAACTCACAAATCTTTCTCTTAAAATGCTCATTGAGGCTAATTAAATTCCCCTTTATTCTTCACCCCACGCGGTAAGCCTAATCTTCACCCGCAAGATAAATGAAATGAGAATGTGAGATACACTCTAGATGTGGTGTTAGTAACTTGAGGCAATACTTTCTGACAGGTTTATGTCGTAGCATATCTGCATACCCGTATCAACCAC
Source organism: Datisca glomerata (assembly GCA_003255025.1). Taxonomy (NCBI): domain Eukaryota; kingdom Viridiplantae; phylum Streptophyta; class Magnoliopsida; order Cucurbitales; family Datiscaceae; genus Datisca; species Datisca glomerata. Next base: position 1,249,730 of record QANY01007580.1, on the reverse strand, counting down.
CAAAATAGAAAGTAAAAAATCGACTTACCTTAGCTATCTACGGGTTTGTACCGAAGCCCATCTACTACGCGTCATAAAAAATCTCAAAGTCTGATAGCTTGATCGGGCCGACCGGAGCCTAGTGGGATTTAGCCCAGCCCAAGCTCGACTATCGAGTTTTTATGGCCTAACCCTAAAAATATTATGACTGGTCTTTTACTAACATCTAGCCTCCCGCAGGCCGGGCTAAATTGGTCCAATTGGACTAGCCCATTGGATAGGGCTGACAAGCTAACTTTCATGCCCCTTTACTCACAAATTGTGCCATGATTGGTCATTGTTATTCTTCATCCCTCTTTCACTCTTCCCTCGTGTCTTCAATATAGACCTTATTTTCCATCATATTTTCATCAAACTTATACCTTTCATAGTCTCTAACTCTTAGGTTCCCGAACTCTCATTTTATTGCTAAAAACTAAGCTTTTCATTTAGAACTTTCTGACAGGTTTATGTCGTAGCCTATCTGCATACCTGTATCAACCACCAAAATAGAAAGTAAAATCAAATTACCTTACCTATCTACGGGTTTGACCGAAGCCTATCTAGTAAGCCTCTTAAAAAATCTCGAAGCCCGATAGCTCGATCAGGCCGACCAGAGCCCAGTGGGATTTAGCCCAGCCCAAGCTGGACTATCGGGTTTTTATGACCCGACCCTAAAATATTATGGATGGTCTTGTACTGACATTTAGCCTCCAGGGCTGGCCCGGAAGCCGGGCTAAATTGGTCCAATTGAACTGGCCCATTGGAGAGGACTGACAAGCTAACTTTCATGCCCCTTCATTCACAAATTGTGCCATGATTGGTCATTGTTATTCTTCATCCCTCTTTCACTCTTCCCTCGTGTCTTCAATATAGACCTTATTTTCCATCTTTTTTCATCAAACTTATACCTTTTATAGTCTCTAACTCTTAGGTTCCCGAACTCTCATTCTATTGCTTAAAACTAAGCTCTTCATTTAGAACTTTCTAACACGTTTATGTCGTAGCCTATCCGCATATCCATATCAACCACCAAAATAGAAAGTAAAAAATCGACTTACCTTACCTATTTACTGGTTTGTACCGAAGCCTATCTACTAAGCCTCATAAAAAATCTCAAAGCCTGATAGCTCGATCGGGCCGACTAGAGCCCAGTGGGATTTAGCCCAGCCCAAGCTCGATGTCCCGACCCTAAAAATATTATGGCTGGTCTTGTACTGACATTTAGCCTCTAGAGCTGGCCCGCAGGCCGGGCAAAATTGGTTTAATTGGACTTACCCATTAGACATGGTTGACAAGCTAACTTTCATGCCCTTTCACTCACAAATTGTGCCATGATTGGTCATTGTTATTCTTCATCTCTCTTTCACTCTTCCCTCGTGTCTTCAATATAGACCTCATTTTCCATCATTTTTTCATCAAACTTATACATTTTATAGTCTAACTCTCAGATTCCCGAGCTCTCATTTTATTGCTAAAAACTAAGCTCTTCATTTTGAAGTTCTCAAGTCTCAAAATTTCAAGTGCTCAGTTTCTTATCTATGTAAACTATTAAGTTTCAAATCATTGACTCAAACACTCCAAGCTTTTGAAGTTTGAGATATCATGTTAGATTACGTATTTAGGTAATTTATAATTTTAGTAGATTTTTTTGCAATGTTGCATTACCTATTAGTTTCTAATTTATAGCATTTCTTAATTAAATATTATAATGACATATGAAAATAACAATATTTTTAATATTAATGAAGAAAATGATTTTTTTAATGTAAGAAAAATGATGTTGGATGATTATAAAGACAATTTTAAATAAAAACTATTTTTAAAAAATCATCCATATGTCTGAACTTTGACCCAGCTCGATAGCCACCATAAGCTCGAGCCCATACCGGACTTGGAACTCCGTATTTTAATCCGGGCCATCCTGGCCTGGCCCGTTGATTGGTCAACGACCCACCAGACAAGGTCAAAGCTAGAGCTGGTTAGGGCCAACAATTTTTTGCCGTGCCCAGTCTTTTGATGGCCCTGCTATCTACATTTTCATGGGAAAACATTATCATGACAATGTGACAGGTTGAAAACATTTCCATGTTTGTTACATGGTAAACCAAGTTCTGAACATTACTATGCTAATAAATAACATTAGTGTAAAATAAGGTAATGCAATTAGTGTTTCAAATGAGAGTAATGTGTGATTATCGTATTATATAGATTCATGAATGTTATTTATATTTTATTTTATACATTTTTATTTGAAAAATCATTATATCATATTTTAATAATAAAATATATTGTATTTAAATACAAAAAATACAGAATACTATAATAAATATATTATCTGTCTTATATTATAATTGAACATGTAAAAATCGTTTGAGAAGCCACGTAAGCAAGCATGGCCAATTAGAAATGGAAAGAATGAATTGCTACTGTGGCAAGTAGGAAAAACTCACATGAGTCGTTGATTTCTTTGTGTCTCATCTGATGGTTTAGATTTGAGTAGGTGTTGATAATGATAAACTAAGCTCGATCAGTTGCTAAATTAGATAAATTAAGTCTGATGTGATAAGCTTAATCTAGGAGGAATATTATGTTTATTCCTTGGGTTTAAAATGATTTAGCTGAATTTTGTAACTAATCAAGAGTCTATAAATAGATGTAAATTGTAAATCAATTAATTTAATACAAACTTAAGCAGTTATATACTTGTTCTTGAGAATTCTCTCCCTCTCCCTCTCTCTCTATCTCTCTCTATCTTATTACTCTTATTTTTTGAGTGTGAGGAATTTTTCCCTTAGATTTTGGTGCTTTCATTGAGAGCCTGAGAGTTGTTACTCAAGAAGATAACTGAAGATGCCTCGCACTAGGTCACATGCTACACATGAAACATGAAATGACCCTAATCCGACTGCCAATTCCCGAATCAACCCGTATAACCGACATGAGTGCATGACATGATTCAGACCATACTGAACGGGATGAAAAAAATTGAGAGTCATAACAATGAAGCACTGTGAAACGCATGGCACACCATGCAGAGGCAAATTGCCACATTGCAATGGGAAATTACAGAAACGAGAGTGGAAGTCAGCCAGAATATTGTAGCACGAGAAGCTGAAGCAAAAAACAAGAACCAAGAGCAAAGGGAGTAGACACGACACTACTCAAAATTGGTAGCCAGCCACAACGTCCGTCATAAGATTTTTGAAGCCACTTCGCGTGATAAGGGGAAATGAATCAAGATGAAAACTGACCAGTCTAGCTAGTCACAGAGTGGGTAGCGGAAAGAATGTTGGAACGGAAAATGCTCGAGATGAGGAAACTAGGAGCGGGTGAAGTAGCAGATCTGGAAACTTTAACTCGCTCACCACTATCCCCGAAATCTCATACGCTCCGGTACTAAAAAAAATTTGTAGCCCCCAAGTTTAAGTGTTACAAAGGGAGGACAAATCCTGTTGACCACCTTCGGCGTTTCAAGCAAGTGATGGGGCTTCATCAACATGAGGATGAAATAATGTGCCGAATGTTCCCAACCAGTCTAGACGGGAATGCGTTGAAGTGGTATCACTCTTCACCCCTTTACTTAATTGATAATTTTAGTTGAATGTTTTCTGTTTTCTGCGGCAGTACTCCACCTACCGAATGGTTATAGAAGATTCAGAACACCTCATGACGATTATGATTAAGAAAGGACAATCAATACGGGAGTATAAACATCGTTTCAAAGATGAAATGGCCAAGGTGGAGAACTGTGATGATCGTGTGGCTACATTGGCATTCATGCGTGGCCTAGATCTCAACTCTTAGCTGTTTGAAGATCTATCCAAGAATAAGCCCCTCACCAAGGTAGAAACCTTCCTCCCAGCACAGACGTACATAACTTTAGAGGAAGAAAAGAAGAGCATTCAAAAGTTAATTGATCAACGAAATCCAGTGCTTCGTAAGGATGACGGTAGCACGTGAATGGGAAGGCGTGGAGCTGAATGTTTTGAAAAAAAGACAGATGAGAAATAAGGTGACTTCGAGAAAATGCTAAGACTAGCTGGAGAAATTCACCCCAGGGTCAAAATCTATACCCCATTGACTATCCCAATGAATCAAATTCTTGAAGTTATCAAGGATGAACCTTGGTTGAAACGGCCCAATCCCATTACAAAGGAGCTAAATCTAAGGGATAAAGGTAAATATTACCACTTTCATCGAAGTGCTGGTCATGAAACCCAAGATATTTACTAAAGGACTACGTTGAGAGGCTCGTCCAGGAGGGACATTTGAAGGAATTTGTTCTGAGACAGGACCAACCAAGGAGGGATGAGAAGCAACAATGCCCTAGGGAAAAAGAACCATTGAGAATAGTGGACACCATCATCGCCATGATGGAGTCAGAAGGAAGAACCAAGAAGGAAAGAAAAATCTACTGCAAAAAGCCCACTCTCGAGTAAATAATGATCAAGGGGAAGCATTTGGAAGCGTGCTGATTATTTTTTATGAGGAAAGTAATAAACATGATGGGAAAAATGACGCTCTTATGATAACCATTCAGATTGAAAACTATTTGCTGCGGAGGGTATTGATTGATGATGGAAGTGTTGTGCCCATCATGTTTGTTACTTTCCTCATAAAAAATAATCAGCACTCAACACTTGAGAAGATGGCGATAGACGCCCGGAAGCTATGCGACCTAAGACATCCACTCATAGGGTTCAATTGGACAATAACATATTCCGGAGGGATTTTGTCACTCCCGGTGCGGGTTGACCCGTTTAACCACATCACTGATTTTGTGGTCATTGACGCACGTTCGCCCTCTAATGTAATCATGGGAAGAACGTGGATTGAGAAAATGAGAGCTGCTTCGTCAACCTACTACCAGACTTTGAAATATCCATCCCGAGATGGGGTACAGACCATTATGGGGGATCAAGCATCGGCCAGATGCTGCATAATGTCGGCACTTGATTCCATAAAGAAGAAGGATCTCCCTGTTCTTGAGAGTAGTGAAGAAAAAGTTGAACAATATCAATTAGATGTGGATGAACCGAACTAGAGCAACTCAAGGTATGAAGCCGGAAGCAAGACTGCACCTAGAGATTTGGGAAAAGGAAAAGTAACCATAGTGAGAGTAGGACTGCCTGAAGCAGAAAAAGGAGAGCTTATTGAGTTCCTTAGAAAGAATATGGATATTTTTGCCACCACTACCGTAAAAATGTCAGGTATTGACGTGTCAATAATTTGTCCATAAACTGAATGTTGATCCTTTCGTTAAACTTGTCAAACAAAAGAAGAGGTCTTTCGCTCCCGAGAAAAAAATGGAAATAAAAGAATAAGTGAAAGTTTCTCAAAGCAGGATTCATCAGAGAAGTCAGTTACTCGGAGTGGCTGGCAAACGTTGTGATGGTAAAAAAAGAATGGAGAATGGAGAATCTACGTGGACTCTACGGATCTAAATAAAGCATGCCCAAATGATGATTACCCTTTGCCAAGAATTGATCAAATGGTGGATGCCACATCCGGACACGAGCTCCAGAGCTTTATGGATGCTTATTTCGGATATAATTAGGTGAAAATGTTCTATTCTGATTTGGAAAAAACATTCTTTATCACTGATTTTGTAATATATTGCTACATTGTAATGCCATTCAGTTTAAAAAATACAGGGGCAATGTACCAAAGATTGATTAATAAAATCTTTGAAAAGCATATCGGAAAGGCGATGGAAGTATATGTAGATGATATTCTTGCCATGGTAGAAAGAAGGGAAGATCACATTCGCAACCTGAAAGAAGTTTTCTCTACCTTGAGAGAAATCAATATGAAGCTAATCCAGAAAAGTGTACTTTTCGAGTGGCAACGGAAAAGCAATCATGGACATGAAATCACCATAGACAAAAAAGGAGATCCAAAGCTTGACAGGAAAGTTAGCGACATTAAATAGATTTTTGTCCAGGTTAACAGACAAGTGCAAACCGTTCTTCGCCAAGCTGAGGAAGAATTCTAGACAGTAGTAGGATGAAGAGTGTGAAGATGTTTTATAGAAAATCAAAGAGTATTTGACTTCACCACCGCTACTATCAAAGCCTTTACTAGGAGAAGAGCTATCCCTTTACCTCGCAGTGTCAAAAATCGTAATAAGTGCACCATTCATCAGAACGGAAAGACGGTGTCAAAAACTTGTTTACTTTATGAGCAAAAGATTTGCAACCACGGAAGCTAGATACGGGAAAATAAAGAAGCTGATGCTTTCCTTGATGGTTGCTACAAGGAAGCTCAGACATTGTTTTCAGGTACACACCATAAATATGGTGATGGAGATTCCAATAAGAAGTCTACTGTACTCACCTGAGATAAGTGGAAGACTTGCGAAGTGGGCAATAGAGCTTGGGGCATATGACATCCGGTATGCTCCCCACATTGCCATAAAAGCCCAATTCCTGGTAGACTTCATTGTAGAATTTACTTATGATGAGAGAGAACATGATCCAATGATGGTGGGAAAATGAGAAGACGTTTGGACTCCATTTGTGGACGGGGCGTCGAATTATTGTGGGGCAGGAGCGGGAGTGGTAGTTCAGACTCCGCATAGAGAAACTTTTGAATATGCTTTGTCATTCGATTTCTAGGCATCGAACAATGAAGTAGAATACGAGGCATTGTTAGCTGGACTGCGCCTCGTGACTAAGTTCAAGGTAACAAAAGTAAAAATATTTTACGATTCAACATTAGATGCCTAACCAAATTACAGGAAAATACAATGCAAAAGACAACCGGATGGCAGAATACTTACAGAGTGCCAAGGAAATGTTGTAGCTGTTCAAAGACCATGAGATTACGCAAATACCTAAGCAGAAAATTCAAGGGCAAATGCATTAGCCAGCTTGGGGTCGTCAACCCAAATTTCATTCAGAAGAATAGTAATTGTAGAGTATTTAACTGAACCACGTGCAAAGACTTCAAGCGGAAGTCACAATGGAAAATGATGTGAATTATTGGACGAGGAATATAGTTCAGTACATGCTCTAGCAGGAGCTCCTAGCCGACAGAATGGAAGCTCGGAAGCTCCAACAACGGAGTGCTAGGTACACCATGATCGAGAATGAGCTGTATAAAAGATCATTCTCGCGCCTATACCACAAATGTCTATTCCCAATGGAAGCCCAATATGTAATGACAGAAGTACATGACAGAAGTCTATGGAAATCATTCTGGCGGGAGCCTCTAGCTAACAAGTTATTGAACGAAGGGTACCTTTGTGAAGAAGTGCGAAAAATGCCAACGATACTCTTGTTGGGGGTTATGCCCTCAAAGCATGTGTATTGAGATTATATATGACTGGATCGATATGAGTTAATATTTTTATAAACGTGCCTTTTATCATTAATATTTAGTACACATCAATTCAATGATCATATGTAGATCAGCCTGAATCATGAGTAGTCATGAACTCCTATACATATCTACTAGATCTTTTGATTCAGTCGTTAAGATTTGTTTGTAAAATAGGCTAATGACTTTTATTTTGGAGATTCAGTGATATGGATGGCTAGGAACATGATCTTACAAGATTTGGAATCCAAGCTTTCTTAACAGATCGTATATTAGTTCGCTTAAGTGTTAATTCTGGAACTGAATGGCTATTGAGCTCAAATTTATAATAAGATTATAAATTACTCATTCACTAGTGGAGTGATGGTACTTAAAGATCAAAAGGTAACTAGAAAGATAAAATGATAATTTTGACCAATTCTAATTTACGAACCAATAATTGGAGGACAAAATTACGTGAAATGATTATATTCGTGAACTACATGAGAATACTCTGTAAATACAATCTATAATCTCTAAGTGTGCAATTTCATATTTATAGTGGTGAAATAATAGAATTAATAAATAAGATTATATAATTAATAATCTGGTTTATTGGAGCTTAGAATTATAGGTCCACGTTTTTCAAGTCATTTTTGTACTACTAATTTTAGGGTATAAATATTTTATGACATGAGAACATGACTTACTTGCAAATGAATTTTTATTCTGGGGCAAGTACATAATTATGAGATAATTATGTGTGATTAATTAATTAAATTATTTATATATATATTAATATAACTTTTGGAAATTATATATATAAATATAAATAACCATCGGTTATTTTTCTAATTATCGATCATGGAAACAAAATATCTAATTTGTGAAATTAGATAATTAAATTATTATTAGATAATAATTTGGATAAACTAAATTTATTATTTTTGAAATAACAGATAATTTAGTTAATTAGGATAATCAGATATGTTAATTTTAAATTAACTAATATTTAGATATTTTTTATTAAAATAAGTATTTAATTTATAGTAATTTCCATGTGTCGATCAAGGATTTAGAATCATAGATCATCATATATTGTTGTAGTGGCACATGGCACTATAACAGTAGGCTTGTAACATTGCAGTGCCACACGACACTGCAGTGTGGCTTGATACACAGTGTCGTGAGGCATTGTGATGGTTTACGCCAACAGCAGTGCTGTGTGGTATTGCTGTTGTGCGCTATTATATAGTAGATCCCACTGCATTGGTAATTTGAAATTAAATATTAAATTTTAATTTTTTAATGATCTCTAAATATCTGATACACCATTATCTAGAAAATATATATATTATTCTAATGGCCTCAGTCGATCAATCGGTTAATCAACAATCATTAATCAGTTTATCAGCTTATCAATCAGATAATTAAGTTATGAACATAGTTGCTCAGAGTAATTTTTCTCTACGATTAATAGTTAGTCAAAACTCTAAAAGAATAATCATCACATTCTTTTAGAGAATAGTCTCACAAAAATCATTCTTAGTAAATCTCTAGATCTTATGTGTTGAGTACATCTAGAGACAAAAAAGTGACTTGTAATATTCTACATGCCCACACATGTCCTGAAGATTGACTTGAAAGATTTTGTTGTTGATCTCAGAGTCTACTGACCGTTGGAACAGTTTCGTGGGATGGATGATCAATCGATTTGTAAGGATGCTTGATTTAGACTACAAAAGGTATATGATTTTCAACCTTGTATGTTGTAGATTTAATATATAAATATATAATAGATCCTGACTGATTGAAAAAGAGTTTTCAGTAAAAGGTTTTTTTTGGGGTTATCGTTGCATTGCACAATTTTGTTTTATTAAAATATTTGATTTTTATTAAAAGTTTAATTTTATTAAATGGCCACGCGCAACACGCTTCCGTTGCGACGACCAACAACTCTCCCATTCCAAAGGTGGCTCTCAAGGCATTACAGACACTATTGAGCCCATGGTCGTTCATACAGTGGGGAATTGATGTAGTTGAGCCACTTACAATAAAAAATGAGGTATTTCCAAAAAATAGTCAGAGGACGGTAGTTCCAAGGGGGAGATCTTGTGCTAAAAAGGATTTTTCAATCAAATGAAGGAAATTGAGACCAAATTAGGAAGGACCATTCATAATCAAAGAGGCCGGAGCAAACATATCTTATTACCTAATGACAAATGAGGGAAGTGACTTGCCTAAACCTTGGAATGCTTTACATTTACGCAAATATTATGTGTAATTATTTTAAAATAGTTAAAACATTTATACCCGTGGTTTTTTTCCAATTAAAAGTTTTCCACATAAAAATCTGATGTTCATTATCTCTTTTTTCAAACAAAAAAGTGGGCCCCTGAGCTCACCAAGAGCTTATGTCCATGAAAGCTTTGTTCTTTCTAAAAAACAGAAACGGGTCCCTGAGCTCACCAAGAGTTTATGTCTATAAAAACTTTTTCTTTCTAAAGGAAATGGAAACGGGCCCCTAAGCTCACCAAGAGCTTATGTCCATGAAGGATTTTATTTTCTAAAGTAAATAGAAATGGGCCCCTAAGCTCACCAAGAGCTTATGTTCATGAAAGTTTTGCTTTCTCAAAAAAGTGGGCCCCTGAGCTCACTGAGAGCTTAAGCCCATGAGGAAGTCTGAAAAGAAAGAAATCTGAAAAGGAAAGAAGTTCTAAAAAGAAAAGGAAAGAAGAGAAAGGACTCTATAAAAAAAGGAAGTCTGAAAAGTAAAAAAGTCTGAAAAGGAAAGAGTGTGAAAAGTATTCAAATTTTAGAAAAATGAGGGGAAAGGATAAAAAAAGGAAAAAAGTTTGAAAATGCAGAGGAGGAAAATTTACTTAAGAAGGAATCAAGTAAGGTTATTAAAAAAATATCGTTTTCATTGATTATAAGGTAGAATTAGAAAAAGAGAAGTAAAAGAGTAAATTATAACAAGGAAAGAAAAAAAAACCTAAACTACAACAACTTCAGGATCCCCCTTGGGGACACCCTCCTCAGAAGCAGGAACAAGAACGACAACAGAAAATGAGACTTGGCAGGAGCATCTTCTGTTGACACACCTGTAGAGGCTTCAACTACTGGAGCAAGAGGCTGTTTCAGAGGACGATTTGCCATTGCATCCATGTAGCCCGCGCTATAGACCATAAGCTTTCCTTGCTCAAACAGAGCCTTGTACTCCACATCAGAAGCAGCTTCCCACTCAACGGCCACATCTCTTGCCTTTTGGCTTTAGTCCTAGTCACCTTAGATTCAACCATGGTGTTATTTGCGGTTTCGAGGGTTTCCACCAACTTCTGCTCCTCGACAGCAGCAACCTCAGCATCGTGGGCCGTCTTCTCCAAAGATTTTTGAAGCTCAATCTCCTTGGCCACGAACAGCTCCTTCTCAGCTTGAAGGCGAGCATTTGCGGAGTTAACTAACGAAAGCTCTCTCTGGAGTTGGATCAAGGCTTGATCACGCTGAGTAGAAAGTCTTGAAGAGAATTGTGGTGAATGGCAGCCTGGAAAAGATAGAAAAATAAGCTAAGTAAGAAAATTATATAATTTCTGGAAGGTAGAGGAGAAAAATAAAAACTTACCCACATCAAGTCATGACTCAGTCTACTTATAAGATCGCCGATAGAAAGCCTCCTCAAAATGTCATTATCAGAATGAGAATAAAAGTCGTGAAGGATGATGTGAGAAGCTGCTAGATCGTTCAAAAAATAAACTATTTCCAGGATGGGGGTGTTAGAAAAACACCTTAACTTCCATGAAGTGGGTGGGGGTACTGCATGTTGGTCAACGCAGCGCGTGGAAATTTTTCAAATTAAAATTTTTAATAAAAATCGTATCTTTTAATAAAACAAAATCGTGCAACGCTACGATAACAAATTTTTTTTATTGAAATTTTTTTTCAATCAGTCAGGATCCATTATATATTTATATATTAAATTTACAACAAACAAGGCTAGGAATCATATACCTCTTGTAGTCTAAATCAAGCGTACTCGCGAAACCAATCGATTCTTCATTCTGACAAAATCGTTCTAACAATCAGTATGAGATCTAGAGATTTTATTGAGAAGAACTTTTGTGAGACTATTCTCAAAAAGAGCGTGATTGATTGAATAATTCAATATCTTAGGCCATCAGAATAATATTTGTATATTTTTCTTGATAATGGCGTATAAGATTTTTTGGGATTATTAAAAAATATTAATTATAAAATTATCAATAACAGTGGTACCCACTGCTATTGTGCACAACTGCAGTGCCACATGACATTGCAGTATGCCGTGAGGCAGCACAGTGCCTCACAGTACCACTATAGTGCCATGTGGCACTACAATGTTGCACACCGACTACTGTACTGCCACGTGACACTACAGTAGTCCATGTCAATCTCTGATACCCAATAAAATTGAATATATAGATATTTGTTAATTCAAAATTAACATATCTAATTATTCCTATCAACTAAATTATTTGTTATTTCATAAATAACAGATTTAGTTGATTCAAATTTTTATCTAATAATAATTTAATTATCTAATTTTTTAAATTAGATATTTTGTCTCACTTTTCGATAATTATATATATATATTAATTCTGAAATCTATATTAATATATATAAATAATTTAAGTTATTAATCACACATAATTATCTCATAATTATGTACTTGCCCTATAATAAAACTTCCTTTCCAAGTAAGTCATTTTCTCATGTCCTGAAATATTCACACTCTACACGTGCAGTACATAAGTGACTTGAGGACCATGAACCGATAATCCTAAGCTCTAATAAATCAGATTAGTTAAACTTGTTAATTAAACAATCTTATTTATTAATTCCATTATTACTCAACTATAAATATGGAATTACATTATTAGAGATTACAGATAATATTTACAGGGTATTCTCGTGCAGTTTACTGATATATTAATTTCACATAGTTCTGTCTTCCAATTATTGGTTCGTAAATTAGAATGGATCAAAATTACCATTTTACCCTTCTAATTAGCTCTTGATCTTTAAGTATCATTAATCTACTAGTGAATGACTAATTTATTATTTTATTACAAATTTAAGCTCAATAACCATTCAGTTCCAGAATTAACATTTAACGAACCAATATAAGATCTGTTAGGAAAGCTTGAATTTCACATCTTGTAATATCATGTTCTCAACCATCCATATCACTGAATTTCTAAAACAAAGTCAGTAGACTATTTTACAAATAAACCTTAACGAGTGAATCAAAAGATCAAGTAGACATGTATAGGATCTTCATGACTACTCAAGATTCAGATTGTAGATCATGGAATTGATGTGTATTAAATCTTTATGATAAATGACACGTTGATAAATATATTATTTCACATCGGTCCAGACATATATAATCTCATTATATAAAGTACATTCACTAAGATGTCTATCAACATCAATGATCCGGATCTAGATCACATGTATTGATAATGCTTAGTGAACCGTACTAGTAACTATTCATTAAATATGTCATATTTTAATATGTTGCTGACAATTTTATTTATTATCTATGATCTTAATCCTCGCGTACTAATATAAGATCATAGTCTCATTAATGAATATGAAATTTTCAGATATTGATATAAATAATTCAACAATATTTTAAAAGAACAATTATCAGAAAAATGTAATACTCATTAAATTTCATATCAAAATGTCAATACACATGTTTTGATGGCATAACTCCCAACAATCTTAAACTTGACCTAAAGCAAATGTAGCATTTTTCTCAATCACATGTTACGCATGTGACCCTTAAATGACTTCGCAGGAAGTGTCTTTGTAAAAGGATCAACCAGGTTTTGTTTCGACGCTATCTTCATAATAATCACATGCATCGATGCACGATCTCTTTTACTGGATGCTATTTCCTTTCTGCGTGCTTTCCCCTCTTGTGACTTCTCAGTTTCTTGGAATTTACTAGTGCCCCACTGTTAACACAGTACAGGATCAGTGGCTTATCCATATTTGAAACTACTTCCAGATCAGTATAAAACTTTTTGAGCCACACCACTTCTTTCGTAGCTTCACAAGTCGTTATATATTCGGCTTCTATAGTGAAATCTGCAATACTGGATTGTTTAATAGTTCTCCATATTACAACTTCTCCACTTAGGGAGAATACTGATCCAGATGTTGACTTTCAATCGTCTCTGTTTAATTGAAAATCAGAATTAGTATATCTAGTGAGGTTTCCACTTGAATAAAAAAACATATAGTTTCTCGTTCTCCTAAAATACTTGAGATTCTGAGAATGTGCTTTACTGCAATTCAATGTTCCAAACCTGGATTCGATTGATAATGACTGACAATTCCCAGTACATAACAGATGTTCGGTCTTGTACATAACATGACATACATGAGACTTCCAACTGCTGAAGCATATGGAACCTTTCTCATATCATCTTCCTCTTTAGGTGTCTTAGGACATTGTTTCTTAGAGATGATAATTTCATGTGTGGTCGGTAGTTGACCTTTCTTGGAATTCTCCATAGAGAATCTCTCCATCACTTTATCAATGTAAGATACCTGAGAAAATGCCAAGATCTTGTTCCCTCTATCTCTTATGATTTGGATGCTCAGAACATAGCTCGTTTCTCCCAAATATTTCATTTAAAATTTCTCAGCTAACCACTTCTTTACCTTTGATAGAGTTTCTACATCATTCCTAATGAGTAGAATATCATCAACATAAAGAACTAAGAAAACTACTATCTTATCTTTAATGTATTTATAAACACAAGCTTCATCAACATTTTGCTCAAAGCCATAAGACTTTATAATCTCATCAAAGATAATATTTTAAGATCTAGATGCTTTCTTTAATCCATAAATGAATTTAAACAACTTGCATACTTTCTGATCTTATCCCTTTTGTACGAACCCTTCTAGTTCCATCATATTGATACTTTCTTCAAGAGAGCCATTAAGAAAGTTCTCTTCACGTCCATTTGTCATATCTCATAGTCAAAACTAGCGGTTATGGACAAAAGGATGCGAATGGATTTTAGCATGGCTATATGGGAGAATGTCTCTTCATAATAAACTCCCTCCCTTTGTGTATAGCCATTGGCTACTAACCGTACCTTAAAAGTCTTTACTTTTCCATTTGCACCTCTTTTCTTCTTGAAGGTTTATTTAATGTCTCTTCATAATAGACTCACTCCCTTTGTGTATAGCCCTTGGCTACTAACCGTTCCTTGAAAGTCTTTACTTTCCCATTTACACCTCTTTTCTTCTTAAAGATCCACTTACATCCAATGGGCCTGCCATCTTCAGGTGGATCAACAAGTTCCCAGATAGAATTAGAATATATAGATTCCATTTTCTGGTTCATAACATCTTGTCATTTCTCATTTTCAAGATCATTCATTGCTTCTTCATAAAAAAATGGATCATCATTATCGGTGTCTGACACTAGGATATGTGCTTCTAGTTCGTGTGAACTGGTTATCTCATAACCCTCTCACGACAACGTTGCACCGGGGTTTCCTTTATAGGAACTGTAGTTTCTCAGGTTTGTCATTTATTAGTAGAAATTCAAGGCAGTCTGATCTCATCAGGTGCTAATTCTTTGAGAACTACTTTGCTATGATGTTTGTAGTTTTGCATATAGTCATGCTCAGGGAAGGCTGCATTTGTTGACACAAACACTTTTTGATCATTGTGATTATAAAAGTACCCATATCTAGTTTCTGGAGCATAACCTACAAATATGGATATCTCACACATTGAGTCTAACTTTATGGTCTTGGTTCTAAGAACGTGAGCGTGACACCCCTATATACAAAAATGACGCAAGCTAGGTTTGGAGCCATTCTATAATGCTAAAGGCGTGTGACTTACAAACTTAGAAAGCACTACATTCAAAATGTAAGTTACCATGTGTAGTGCATATTCCCAAAATTTAAGTGACAGTGATGAGTAGCTTAACATCGACCTAACCATATCCAATAAGGTTCGGTTTCTCTTCTTTGCAACGCCATTTTATTATGGTGTTCAAGGTGCTGTGAGTTGGGATAGGATTCTCTCTCCAGTAAATAATCTTTGAATTCTAAATCCAAGTATTCACAATTAATTACTTTTTAGCTTCAGTTTTGAAGTCTTTAAAATTTCCAAAAGTTTTAGACTTTCTTTGTATTAAGAAAGTATAGCCATATCTTGAGTAATCATAAATAAAAGTTTGAAGTCTTTAAACTTTCCAAAAGTTTTAGACTTTCTTTGTATTAAGAAAGTATAGCCATATCTTGAGTAATCATAAATAAAAGTGACAAAATACTAATACCCACCTCTAGCTTGTACATTGATCGGTCCACAGACATCACTATGGGTATTAGCTCAAGTGGTTCCTTGACTCTTTGGCCCTTTCCTATGAAAGGTCTCTTGGTCATTTTACCATCTAGACATGACTTACAAACAGGAAGAGTTCCAACATTTAGTTCTCTCAAAGCACCATGCTTTGTTAACCTATTTAACCTATCTGAATTAATATGTCTCAACCTAAGATACTAAAGATATATGTTATCATTATCGTGAGAGACTCTTTATCGTTTGTTACTTTTAAGTTTTGCTACTTTAAATAACTCAAAATTATTTAACGCGCGTTCAATCGGTTTAACCATATACAGTCCGTTTATAGCTTTTGCATGACAATATCGAATCCATTTTTATAAAAATAAACTCTTTATTAATAAAAGAAATTTTGAATAACTGTTCTTGTAAAAATGAAAGAGAAATCAAATTTCTCAAAAATTCAGGAATATAATAAACATAGCTCAAACCTAATGCTTTAGCTGACACAAGCGCACCACTACCAACTCTAAAAATAACCTCGCCATCAGCCAACTCCTTTGACGAATCAACCATCTGCAAAGAACATACATGGTTAGTGGCTCCTGAATCAAGTATCCAAGATGACAAATAATATTCCACTAAACAAGCTTCAAGTACGAGTAAATCATATTTACCTTTCTTTTTCAGCTCGGAGAGATACATTTTACAATTTCTCTTCCAATGACCTTCGACTCCATAGTGAAAACATTTTCTTTTGGGCTTGTTGTCTTTCTTGTTCTTCCTTGCTTTTGGTGATGTCTTGGTTTTCTTCCCTTTGTTGTTCTTACATTTCCCTTACCATTGATCTTCTTCCTCTTGTTACTTTTAACAATGAAAGAAGGCTTTTGCTCAACAACATTTGTCTCGCCCTATTTGGTCATTCTCAGATTGAGTGACTCAAAAGTTTACAGTTCATTCAACAATTGGGTCATGTTGAATTATAACTTGTTCATAACATAATTATCTCAAAATAATGTACTTGCACCAGAATAAAAATTCTTTTGCAAGTAAATCATTTTCTCGTGTCCTGAAATATTCACACCCTAGACTGCGCAGTATAGAGGTGAATTAGGAACCATAGATCAATAATTCTAAGCTCCAATAAATTAGATTATTAATTAAACACTTTAACTAAATAATCTTATTTATTAATTCTATTGTTACTCCACTATAAATATGGAATTACACTCTTAGAGATTACATATTGTATTTATAGAGTATTCTCATGTAGTCCACTGATATAATCATTTCACGTAGTTCTGTCCTTCAATTATTTGTTCATAAATTAGAACTGGTCAAACTTACCATTTTATCCTTCTAATTACGTTTTGATTCTTAAGTACAATTAATCAACTAGTGTTAACCCTTAATTTATAATGTCATTATAAATTTGAGCTCAATACCATTCAGTTGCAGAATTAATACTTAAGGAAACCAATATACGATCCGTTAGAAAAACTTGGATTCTAAATCTTGTAAGATCATGTTCTCAGTCATTCATATCACTGAATCTCCAAAACAAAAGTCACTAGCCTGTTTTATAAACAAACTTTAACGAGTGAATCAAAAGATCCAGTAGACATGCATAGGAGTTCATGACTACTCAAGATTCAGACTGTTCTACATATGATCATCGAATTGATGTGTATTAAATTTTTATGATAAACATAACGTTGATAAAGATATTAGTTCACATCGGTCCAGTCATATATAATCTCATTATATAAAGTACATTCACTAAGATATCTATCCACGTCAATGATTCAGATCTAGATCACTTGCATTCATAATGCTTAGTGAATCGTACTAGCAACTATTCATTAAAGATTTCATACTTTATTATGTTGCTGACAATTTTATTCATTATCTATGATCTCCTCTCGTACTAACACAAAATCATAGTTTCATTAATGAATATGAAATTTTCAGATATTTATATAAATTATTCAACAATAATTTTAAAAGAACAATTATAAGAAAAATGTAATCTTTATTAAATTTCATATCAAAATATCAACACACATGCTTTGTGGGCATAACCCCCAACACTGCAGTACCTCCAGACCCCAAGGCATTTCCCGTAATAGGAATGCTTGTAGTAGCAGTGGGCACAACAGAGGTTGAAGTGAGAGCCGGAGGAGGGGGTGGGTCAGAGCTCAAGGGAGTCTCAATCCATGCAACGGGCATAGTGGGAATGGAATCAGCAACGACGGGAGTGGCAGGTACAAGCTCTGAACGGGAAGAGCTAGAGGTGTCAGTACGGGTCCTTTTCTCAACGGGACCCATAAATTTACTTCACAATCTTTTACCCATTCTTATACCAGCTATAGCTCGATCAAACCATTCTTGATGATTTGAAGCACTGGTGCTGGAGTGGTTGGAAACTGAATGGAAAGAGGGGGTTGGAATTGATGAAGAACGTGCTAGAACCAGAACAACAATAAGAGTTGAAGATGAAGATGGACCTGAAGTAGAAGTGGGAGCCGCAATGGAAGAAGGGTTGAGGTCAATGAGTACTTTCTAATCCCTTTCTTGTGCTCAGAGATGAAAGAAAGCAAAAATCTTTGCCTTAGACTCTTTGGACATATAGGGCTTCAGATTTTTCTTTGTCGCAGAAGAAGAAAGTAAAACGAAATGCACATAAGTCAAAAAATAAAGGAAAGGAATAAGCCAATAAATGAAAATAAAGGCAAGAACTGAATCTCCGACGACTTACTGAAAATTGTCCATTTCTTGAGAATTGTCTAGCGGTCATCACTGCCCCAGTTTCCATCAATCAAAATTATATCCCTCAACCAACCCTTGCTCCTCTTGGGATCTTGGTTATCAAACTCCCTCTCTTTTTTCAGACGGACGAGGGGCAAGATAATAAATATCAACTCAAAATTTAACTATGTACCAATGGAAAAGTTCACCTAGCCCTAAACTAAAATCCTACTTCATATTCAAAGCATCTACACCAAGGAGGATCTTATAAGAGCTAGGAGTGAATTGAGAATAAGCTAAACCTACTGTGTGAAAGAACCGAGAAAGCAAAGGGGAAAATGGATGCTTATGACCTAAGGTTATGACAATATGACTGAGAGTGATTTGGTAAGGATGATTACATGGAATGCCTATGGACTCACTGTCTCCTAACACACATATATCATCTGGAGGGAAAGATTCTCGATAACGGGCCATGAACACTCTAAACTCTTCTAGGTTCCTTACTAGGGGTACGAGAATATTCCACTTCTCCATAATCAAAGAAAAGAAAAGAAGAAAGAAGAAAGAAGGAGGATGAGAACTTACGAGATAGAGAACTAAAAAGTGAAGAAATGAAATGGGGAAGGAAGCCTCATATTACCAGCGGATTTCAAAAGAAAGTATAAAGCAATTTGTTGGAACGGAGAAATCGAGGGCTAGAATTAATGGAAATGTGATCGTTCGAACTGATAACTTGGGAGATGTGAACGGTGAGACAAGAAATGAAAAGATGTGACTGTTTACAAGTAAAGAGATGACAGCTGACGCGCTTGTAAAACATTCTCTGAACGGGAAGATGAAAGGTTACTCTAGAATGGCGCATGTGAGGTATTCTCTGAACGGGAAGATTGAAGGTTGTTCTGAAATGGCGCATGTGAGGTATTCTCTGAACGAGAAGATGAAAGGTTGCTCTGAAATGACGCGTGTAAAACATTTTCTCAATGGGAAGATGAAAGGTTGCTCTGGAATGGCACATGTGAGATATCCTCCGAGCAGGAACTGAAAGGTCTGACAAAATCAGAGATTGTACAGTATGCGGCATGGTCCCGAGAATGGGAAGATCAACCATAAACTATGCACAAAACGGGGGAGAGTAATTATATGCAATGATTGCAGACAATTTTGATATTGCAAATTAATTTCACTACGTGATATTAAATGCAATAAGGGCAAATGAACATCTAGAAATCGTTCGAGAAACCACGTAAGTAAGCATGACTAATTAGAACTAGAAAGAATGGATTGCCAATGTGGCCAAGTGGGAAAAACCCACCTGAACCGTTGATCCCTTTGTGTCTCATCTGACAGTTCAGATTTGAGTAGTTGTTAATAAAGATAAACTAAACTCGATCAGTTACTAGATTAGATAAATTATATCCGATGTGATAAGCTTAATCTAGGAGGAATATTCTGTTTATTTCTCGGGATTAACGGGATTTTGTTGAATTTTGTAATTAATCAAGGCCTATAAATAGATGTCATTGTAAATCAATTCATTCAATACAAACTCAAGCAATTATATACTTGTTCTTGAGAATTCTTTCTCTTTCTTATTATTCTTATTTTTTGAGTGTGAGGAATTTTTCTCTTAAAATAATATTTTTTCAATTATAGTAGTTAAGTTGAATAAAAATAATGATGATATTATTTATAAAACAATGTTTTTCTTTCATAATATTATAATAGTATTTATTTGTATAAATTAACGTATTAATTAATACGTTAAAAATTTTTGAACAACAAAATATCGCATTCCTGCTGTAATGTTACATTTGTCTAGTTTCTAATTTGAACAACAAAAGATCGCAATAAATTAACGTATATATAATTACACTCTATTTTTTTCGGTAGTGTCTACATTCTATAATAGTAATGTTAAATTTCTAAAGTTTAACCGGTACAAACAACGTAATAGCAAAAATAAAAATATTCAAGAATCAAATTTTTACTGGAATTGAACCGTGGAACGTGAAAATAAAATTCTTTGTATTGACCATTTATTTGAATTAATAGCCTTGTCTTTCAAGAATCAATTTCAATTTCAATAAAAATGTGAGAATTGTTGAGCGTGATTAGTCGTTTCAATCGATTCTACGTTAATGAGTATTTATAGTGAGACCTACCAATTCAACAGTCATGATTTAAAGACAGAAATAATTGCGATCAATGTTATCGTTTCATCATTAATATACCATTATTCAAATTTCTCTTTCAGATTCTTTATTTTCAAATTTTCAAATGCGAAATGATTTTCAATTCAGAGAGGAATAGGATCCCACTCTCAAATCTCAATTATAGCCACTTCATCCTCTCTCTGTTCTTTTTAAAACTGAATTAAACAACGGTTAAGCCCAAAACCGTTCTCTTTGTGTTTAATATCGTCTTTAAGACTTTCTAAGGAAATAGGCTATTATAGAAAAATAAAGAAAAAAATAGTATTTTGCACAAATAACTGAAATTATAAGGCTCCTATCTTTGAAACCTACAAACTATAGTGAATTGGCGATTCTGCTCTCATTATTAATAGAACCAAAAGGCTTCGGCAACCACCCCCATCCAGAAAACCTAACAAAAACAACAGACCCAAAAAAACCTTCAAGTAGCAGTGGTGATTGGAGACTACAGAGAACCCTAGCGCGGAAGTTTCCATCCAAAGCTTAAATCATACGAATCTAAATTGTAAGTGATATTTATGGCTTGAATCTCTTCTATTTACGGTTTGAATCGGTTTGAATCTATTTTCGCACAAAAGCTGTCTGTTTGAATATGTGTTATTAGTTTGAATTCGTTTTCGTTCAAGTCTGTTTTCGTCTCTGTCAAACAGGTAACGATATGCTTATCTTTTGAATTGCCGATTGTTGTTGAGTATAATATAATAGAGATGGGTTATGTTAGGTTTTACTTGGCTCCCAATATAGAAGAGGATAAAGATGATACAAAGCCTTAAGGGGGAAATTAGGCGTGTATTTAAGCTTAATTCTAGTATTATTTAACCTTTAGGCATGTATTTTCTGCGTTGATTCTTTTTGCTTCCATCCAAAGCTTAGTTTGTTTTCATATCTGTTTTCGAATCTCTGTAATATATGGTAAATGTATAACAAATCTGTATTAGTTGTTGTATATGACTTCTCTCATCTTCTTTTTTAATTAGTGTTTAACATGTGAGTAAATAGACATATTCTATAGGCATTAATCCAATTTCTGACTAAATCTATTTGCTAAATGTGTATGAAGTTAAGAATAGTATACTATTGGTATCTATCCAATTCTTGAAAATAACCATGTTTGACAAATGATATACAGAGAATTAAATGATAATATAATATGAGTATATATCCAATTATGTGAATATATCTACTGCTATATTGCTTAAGATCTTTGAATTAGGTTTGTCACACTTTAGATAGTTCTAAAAATTTATATCACATAGGTATATAACCATATATATGCTTATATATTAAGTGATCAACATTCCCGACTTCAAATAGTAAAATAGTATATGCCTATAGTATCTAAGCATATAGTCATTTACTATTTGTTAGCACACTCATGATTAATTTTGTACATAATTATTCATGAATTAGTAGATGACTATTTACTCACATTATATAAATATATATCTAGCAGAAAATACAAATGAGGCCTAAACACATTGTCGAGAAACCAATATGTCCCAAAAAAACATAAACGTTTAGGGAAAAAATTAAAAAACTTCATGAAAGTTGATGCATCACGTAAATATTACATTTAACACTAATTTATGCAATTGTAAGCATATGTTTATATCATGAAGACTAAATATGTTTATCTTACAGGAAAAAGAAATGAAAAGCAAAAGGTTACAAGAAGCTCAAGCATCAACTAAAGCAAACAAAAAACAACGTGTGGGAGAGCAGCCTAAACCAATAATGAAAACACACCGATTAGAAAAATGGTAAACAAATCAAACAATAAATTGAAATATACCTATAGTAGTTGTAGACGTATGATAACTATTTTTTATGTAAATATTATTATTAATTATTTATTGGTGGGATTACCATGTGTTGTTACCGACTGAGTTGTGGATAAGTAACAAAAGGCCAATCTATATGGCAAAATGGAGTATTTTAACGCACTTAAATGTTGGTTAACACTAGAGGTAAGAGAGGTCTTTAGGAAAACATGTTTAAGAAGCCTTCTCAACTTTAAACTAGCAAAGATACATCATCAGTTAAATCTACATTTAGCTAGGAGACAATGCTTTTAGCGAAAATAATGATGAGTTGTGTTTCAATATTGAAGAATAAGTTATTAGATTTGGTATTAAAGATTTTGCGTTGATAACAATACTAAATTGTTGTCTATGTCCATCATTCAACAATGAGACATTACGCGATGGACAATTGCTTGATGAAACTTTTCCAAATCTCAAATTTGTAACTAAATACATGTTTAGGGAAAGTCTCGTTTGTTCTTTTAATGCTTTATGATATGCAAGTCTAGAGCTTAAAATTAAGTTGGCCAAGGTTTATTGCTTAGAAAAACTAATTTTGTCAAAACAAGCATCTACCAACATTGACATCGACCATTTAAAAATGGTCGATATTGATGAGATTTTTTAGAATTATCCATGGGGCTGGTTGTCATATGAGATGACAATCGGATTTTTGAAAGTAGTTCTCAACAATCCTACTACAAAAGGGATTTAGATTTGGAGTCTTCCCACGAGCTCTGATTGTTTGGGCATATGAACTGATCCCTAGCCTCATGAACGCTTGCATCAACATTGCACAAAGCTCAGGAGATGGAATGCCAAGGATGTGAAGTTGGGGGGGGGGGATCAAGCTGGAGGAAATTACAAAACAATGTTTTTGACTCAGAACAGGTAGATTATGTTTTCACTTTCATTTAGTATATAAGCAATAGCATATAATTATTTACTCTTCAGTATATATGAGTGACATTCATGTTAATGTTGTATGATTAATTTGATATGAGTATTCTGCACTGGTACGTTAGTGATTACATTCTCTATATATGCAGTTTATACAAAAAAAAGAATGTTAATTGTTTCATGAAGTAGTATATAAATTATTACTGTCAATAACTAAATAGTTTCTAATTTCCTATTTTGAATTAATGTTTGATTTCAATACAACTTATAATAGAACCAATTGTACTTACATAATTGGAATTAGAAGTGCCATTTATGGCTCATTTTTTTAAGGGAAAAATGTGGAGAATGATAAAAATGGGTAAAAATCAGATTGTGAATCATTTGGTTTATTGATGAAAAAGTAAAAGAAGTTTCAACATAGATAGGCAATGGCTATCATAGCCAAGAAAATTGACAAGTTGGAGAGAGTGAAACATGAAAAGAATATATCCATAGTGAACTTAGATATAAAGATGAGCGAAATACATACTTTGTTAAATACGATTGCCCAACAAACATCGTCTGCAAAGGTAATAAGTTTACATACTATTCGTGTATTGTTAGAATAATCAATTTAATACTAAGCATGCTAATCATGTTTCATTCTCATTAATGAAAGGATAATGTTGTGACTACTGATATGGTTGATATAAATGTTGGTAATGTTGCCATGAATGATGATACAACTGCTATAAATAAGGATGTAAATGCTGGAGATGCTGGACAAAAAATGCTGACAAAAATTTGACTACAATCAAAGGTAATTGTAAATGAGCTTATATATTTATTGACTATTATAAAATAAACTAATGTTGACATAAATAAAATGTAGGAAAACAAAAAGAAAAGACGCCTAATCAAAGCAGCAGTAAATGTTACTTATGTAAAAAAGTCACTACGTCTAATGAAATTGGTAGAAAATGAGCATCAAGCACAACCAGCAGCAGCACAACAAGCATTGAAGGAAAATGCAGTAGCTCTAGAAAAGGCAGCAACAACGGCAACAGTGATGCCAAATGAATCTGACATTCCTAACTTCAATTTATTATCCTAGCCTCTTCTTGACTTTGATTGATGAATATTGTTACAATTTTTGGATTGTTTTCTTAGGATATTTAACTTGAAGAAATTCTGCTAGATTTGATAGATTAATAGGTAGTAGATGATGGTACCATTTTTTGAATGACCCTAGGCTTAGTTGATGGTATATGAATATGTGGTAAATGATAATAGTTACAAAAAGTTACTAATTTTGAAACTTTTGATGGATTTCAAACTTATTGATATTTTAGAATATATGGAAGTTTATTATGAAATTTATCTATTTATGTTTGATTAGTGTATATACATGGATGAAAACATAATTCTTGTAGTAGTCTGGTTCTTTTAGTGTTTAAACATATGAATAAATAGACATATACTATACGTACATATCCAATTTCTGATTGAATATGTTTTGATAAGTGTCTATACAAACAAGTAAAAGATAGTATACTATAGGTATATATCCAATTCCTTGAAAATACCTTGGTTTGACACAATATATAAATATAAGTAAATGATAATATAATATGTGTATATCTCCAATTCATCAAAAATACCTTGGCTTGACACAATATATACATATAAGAAAATGATAAAATACTATGGGTACATATCTAATTTCTTAAAAATAGCCTTGTTTGACAGTGTATCTACATATGTGTAAACGATAAGAAATATACAATTCCTTGAAAATACTTTGGTTTGACAAAGTATATTCAATATAGATAAGTAAATGGTAATACACTATGGGTAGATATCAAGTACCTTAAAATATTATAAATTATATATATATAAACAAGAACGTAAATGTTAATATACTAGTATAAAATTAATTAGCATAGTATTGACTTAAACGAACATATTCATAAAATTCTCATGGTCATTGACCTGTTTGATATGAAATTGAAAAGTATAAGAAAAGTAAATTCCATACAAAATAAGGATAGTGAAAACATAACCATCAACCTAATCAACTTGAGCGTTTCTTCTTTGAAGCATCTTTTTCACGATCTTTAACATGATTTTTATAGGTCTTCTTATTATGACCTAAAACACCACAAGTACTACATCTATTTTTAGGTATCTTCTCACTAAAAGATAAGTACCTTTTCTTCTTTGGTGAACCAGAAGAACATCTAACACGTGGAGATAAAATCCTTTGATCTTTGATATCATCAAGTACTACCCAATCAGATTCATTGCCAACAAGATACACAGATGTTGCATACGTACATTCAAGCTCACTCTTCGTATAGTACTTGGATGTGTATGGATATGGTGAAAGGTTCCTCCTTGTAAGTCCAGCACATACATGAGGACATAGTAGTAGATCTAGCTGCCACATATTACAAGTGCAACACCTATTTGAAATGTTCACAATATAATCAACTTCACCTTCAAGAGCTTGAGATTTATTAACGTCAATGATGTATACCTACAAAAATAAACAATTAACAATAAATAATGAATGAAAATAATAAAATATCAAAACAAAAACATAAGAGAACTCACATCCATGGTACGGGCCAGCTCAAATTGAACACGTAAATCCTTCTCTATCCTTAGTTAAACACGTAAGCATACAACTAGCAGTAGTCCTCCGATCACAAAACCATAACTGCAACTTTTATCGTATATACTCTATAAGGTAAGCACCAGGAAATGATCGAGCATTGTTTCGAATAGAATTTAATGTCTCAACTAAATTTGATGTCATAACGTAATAACGACGTTTGACAAAGTATGCACGAGATCATTTCTCATACCTAACTCTACTCAAGTAAGACCATATAGATGGAATAATGGCCTCTAGACAATGCATGTGCAACTCAAATTTACTATCATGTATGTCGTCGCACATTTATAAAGTAAACTATCAAGTTTGAACCTCTTATATAATAATAATGATGAGTATCGAGAAAATACTTTGCAACAGCCTTTGGGATGCTGTTATGACGATCAGAAATGATCACCAACTTTTCACTATATTCAAGGGTACAACTCAACTTCTTTATAAACCAATCCCAAGCCAAATCATTCTCTAAATCAACAATTGCAAATATTAATGGAAAAATTTGGTCATTACCATCAAGCAATAAGAAGTGTACCATGGTATTTATTCGTCAAAAAAGTTCCATCAACTCCTATAATGGGTCTACAATGATGACTAACGCTTAACGAATGCCCAACGCCATGAAAAAATACTTTAGCCTACCATCACGATCAGTATAGAAATGTGTGATAGTGCCTAAAACATGTAAAAGTATTTACTAAAAAACTGAATGCGTAATAATAAAATGAACAATAAATTATATACGCATAGTAATTTATAAGTAACTATACTAGGATTATTCTTCTACACGTAAAAGCGATAGGAATGTAGTATCACATAGGACTCCTCCGGAGAATCATGAATAGTATCAAGAGCTTCATTCTTGGCCCTCCAAGCTTTATAATAACTAATATTAATGCCATGCTTCATACGCATAAGATGAATAATGTCCTTAGGTTGTGTGCAATCACCAACCCCACACATATACTTATCCTTTATACTTCACTAACAATTGTTGAAGTGGCTTGTAGGTGATCACTCTAAACAATGTCAAGCGAACAAGTATGCTCCTTTACATACTTTCTAACGCGCCAAATTTCACTACCTCTATAATGTGAAGCACGCACAAACTACTGGTAACTCTTGACAAAACACCGGACTATATATCTTTCACGGTAAGACTTGCTAGTTACAAATTGAAAATAATGATTCATAACTATCAAGTGGAGAGCCTTTTTCAACTCATATTTTGAGCTGAAAAATGAATTCTCATGTATATCAAATCTAAGAAGTAACTTATCTATATCTAGTTTATACACAAACAATGGTTCAGAATAATTTTCATGAACAACAATTTGAGATGAAGACACAATCTCTGATGACGAAAAAATATCACTACTAGCAACATCATCAGATGTCCTACAACCAGAGCGTGATGTAACAATTAACGGATAATTTCTATCTCTTTCATTATTTATCAAAGTAAGATACCAAACAGCGTTAGAATCCACAATTATCTCTATGAAATTAGAAGATGATCCTCCAGATTTAATATTTACCATCAAACACATATCATTAGTATCTACTCATGATGCACGTGACACTAAACCAAGTAAAACTTCATGAGATGCATATGGCTTTATCTTGAAGTCAATGTAATTTCTTGCATCATCCCACTTCTCATCATAAAAATAACAATGAGAATATTCCTCATCCGATCTAAAAAAAAGAATAACAATAAATAAGTAAATAACATACACAATACATTGTTTAAATATATAATATAATACAAGACAATATACTATAAAAAGGAGATGAAGTAATTTGATGAACACGATTCAACAATTTCACAATATGAAATTAACAAAATACATAATTATTTACCACGTGGTATATGTATATATACTACAAAATTGTAGACATTAAAACTACATAAATCAATATATAAATATATATTATATGGTATAAGAAAATATATTATATAACAAATGATATCATACTGTAAAACATAGTAAGAAATTATATACCATCGAGTATATGTTTATATACTATATTCTAAATATTTTAAATAAATGAATATTCTAGACAAATGAATAAACAATATATATATATATATATATGAACTAAGTAACAAAAATAACGATTCAACAATCCAAAAAGGCAAACACGATTCCAGCAATCCAAAATCAAAATGACGATGATGGAAAATGGACAAACAAAATTCAGCAATCAAAATAACGATTCAACAATAAAAAATCAATTACATTGAACATAACTAGAATTCTAATCACTTAGAATACTAATAACAAAATCAATTAGAATACTAATAGCAAAATCGATTCCTGAACATATGCATAGATTCCAAAACACTAATAACAATTCTAGAATACTACCGAAAATTCCAGCAAACAATTCAGAATGCTAATAATGATTCCAACAAACGATTCCTAAATACTAATAATAATTCCAACAAAAAGAAAAGTCAAATTGTAGAATCAAATGCAGTAAAAATGAAAAAGAAGACGAAGCAGAATACATATAACATACTCGATTTTTTAGAAGAATGCCACAATATTGATTGGAGGTCGAAGTAATGAATGATGAATGAAGAATTAGTGGAATAAATTGCTAAACTTTTGTTATAATTTTGATTGGTATAAACCATCAAAGACAAAGAAGAAGGCACTGCAGCGACAATCTGTAATAATGAATTAAAAATATTAAAACTTAAAAAAGTAATTGTTAGTTTTATAGAAGTCGGAAATGTAAAAAAATTAATTAAATTCATAACTAACTAATAACCTAACCTAAAAAGAAGATGAGTAATGTGCCATAAATTTAAAAGACATAATATAAAATTAATATTTAAAACAACATAATCCTCTAATTGTCATTTCCTTTAATTTTCAACAAATTAAGCTGGCTGAGATCTTTAATTATTGGCAAATCTCACCTGGAAAACTCCATTTCATTGAAAGTACTGTTTCAGTGATTTTCTGCAGGAAAAAAATGGCAGAGAAGCTGATGTATGGATGATGGACAGAGTGAGAAAATTTCAGAGAGAAGATTCGGTAAATGAAAGATCTGATCTTCTTGAACCCAAAGAAGACAAGTCTCTGCCCTGTTTTGGTTATTTGTTTGGGACAAAGAGAAGCTTCAAAATTAGCCCTTTTCTCTCTTGGGTCTGTGCCATAATGACTTCTCAGTAAATCTGTACAGTAAATAAGAGAGAGAAAGAGAAAGGGGAGAGAGAAAATAAAAATCAAGGCTCTTAAATGTGTATGGGTGGCAGAAGAGAAGAAATTATTTATTTTTCAATAAAGGAGGATGAAAGGGTTTTAAATATTTTACTCAAAAAAGAGGGTTTGAAATAGAAACATAAAAACTGAATAAATTCACGGGAAACTAAGTTGGTATCTTTCATTTTTAGTACACGTTGCTCTAGAAAGTGAGAGAAAATCAGCTCAAAGAATTTTCTCTCTTTTATTAATTAAAAGATAAAAGAAAAACAGAGAGAGAGAAGGGAAGTGCCAGTGCTTTTTTTGGGTAGCTGAGTTAATTCCTTGGAGGAAGTGAGCTTTTTTTGAATTTGAGAAAGTGACCTTAGTTTGTTAGATTTTGAAGGCTCTATATTTTTTTTAAAATCCTCTGTTTCTTTCTGTAACATCTTTTTGTCTTATAATGCAGTTTTTCACGAGGCTCTGTCAGAGTTCTTTTGCCTTTTATCAATCCAAAAAAATAACCAATCTTTTTATCCATTTTTAAGGTTTGAACGCTCTCTGTTTGCCAATATTTCCCAGATGGCAACCTGTTAGCATCCTCCACTCTCTCTCAACAGACTTGAGTAAAATTCTGATTCTATGACTTAATTTTGAAATTTTGTTTCTTTTCTCATTTGCTCTTTATTCATATTTTCTCTCTCTCGATTTCCCTCCAAATTCTGAACTGTGATAAATTCTCATTATCTGGGTCTTGTTCCTTTGTTCACTCTGTTAGTCTGTTTCTCTGTCTACCAATCTCAAGAACTCCATAGATAGGAAAGTTGGCCTCTTTGTTCTGAGTTTTCCAGTAATCCACATTTGGGTTTTCATATCTTCTCTCTATAAACCTTGGTACTCTAAATTTTAGAGAGAGAAAAATGGGGAGGGCTTTTAGATGGCTGAAAGGTCTGTTTGGGATGAAGAAAGAGAAGGACCACACTCAGTCTGAGAAGTCAATTTCAGAGAAGAAAAGGTGGAGTTTTGCGAAGTCAGGAAGGGGTTCAAGTGAAGCAGCTCAAACAGCAGTCAATCTTGCTGTCAAAGACACTGATTGGCTCAGATCTTACATAGCTGATTCCAAGAAAGAGCAGAACAAGCACGCAATTGCAGTTGCTGCAGCTACTGCTGCTGCTGCTGATGCCGCAGTTGCTGCAGCTCAGGCAGCTGTTGCTGTTGTGAGGCTTACTAGCCAAGGAAGAGGCGCTCATATGTTTAGTGATAGGCGAGAGAGATTGGCTGCTATTAAGATTCAAACTGTCTTTAGAGGCTATTTGGTAAGTTGGGTTTTTTTATAAATAACTTCTCTTCCATTTTACTCTATCTGTTGTGAAAAGCTTAGATTTTTTATGGTCAATAAAATAGTTAAGTTCTTTTTTGTTGACATTTTCTTCTTTTTCTTTGCTCATCTTTCTTGTTTTTCTTTTTGCTTGCACACTTTCTTTTGGACAAAATTTTTGAATTTGAAAACTTTTCTCAACTGGGTTATCAATTCAATAATTTTCTCGTCTGTTTTTTGGGGTTTAATCCTTCCATCATATGTTTTTCAATCTTATCTACTTAATTGAACATTATTACATTATGTAAAATTTAATCTGAAAATTTGAATTGTGATGATTTGCAGGCTCGAAAGGCACTCCGGGCACTTAAAGGATTGGTGAAGTTGCAGGCTGT
Organism: Datisca glomerata; assembly: GCA_003255025.1. Classification (NCBI taxonomy): domain Eukaryota; kingdom Viridiplantae; phylum Streptophyta; class Magnoliopsida; order Cucurbitales; family Datiscaceae; genus Datisca; species Datisca glomerata. Next base: position 1,218,814 of record QANY01007580.1, on the reverse strand, counting down.
TGTTAGAGGTTATCTTGTTCGAAAACGGGCTACTGCAACTCTACAGAGTATGCAAGCCCTTATTAGAGCACAATCTATTATCCAATCCCAACGAGCTCGTCGCTCATTCAACAAAGAGAATAATCGCTTTCCACCTGAAACCCGGTCCCGTAAATCCCTTGTAAGATAAAAAAGTTTGTATCTTTACATCTTAAACTTCACCCCATACCCCTCAATCTGATCATTTTCTTTGTTTTGTAGGAAAATTTTGAGGAGACAAGAAGTGATCAGTTTCACAGTAAGAGGTTATCTGATTCTACATCTTATGAAAACCCCATCAACGCCTTGGATGAAATCCCAAAAATCGTTGAGATCGACACGTGTAAGCCGAGAACAAGGTCTCGGAGATTTACGATGTCGGAATGGAGCGAGGATATGTATTACCACGCGATCTCATCGCCTTTGCCTTACCCGGTTCCTACCCGTGTATCTGCGGCTGATTGCTGGCCTAATCGGGAATTTGAGTGGTGTTTGATGGGAGAAGAATGTAAATTCTCTACAACACAAAGTACACCTAGGTTTGGCAATTCGATGAAGTCCAGTGGTGCAGCTACGCCTGCAAAAAGTGTATGTGGAGATAGTTTTTTTGGAGCTTACAACTCAAATTTCCCAAACTATATGGCAAATACACAGTCCTTTAAGGCTAAATTGAGGTCTCAAAGTGCACCAAAACAAAGACCAGAAACATGGGCCAAAAGGAAGCTTTCATTGAATGAAATAATGGCAGCCAGATCAAGTTTAAGTGGTGTTGGAATGCAGCGTTCATTTCTTCCACCTCAAGAAGAAGCTTTTGATTTCTGAGAGATTTTTCATACAAATATATATTGGAAAGAGCAATCATATTGGTTTGTCCCTTATTGTGTAAGAAATGGAAAAGTGCTTGTTTTATTTTCGTCTTCTTTTGTGAAATATTACTTATTTGGCTCTGAGAATGTGAGGAATTTCTCTTCTACTGTATAATATTAGTGTCATATAGATTTAACTTCTATTTTAGAGAAACAGAAATGGTCATTTACCATTGATTTAGTTTTTAAATATTTTAAATGATTCTTAAATATAGTTTTTGTTTTAATCCTTGGGAACCCCTTCGTCCAAAGAGGACCACAAGTGAGTGGGTGACCCTTGTTTTCAAAGTCAAAGAAAGACAAAAGAAAATGAAGTGGTTCAAAGAAAAAATGATGAAAAAGATTGCAGATTTAAAAAATAGAGTTTGAAAATAGAGTTTCCCTCCAATTTCAGACAGCTTTCTTGAAACTGACATGTGGGTTTCTTCAACTGAACTACCAGTCAGGTTCATTTGAAAAATATTCTGTTCATATTAAAGATGCTTAATTACACCCTGAAATTAAGGAGTGGATAAATTTAGTTTAATTGGTTAGAACTAATCTAGCTATTTCATGTGGTTGAAAAAAGAGAGAAGGGATTATCAAATTGTGGATAAGTATGAAAAAATTAAGGATCAATCAATTTGGCTATCGGGCCCAATTTTTTATATAAAACATGATAAACATTTTTATTTCAAAGTACAAATGGGGCTAAACCCTATACAATGGTTTTAGCTTACCTGCATGGTTTCTTAAACTCATCTCAACAATGATTAGAGGTTTGATTTGATTTAAATGGATATCAGTATATTGTTTTTTTTTCTTGGAACTAGTGGTAAGCATTTGGGGTTAGATGTGCATCATCTTCTTCATTGCTTTTCAGGCAAACTATGAGGCAGATGGTAGGTAATGAGGATTTTGTGTTTGAGTGAATCATCATCATCCTCTGTCCTTTTCTGGTCTTAACCATGATATACGTCATCCAAGGAAAATTCTACCATGCGAAGAATAAATTCCTGACATTTTTATGTTAGGCCATCGTAACATTTAGATTAATTTTGAAGTAATTTGTCATACAAGGTTCAATCAGTCAAAGATCATTTTTTTCATTAAATATATATAAAAGTTTATTAAATATGTATTGGAGTTCACGGTATAATTAATGAGGTTTATTAAATACGTATAAATTAATAATTCTTGGAGGATTTAATTAAATATGTACTGAGGATTATCAAATATGTACATAGTTTCACCAAATACGTATTGAAATTTATTAAACAAGTACAAAGCCAATCAAGTACATATTTGGTGGACTTCTAATGTAGTGAGGTTCATCAAATACGTACAAATTAATAATTCTTGGAGAAGTTTACTAAATATGTATAAGTGTTCACCAAATACGTACTGAAATTTACCAAATATGTACTCAGATTCACCAAATACGTACAAAATAATAATTCTTGGAGGGGTTCATCAAATACGTGCTGGGGTTCTCCAGATACGTACTGAGGTTCACCAAATAAGTACAAATTAATAATTCTTAGAGGCTTTCACCAAATATGTACCGGAGTTCATCAAATACGTATTTGGTGAATCCCGGTACATGTTTGATGAACCATGGTACATATTTGGTGAGCCTCTAAATATATATATGTACGTATTTATTGAATCTCAATACATATTTGGTGAACCCCTATACATATTTTGTGAACCTCTTTGAAAAAAAATTAAAAATTTTAACACATTTCGCAAATTTTGTAAAGTATCGAATTTAATACACTTAAAACATTTAGTCGTTTTCACACATTTGGTCATTTCACATACATTTAGTCATTTTTATAAATTAGCCGCACATACTTAGCATTTTTGACATAACTATTTCACACACTTAGTCATTTTCATATCTTATACATTTAGTCATTTTAATGTAATCTATCATTTCCATACCTTAGTATTTTTCATATGCTTTGTCATTTTCACTCACTTAGCTAGTTTCATATACTTAGTCATTTTCACACACTTTACCATTTTAATACACTTAGTCATTTTATATACTAATCTCATATGTAAATCTTTATGAAATAATAAACTCGTCAGCACATTAAAAAAATTCATTCAGATTCTCTTTAAAGAAGCATCTCATTCATTGGTACCACTACAAATGAATATTTTTTTTTGTTATAAATCCCATCTAAACACTATAAGAACACACTTCAAACCTACTTCTGGATATAATTACACAAATATTATAACATAAAGTAGCAGAACATGATGCAAATCCTGATACTTTTTAATGACTACTTCAGCTGCACCGTATTACCCTCAGGATCAAGTTGCAATGCGTGTCTCGCCTCTGATTGTACTCTTTGTAGAGTTTCTTCCATTTCTTCAAACTCTGTTCAAGGACTTCATCGTCAAAACAAGTAAGTTTCTTTAAAAAAATCACAGATTTTCTACACTCAACAAATATGCTAATAAAGAGTTATTGTCCATGCTAATAAAGAATAACCTAGATGTTCAAAGAAATTAAATAACACAATGCATGAACTGCAACTCCCAACTTTTAACATTATCATTTATCAATACCATAGTGGAAAACTGCATATAAGCATTACCAATTTACCACCAGTTTGCAATGGATTGTACTCTCATGTCTAATTCAGAGCAAGTCAACCAAATAAACCAACCCATACTTTTGATAAATAAGATCATTGCTAATATTCATATGTTATGGTTAGCTTATCCCCTCTTGAGTTGAACCCACATAAAACAATGATATTTGTTTCAATTTTCAGAGTTGAGCCTATATCGCTTAACAGTGCATTATGCATATAGGTTTTCTTTGAGCTGGTTACTAAATGATTTGTAGTCATTAGTTCATAATTGAATCCATCGACCACCATAGTACAATGGCTATACACTTCTAAGTTCTGTTAGATCATAAACCAAATACAATAACAACATCAAATACTGATTAGTGATTTCCTATTATTATACAGTTTATATCGTGTAACTTCTTTCCTTTATGTGAGTTGAGCTAGAATGCTTAAGCTCTTTCCTAACTGAAAAGAAATTACTATATGCTAAAAATAAAACAATAAATGGAATCCAAGAGCTTATCAAAGAACATGCCTATCAGCGGCTTCTACAACAATTGGCAGTCTAGGAACGTGACCAAACAAGTAAAAAGAAGACCCAAGACCCATAAATTGAATGCCCCATGGATACAAAAATACAGTGTTGTCCAAGCTCATCAACAAATCCAAATCAAACCCTTCTATTGGATTAAATGTCCTCTCCAAAAGATTAGAAAAAATCAATAGCACATCAAGCACAATAGCTTGCATGGTATTGAATCTCACGTATCTACTGAAATTGAGATTTCTCACAGCTACGGAGTAAAGGGTTAAAAACATTAAAACCGATTAAAGGAGAAGCTCTTAAAGACCCTAATTGTTGGTACCAGGGGTTGAATGAGAGTTTGAATGGGAACGAACTATGTAAAAAACATAGTCAATCTTTTCTATCTATTAGGAAATAAGACCCCTTTTTAACACAAAAATCTAAATTGAAAAAAAGGGTTAATTATTTCAGCTTCACAAGAAAAGAAGAATATAAACCCATATGAAGTTTAAAACAACAAAATCTATTTGACCACAATAATGCATTTGATCAAAGAAACATATTCAAGACTTGTAATGTTTGTAACTATTTCATGTTATAATGTAATGTTTGTTTAAACATACTTACTTCATGACCACTAATCTTTTCACATGCCTCCTCCCTCATTTTAGCACATTCTTTCACACTGTTTTAATTTTAAGCAACCACATTAACATTGCAACAATTTATATGAAAATATGTAACATTAAATCGATGATATCATTGATTAATTAATTACAAGCATACAAAGAAACTCTTTTGTGCCTTATTCACGCTCATATTTGTGTTAACCATCTAAAAATATATATTAGTATAATTTTGTGAAGTTATGTTACATAAATATCAGCTAACTATTGGAACAAACAGAGTTAGTACAAAATTATAACATAAAGATGTAAGAAAAATAATTAGTGCCAGATAAACTATAATTTAAGATTTGCCTAGACACTTTACAATGTGGAACAATGACAACAACAAAGTGTTACTGGTTGGTTTTAAAATTAATTAAAAATAAGCTTGAACTATGAACGGTTTGTGGGCAGAATATCAAAATATTTTTCAATTAACTTATTTAATTAAATTAAATAACTTAAAACTAAACAACGTATGATTATGCAATACGATATTAAACGAGAAGATAATGTTAGAAATAATTTTTTTCACCTATACTTTGTATTAGAGAATTTATGAACTGGGGGAACTCCTTTGAGCGTTCTTCAAGTTTCAGGATCCGAATCATGCACTTGAACTCCAAGAACAATTTGTGTATTTCATCCACAAACAACCACCCGTTAATTTTAGAAATATATCTCACGAGAATTTAGTGTAGAAATTTGAATGTGTGCTCTCAAAACGATTGAAGAAAAAAATTGAAATAATTTCCCTTCAATACTGTATTTCGGCGGCCGTCACTAGGGAGGAGCAGGAAAATGTTTTTCTCACTTGCTTCTTTATTAACAAGCAACTGTATCTTATCCAAGATTTATCTGCAATCAGATTACTATTAGATATTGATAAATTATAATTTTTTATATTTATAAATATACCCATATATTTTTAAATTTTCAAAGATTCACCCAATATGTTCATACTTGCCGAAAATTACAATATTTCCTAGAGTTTGAGTTGTATCGAGATTTATCAATCCAATTGATAAATTAATTGATCGTTATCAATTAATTAACTTTTTATTTACTAATTATCTAATAATTAAAAAATAATAAACTAATTAATTTCAATACATATAATAACACTTAACTAATTAAATGACATCACCAATCACATATATGTGTAGAAAATATGTCTTGGCACCAAAACACATTTTGATCTAATTTACTTCATTTCTCTATTCTCGTTCTCATGAGCTATTTATGAGACCAAATGGACCCACATGAATAAAATTAATGATTCAAATACCCGGTGAATTTATCTCCATAATTTTTTTACCTATTTAATCCTGACATCGTACGACTTTACTATAGGTTTGATGCCGAATCAGCTCTCGCTTCATGGGCACTATGTTTTATGTTGGTGTAAATAAACCCTTTTATTTTCACTGTCCATAGAATATTTTAACATAATACATATCGTGAATATCAGTAACAAGAGCGGAATGTAAAATTACCATTTAACCTTCTTGTTATTATTTCTTTAACTCATTTATTGACTGTGAATAAGAAAGACATAATAGTGAATTGTCTCGTACGATTCACAAGTCTTAATCAATGATTCAATTAATTGAATACCTAGCGAGGTTAATTTATTCACACACCCATCAAAACATAAGGCGATGTTATTACTTTTACAATGGAACCATGAATTTCCATATATTTGAATCACGTAACTCCAACTTAATTGAATTACAATCCCAACAGCCGAGGTATTATCCGTCAATTCGAACTCACTCATTTGACATATCAAAAATTGCAACTAACTAAGTCTAGCTACGTACTCACCTCAGGATTAAGGTCATTACGAAAATACGCCTTAAGGTGTAACAATTAGATTTAGAGCTAGGTAAACATGGACTCTAAACTAATCTGTTACCAGTTTATTCAACATGTTTATAACATATCTAGGTTAACCGTTTGAGTCTCCACTCCCATGCCCCAAGACTGGCATCCATTGGTTCAACTTAACAATCGTAATCAGATTCGATTACCCAGTCGATCCTAAGACTACGAATATCGTTCTGAACTTTCTCAGAAGCGTTCGTTTAGAGACGCCTCTGTTTTCACTTGTCGTTCGCTGATGAAAGTTCCAGGACGTGAGTAATTTATGAACACACTTTAATTTAAAATAAAACTTTCAATTTACTCATAAGAATTCAATAATACTAATGTATGAGGAATAACTAAATATAAATAAATAATTACTACACGCTACTTTATGGAGATATTCCTCCAACAATCTCCCACTAGGACTAAAGTAGGCGTATCCAATCTCCTATTCCCAAGCCTTCCAGATGATCATAAAAAACTTTATTGCTTAAATTCTTCGTGAATGGATCTGCCAGGTTGTTGACCGTCGAAATATGCGTAACCACGTCTCCACGTTAAACAATTTCTCTAATTAGGTGATATTTACGTTCTATGTGTTTGGTTCTCTTATGACTTCTTGGTTTCATAGAATTCATTATAGCCTCACTGTTATCACAATAAAGTGTCATGGGCTTGTCAGCGTCTAAAATAACTTCCAGAGTCTTCAAGAACTTCTTAAGTCATACAACCTCTTTTGCAGCTTCCTAAGCTAACACATGTTAAACTTTCATGGTAGAATCGGCAATGCAAGATTGCTTGATAGTTCTCCACCATTCAGGAATAATACTGATCCTGATGTGGACTTCCTAGAATCCTTATCTGCTTGGAAATCAGAATCAGTATGCCACATCATATTCAGGTTAGTACCTGAATACACAAACATGCAGTTCCTTGTTATCCTCAGATACTTAAGGATATTCTTGATTCCAGGATTAGATTGGAAATGGCTCACCACGCCCATAACATAGCAAATGTCTGGCCTAGTGCAAAGCATCACATACATGAAACTTCTTATGGCTGAGGCATATGAAATCTTTCTCATATTTTTCTATCCTTAAGGAGTCTTGGGAGATTGCTCCTTGGAGAGGCTGACTCCATGTTTAAAAGGAAGAAATCTTTTCTTGGAGTTTTGCATACTAAAGCAAGCCAACACCTTACTTATATAAGATGCTTGAGATAGTGTCAATTGTCTATCTTTCCTATCTCAAAAGATCTGAATACCTAAGACAAATGCAGCTTCTATAAGTTCCTTCATATCAAATTACTTTGCAAGCCAAATCTTGATATCAGATAATTTTCCTACATCATTCCCAGTGAGTAGAATATCATCTACATACAAGACTAGAAAAACCATATTCCCTTCGTGTATCAACTTATACATACAGGGCTCGTCCACTAACTGCTCAAAACCATAGTTTTTAACAGTTTCGTCGAATCTAATATTCCATGATCGTGACGTTTGCTTAAGTCCGTATATGGACTTCTGCAGTTCACAAACTTTGTCCTCTTGGCCTTTCTCTATGAACATGTTTGGTTGAGTCATGTAAATGCGTTCATCAAGAATCCATTTAGAAAAGCAGTCTTGATGTCCATTTTCCATATTTCATAATCAAAGGCAGCAACAATGAATAAAAGGATTTAGATGGATTTAAGTATGGCCACTGGTGAGAAGGTATCCGTGTAGTCTATACCTTCCTTTTGGGTGTAACCCTTGGCTCCTAGTCTAGCTTTGAATGTCTCTACATTCCCATCCAAACCTATTTTCTTCTTATATATCTATTTTCATTCTACGAGTTTTACTCCTTTAAGAGGATCTACAAGCTTCCAGCTTTCGTTCGGGTACATCTAATAAATCTCAACGTTCATGGCTTCTTGCCATAAGTTTGCTTAACTGCCATAGCCTCTGAGTAGGAGACATGTTCTTCAAGGTTTTTATCTGAGACAGCTATCAAAGCTTCTCCACAGGACATATACCCCTCTTAGGTTTTTTCACAATTGTCCCACTATGTCAAGGCTCCATAGGCTCTGGCTCCTGCGTGGTTCTTCCATTATTGAATCAGAAATAATTTCTGATTGAGGAGTCAGTGTTCTCTCAATTAATAATTCCTCTGGCACAACTGTTCTTTTATGCTATACACTTTTAATGTAATCTTCTTCAAGAAAATGACCATTCGTACTAACAAATATTTTCTGGTCAATTGTATTGTAGAAGATGTACCCATTCGTTCTTTTAGGATATCATATGAACATGCATAATTCTAGACTACTAGCCAAGTTGTCCGTCTTCACTTTTAGAACATGTGCTGGGCACCCCTATATTTTAAAATGGTTAATAGACGAATTTCGTCCATACCATCTTGCATATGGTGTACTAGGCACCTTCTTCGATAGAACTTGATTCATAATATATGTCGTTGTTTCCAAGGCATATCCCCAGAAAGAATTTCAGAGGGATGAGTAACTCATCATGGATCTAACCACATCCATTAGAGTTCAACTCCTTTTCTCTGACACACCATTTTGCTGTGGCGTATCTGGTGCTGTAAGCTGAGAAAGAATACTTTCTTCCTTAAGAAAGTTTTCAAACTCTGCTAGCAAGTACTCTCCACCATGATCAGATCGTAGTGTTTTGATTTAACTTTCTAATTGCTTTTCAACCAAGGTCTCCTACTCTTTGAACTTTTCAAAGGTTTCAGATTTTTGGCCCATTAGATAAACATGACTAAAACGTGAGTAGTCATCAGTGAAGGTTACAAAATATCCATAACCTCCTCTTACTTGGATATTCAATGGCCCACATACATCACTATGTATGAGTTCAAGGCATTGAACGGCTCTTTCAACTTCTGCTAAAAAATGTCTCTTGGTCATTTTGCCTTCAATACAGGATTCACATGTGGGTAGTGATCCCACACTTAAAGTTTACAAAGGGCCATCCTTCGCAAGTCTTTTAATCTTGTCCAGGCTAATAGCCCAAGGCGTAAGTGCCACAAATAGGTTAGATCGGTAAAGTCATACTTCAACCTTTTATTATCCATTTGTGAATCATTATTCACTTCAATGTCACATATCATTGGAACTATTCATTTTACGTGAAACAATTTATTAAACATGCGTGCAACAGTAATTAAGCATTCATTTCTAAAATACCATAACTTTATCAATGAATTTAAGATCAAATCCTTGCTCAATTAATGCACCAATAGAAACATGATTCTTCCCAAAAATTGGGATATTATAAACATCACGTAAAACGGATAACCGTTATCAAGTTTCAACTAATACAACCAATACTAGTGCTCTGTTCCCCACATGGACAATGAACTCGACCAAGATATCTGCTAGTGATAATCCAGGCAGTTGTGTATCCAATGGTTATTGACTGTACAGTGATGACACTTGTCTCACAACATGTCCACCTTGCAGTGCCCTTACCATTTGCGACTTTTGAGTTATGCTTGTTAGCCTTATTCAGACCTCCTCTTGTGTTTCCCAGACATTGAGGGCTTACTTTCAGTAAAGTTTATCATTCCAGTCTTCCTTTTCCCCTTTAGAAATAAAGTCTCAGCGGCTTGCAACTCCTTCATAATCACAGGAAGTGAGTACCTCAACTTATTCATCAAATAAATAAGTTTGAAGTTCTCGAAGGTATTAGACAGTGTCTCTAGAATCATATCCACAAGAGTCTCACCATTAACATCAACTCCCATGATCTCCATGTCATTTAGATAACTAATAATCATCATCAGATGTTCTCTGACAAGAGTTCCAGGTTTTATCCTGCAGTTCATAAGGTTTCGAACAACTGCCTGTTTGGCTTAGCGACCCTAATCTCTGAACATTTTTGTGATGTTCGACATCATATTAGCGGTGGTTTCCAAATTTTGATGTTGTTGTTGCAACACATTGCTAACAGAAGCCAAGATGTAATATCTGACTACCTCATCAGAACGTAGCCAAGAAGCATAAGCATCAATTTTTTCATGAGTCGATTCACTAAAAGGCTCAAAGGGATAAGGGGTGTGAGCACGAACTTATGATTGTCAATCATTAGCACGATGTCAAGATTGTCTTTCCAGTCACCGTAATTATCACGAGTCGCGTTCAAGATAGTTGAGAATGGAGATATTGACATGATTATCAAAAATAATAAATAAAGCGGTATAAATAAATGCTCAATCGTTTAGGAAAGTATGATGCATGATACAACTACTTAAATATTTAACAAATCCATAAAAAAAAATTTGATAAAAAATGATAGCCTGTCTGATCGAGGGATGAAATCCAAACTATCTTTTATCGCATCGAAATTCTTCTCATTTGGTTAACGCTCAAATGTCTCCACATTTAGCTTAATCAATCACCAATGGTTTTGGTTACCTTGGCCCCATTGACTAGCCCCTAAGTGGGGATTCTAATCTGGTTCAGTCTCAGTGTTTAACTAACACATCGACTCATAAAAGTTGCTATGGACTAATAGTCCATCTATGGAACGGCCTTGCACCACCACTTCCTTTAGAAGACTTAGCTTCTCAAGCAACTCGATGACTCAAAGTGACACGACTCTAAATTTCTCCCATTGAAGAGAGGACCGCTATGGACGGTTCTAAACCATTTCTCGTGGCACGATCAAGTTCACGTTAGAGACATTGAGAACGTTCCAATGTAAACGGTCATCCCACTTAGTTTTTGAAAAAAGCTTTGGAATTTTTTGTTGTTTTTCAAAGCATAACTTTTATTAATTTGAAAAACAAGATGAAATTTATAAATCCTTTATTTAATTTTAAATCATAACCATTATAAGTTTCACATTATAATTAAATTACAATCATTATAATTAATCGACAATGATGGATGTACATGCTATATGGCAATTTGATACTGGCATATCCATAGTTCTATATGACATGTTATATGATGATGCGCGATTAAAATTAAATCATACATTTAAAATTAACCTTCATATTGGCTCATTTCTAATTACAATCCAAAAGAATAATAAATTACAAATTAATTTTTAAATATTCATGGCGTCTGTAATGTCTATTCGTCTTTTAGGTTGTCACACTACTTTGTAATTTTTTACAATAGTTCATTCTCATTTTAAAATCAAATTTCAAAATTTAAAATTCAAAATTAAAATTTCAAAATTAAAATTAAAATTTCAAATTTCAAAAATTAAATTTTGATTAAAATCCTTTAATTAAGGAAAAATATTTTCCTAATTAAATAATCTCATTAATTATCCTCCTTTTTTTCTTAAAAATAAAATATAAGATAAAGAGATAACATTGATAATTATCTTTTGAATTCAAAATTCAAAAGATAAAATAGATAATTATCTTTTATCCGTTTAAAGTTTAAAATTCAAAATTTAAAAGATGAAAAAAATAGGATAAGGGTTATCGCGAAATATCACAGGGTTTCTTAAACCATAATTGTTATCGCCTAGGATTTCACAAACCCTAGTTACCATGTAGGGCACGAGAATGGACATCGGCGTCGACGGGCACAGGAACAGTACTGCGACCGCCGAAACGGTAACTCAAGCGGGAACAGTAATTCTGGTTTGAATAGTTATTTTGGCATGAATTGTTTTCCACGTGAACAGTGAATTCCTGATCCTTAATGACATTTTTTCTTGAGGTTATTGAGTTTGATCTTCAGGAATAATTTCTTCATTTTGTTTGGGGAGAAATTCTACATTGTCTTGAAGTTCTGGACTTGCTGTTTAATCATTGTCAGGAGTAGAAACCTGATTGGCGGCTGTCCGGTGACTTCTCAGTGGCGATTTTCGGTGACGTTATCGAGGCGACGATGATTTTACATCAAATTTATAAAACTACAACTTGTGAAATAAAATAAATTACATAAAATCCAATGCCTCAAATTCGGTATACCTCAATTCTAAATTGAAATAAAAATGTCTAGAGAAAAAAGTTAGGGATACAATCACATAACACATTCAAAACAGTTTTGAATCTACCATACAAAATCATATGCCAATATCCACAAAATTAACGATACGTTCGTTTCAAATATCAATATGCACAGTCAAGAACCTTGCTCTGATACCAATTGTTGGGACCAGTTGATTTTAAAATTAATTAAAAATAAGTTCGAATCACGAACGATTCATGGGAAGAATATCAAAAAAATTTCCAATTAACTTATTTAATCAAATTAAATAACTTAAAACCAAACAACGTGTGATTATGCATATACGATATTAAATGAAAAGATAAGGTTAGAAATAATTTTTTCACCTATACTTGTATCGGAGAATTTCTGAACTGGCAAAACTCTTTCGAACGTTCTTCATGTTCTTCAATCTTCGGGATCCGAATCACGCACTTGAACTCCAAGAATGATTTGTGAATTTCATCCTCCAACAACCACCCGTTAATTTCATAAATGTATCTCACAAGAATTTTGTGTAGGAATTTGAGTGTGGGCTCTCAAAAAAATTGAAGGAAAATCAAATATTTTCCCTTCAATACTGTATTCCAACGACCATCACTATGGAGGAGGAGGAAAACGTTTTTCTCTCTTACTTCTTTATTAACAAGCAACTGTGTTTTATCCAAGATCTATCTGCAATCAGATTGCTATTAGATATTGAAAAATTGTAATTTTTGATATTTATTAATATACCCATATATTTTTAACTTTCGAAAAATTCACCCCATATATTCATAATTGCCAAAAATTACAATATTCCCTAGAGTTTGAGTTGTATCAAGATTCATCAATCCAATTGATAGTCAACTTGGCACGTTGAGTCTACCCAGAATAAATTTGCCATATGATTATCAGTGTCAATGTTGTATTTACAATACATATCTGGATTCATCTCCAATTTTGTAATAAAAAAAGCAATAGTTACCTCTAAATCAATTTCGACTACCTGCAATTTTCACTGCTAGTCCATCTTATTGTAGAGATATGTCCTTAAGAACCCCACATTCTCATAACTGCATTCTTGATACACCATGTAATCAAACACTTGGCTTAGCCTGACACCAACATTATGCAATCTTGTTGCCTGAGCCATGTCCGCGTCATTCACTACTCTATTGGATCGAAGAAACGTCACACCATATGATGAGGCGGTGGGATGGTTGTGCTTAGCTTCAAAATATTTAACGACCCATTTTCATCTTCATATCCAAGTTCACCCTAAAATAAGCACGACGATCCACCCTTGTCAAGCCTTTTTGTTCTCGCTTGGTGTCCTTTTTGCCCATATATTTTTTTTCTCCCGGACTCCTTTTTTCAGCAAACCCATCTTTGTAACATAGTTCCCCCTCTATGTTCTTTTGTTTATAAATGCCATTGATGAATGGTGTTTGGGGCCTCCTGGTCCTTTTTGGGCCCCAAACACCAAACAAGCATGCATTTATGCTCGTGTCATATTAGGGAAACTCCATTGTTGAATGGTGTTTGGGGCACTCCTGGGCCCTTTTGGGCCCCAAACGCCAGTCACACAGGCGTTTAAATCTTTCTTGATTATGCGGCTTATCTAATTTACTGTGTTTTTCTTCATTATTCTTCTTATAGTTTTGAATCAATGGGGGCATCGTCAGATGCAAAGTATGATATAAATTCGGATAAGGAAGGGAAATACTTTTCCAATGGGGTCGATATGGATATTGATGATGAAAATGAAGAAGAAGAAAAGAAGGAAGAAGATATCGGGCTTACTAGTATATATGAACTTGGAGAAAAGATCATTGTTCAACCTGGATATGATCCTTCAAAGAGGGGAGATGGAGAGTGACGTTATGCTTCAGTGAAGATTGGGAAAGTCTGCCTTGAAAAGCCAAACTTCTGGGGTGGTGGAAATTTGAATGAGTAAAATATGCTTTCTAGGTATGCTTGAAAGTGCAGACCCTTGGAAAGCCAAGCTTATATTTTCTTAAGGAGGTCCCTCTATTCGTCTCTATTAAACGGTAAATGTGAGAGAGAGTATGTTTTGCAGATTTTTAGAAAGTTTAAGGATTTAAAGTCAATTTTTCCATAATATGTTCAACCGAATGCAACCAGTATTTAACAAATTCAAAAATACACTCAACAAACATTGAATCAAGTTTAAAATTTAAACAGACTATTAAAAGTTCATATAAATTTTGACAAAGCATCATGGTGCAACTTTTCTCTTTCTCGATAAAGTCATGTGAATGCTTTGTACGACCTTCATGTTCTCATTCTGATTCAGTATCTTCATCGATGTCATCATCATGGCATTAACTCAACCTTCACCATTGTCATTATGACCTTCATCATCTTCATCATCATCATCACCCACATGCTTGCTTGCTTGAGTTTCATACATTTGCAGGCATCTTTATAATTTCACCTACAAGTGTACATACTCAAAATGTCAGCTAAGAGTTAATTTAAATATTTTGATTTCAAACAAAAATAGATTAGGAAAAGATAGTAAGTTTACAATTTCCTTATCCTTTTTCCATTGATGCTTTGGCCTTTATCATCATGTGCGCTCAACACTTTCTTGAAGATTAGCCTGTTGAGACCGCTAATCATGCGCATCATGCCTGCCGTGCATGCCGTCAGCACCTGCATTATCCATTATGTGCTAATGTTATATTTAATGACTAATTAATTAATATTAATATATTAACTCACATTATCGACATCAGTTGATGGAAGACCTCAGACTAGAACATCATTTGGAATGTCAACCAACTCACTACCAGCATCTGGGAGTGGTAACTGAATCTGCCATGGTGGTAGTGAGATTTCAGTCACTCTTACATCATCAGCGGTCGCTCTAGCTGATCCTGATGCTCCTGGTGCTGTTGTCTATACAAAATAGATTACAAATTTACATTATATAACAAAATGAGTAACCTCCTATATCTAAAAACCACTTATAGAAGTTTAGCACCTGCGAAGATGTAGATGCCCCATCATAGTTGTAAGAAAACCATTTTTTTCAAAATTCATCTTAAGTATCTTGACCATCGCCATTTACATCATCGATGAAATGTGCTGCTCTGAAACCCCCAAGACCACCAATCAGATCGTCTCTAGTGAATGGTTGATCATATAACATTGAAATGTGTGGTTTGAATGAGATGTACGGCCTCTCGGTTCCCAAACTCTACCGTGAGACACACTCACCCAAGTACCATATTCTTTCGGCAGGTCCTTGCAGCAAGATTCTCATGGTGGTAGGAGGTATACTGTCAATGCAATAGTCAGGAAATTTTATACGTTGTCCCCAAGGGTTCTAACTGATTCGCAAGTTAAAAAATAAATAGTTTCTCAGTAAAACATTATTCATACTCAAGGGGAAGGGGGATATAAGAATTGATAGAATAAAACACATACCTTATTGGCCTCACATATCAAAGTTTAAGACATAATTCTTTTAGGCAGTGACCAACATCCCTTGTTCCTAGCTTAATGCCTATCCAACGTGCTGCTCTCGGGAATGTGTCTAGACCACCCAATGGTCTTCTCAGTGCCAAACATGTAAAGTACTCAAAAGCCCACACCTCACATGCTCTCCTAGAAACCCCTAGTCCCTACACCTTTACCGCGGCATAAAGCGTCCATATTGCAAAAGCATACGGATAACGTCAAACCACCACAATTATACTCACGTATCATTCTATTTTCTTTAGGTTGGAGAGGAAGTACAAATAAACTTTATTTCTCTTGTCGTAAAGGATTGTACTACCCAAGAGCACCAGAAGAAAAACTCGTCAAAATTTTCTCCTTCTTAGGAGTAATACACTAGTAATTAATATAATTATGAAAATCGATTGAAAACCAACTTTTTTCTCTAAGCTCCGATAACAGTTTGGTGACTAGCTTACACAATGCCTTCTTGTTGTTGTAGAGTTCCAAATCATAGTCTAGTTGTCGACCATTGACTTTCAGGCTGGTAATCACAGCAAAGTCCAATGGGGTCATTGTCATTTCATCCAGTTCATCTATATGAAAGGTGTGGGTTGTACCCACCATTTCTCGGCCATGATTTTCAATAGGATGCAATCCATCTAACCCTTTTTCAATATACTTATAAAGTACCTAAACCCGAAAGCATCTTTATTCTTTTTCACATTTTCAGGAAGCCTATTGTATCACCGAGCTACTAGTGTAGTGTTGCCAAAACCACGTACACCAAGATCATAGAACTCAGTCTAGGAAACCAAAATTTAAGTCATGACTGAGTGAAAATGAAGTGTGAAGAAAGATGTATTACATAGGGAAAAAAATCAAAGAAAGCAATGACAATAAGCTATAATCCCTATTGTGACATTTCATCGAACAACTTACGAGCACATAAACATAGTAATTTTTCATCTGAAACATATATCGCTACCAATAATTATACATTTCTAGAAGCAACTCATAAAAAACATCCAACTTTCAAAATGATTCAAGTATCTATTTGGTGTTTTAACACTATCACACATAACAACCAAATTTTTTGTTAAAGAAACTTACATTTTTTCCTTGGATGGGATATAGCATTTCAACGGAGATATTACGAGCATTTATATACATATAGTATAGACCCCAATATAGCATTTTATCAAACACCATACGGAGAATGATAAAAATACGCCATATAATTCATCATGATATTTTGTCGAACACTTTAAGGGCACTCAAGAAAATACTATAGTTTTCCATCCAAGACATATATTTCTACTAAAAACCATGCATTTCAACAATAATCACATAAAAACACTCAATTTGAAGAATGAATCAATTATCTATTAAGTGTTTTAACAATATAACACATAAAATTCAAAATCGTTAAAGAAAAACTTACATCTTGTTTGCTTGGGTGAGATATATGCTCCATTGGAGCAATATGAAGAATAGGGCTAGGAAGATTTTGATTCTTTGGATGAAATCTTTTCACCCCATAACTGGTGGTGTTGTATGGGCCTTTCGAACCACTAGAACTAGGTTGCCTCATTACACTCAACGTCCCTTTGTAACTTTATGCTTTCCTCTAGCCATTTTTTGTGAAAAAATACAATATTAGAATGATATGGGGTTTAGGGTCGCAGGTTGGACTTATTTGGTTCGGGTTGCGTGTTTGACTCGTGTGTTGCAATGGATGTACGAAATGAGAGTTTGCGGGTTTGACTCATGTGTTGCAACGAATTTGACTTGGGTCATACGGATTTCAAGTTATGAAGAGATAAAGATGAAGTGATGAAGGAGAAATGATGAGAGTAGAGTGTTTGAGTGAAGATGAATGAAGTGTTGAGAGAGGGGGGGAAGTGTGGGTATTAGGTTTTTTAAGAAGAAGGGGAATAGGATTTTTTAAGTTTTGGGCTAATTTTGATAAGAAAATAAGGTTAGATTTGACAAATATATTTATAAGATTATAAATTAAAACGAAAATGAGATTATTTTCCAGCTTTTATGGGGTTATAATTATAAAATAAAAGGTTAAATTTTAAATTTTAATATTTAATTTCAAACTCTTAGCAGTTATGATCTATTTAACACTAGAATCTGACATTGAGGGTTACACATGTTCGTCAAACTGATAAATAGGATTTACCGACCATCGTAACATCACGACCTATAATATATATGGTGAAAATCCATCTCGATCGATACTTTGTCTCAAAAGCACAATAACATTATCAATGATAACTTTTATTGAGTTTATGAATAATTGTTCAATTGCTTCGAGAATCCTTACTTAATCCAATCTAATTTCACATAATAAGTGAAATATCGTGAATGTTTACATTGAGAGATCCAATTTTTTTATTGTTGATTCGTCCGATGTACGATAATTAATTAAAAAATTACAAATTTAGGTTATATTGTGAAGATAGCGATTAGAGCAAAAAAATGGCGATTACGGTAAAAAATGGTGTTTAGACAGCACATAGGCGATCTCCTGTTCAAGTATCACAATTAGAAAGGGAAATGGTGATTGGAACCAATTGAATGGCGCTTGGCTTTGAAGATGCGATTAGCACCTTCGGGATGACGTTTAGGAGCTCCAGATAGACGATTCGCCCATGATGAGTGGCGATTGACTTTTTAGGTGTTCACCAAATTTATAGTGGGGTACAACAAATTCTTGAGGGGTCCACCAAAATTTAAAAACTCATTATTTTGGAGGGGTCACAAAAAATATATAGGGGTTCACCAACTATATACTGGGTTCACCAAATACGTATAAAATTAATAATTCTTGGAAGAATTCACCAAATATGTATTGGAGTTCACCAAATATGTACTAAGGTTCATCAAATACGTACATGGATTCACCAAATATGTACTGAAGTTCACCAAATATGTACAAAGTCAATTTTGTACGTATTTGGTGAACCTCAATACATATTTAGTGAACCCTTGTACATATTTGGTGAACACATATACATATTTGGTGAACACGTATACATATTTGGTGAACTCATCCAAGTATTGTTAATTTGTATGTATTTGGTGAACCCCCAATACATTAGGGGTTCATCAAATATTTATTGGGGTTCACCAAATATGTAATGATGTTCACCAAATATATAGTGATGTTCATCAAATACGTATAAAATTAATAATTCTTGGAGGGGTTCACTAAATATATACATGGGTTCACGAAATACATAAAAAATTAATAATTCTTGAAGAGTTCATCAAATATGTATTGGGTTCACCAAATATATACATAAGTTCATCAAATATGTAGTGAGGTTCACCAAATACATACAAAATTAATAATTCATGAAAAGTTCACTAAATATGTACAGAGTTTCACCAAATATGTATTGGGGTCACTAAATATATAAAAAGTCAATTTTGTACGTCTTCGGTGAACTCCGGTATATATTTGGCGAACTCCGATACATATTTGGTGAACACCTATACATATTTGGTGAACTCGTCCAATAATTATTAATTTGTACATGTTTGGTGAACCCCACTACATTAGGATTTCACCAAATATGTACTTAGATTCACCAAATATGTAGTGGAGTTCACCAAATATGTACAAATTAAATAATTCTTGGAGGGGTTCACCAAATATGTAGTGGGCTTCACCAAATATGTTCATGTGTTCACCAAATATGTAGTGGTGTTCACTAAATACATACAAAATTGATAATTCTTGGAGGGTTCACAAAAAATGTACTGGACTTCACCAAATATGTACATGGGTTCACCAAATATGTACACAATTAATAATTCTTGGAAGGTTCACCAAATATGTACTAAGCTTCACCAAATATGTAGTGAGTTTGATAAAATATGTACAAAATTAATAATTCTTGGAGAGTTCACCAAATATATATTGGGGTACACCAAATACGTAGATGAGTTCACCAAATATACAAAGTCACTTCGTACGTATTCGGTGAACCCCGATACATATTTGGTGAACCCCGTTACATATTTGCTGAACACCTATACATATTTGGTGAACCGCTCTAACAATTATTAAATTTACACGTATTTGGTGAACTTCACTACATATCTGATTAACCTCTATACATATTTGGTGAACCTCAAAACATATTTGATGAACTCCACTACATATCTGATTAACCTCTATACATATTTAGTGAACCTCAATACATATTTGGTGAACCAAAAATATAAATTGTAATATTTTAACTTGTGAGCGGCTGGGCCTTGTGTGACCTGGATTGCTCCAAAAGTAATCCAAGGATCACAATGGCCCAGCACCAATGCCGGGAATTTATTCCCGGCATTGTAGAATTTTCCTTAGAACAATGGGTGTTTTGGTTTTAATATAAAGAGCAAGTGTTTCTCCTTTTCTGATTTAAATGATTTTATTGAAGGAAATTCTTCTTAGGAGATTTCAGAGCATTTAGGGCTTGTTTGGTAGCCTGTATTGTACAGTACTAAGGGCATGACAATACAATTTTAGTATTGTCTGGCATTTGGCAAAAATATGGAGCTCGTACTAGCTAATACAGTGGGACTCTTTAGTCCCACCCAAATGGGATAATTTAGTCCCCTCCTCTTAGGGGGGACTAAGAAAAATAAAGTTGAAGACTCATGGAGACTAGAGGTGTTCAAAATTGTCCCGAACCAAACCAAACCAAAAATGACCGGTTCGGGCGATTCTTTATATGTGTTCGGCTCAAAAAAATGAGAGAACTGAAATTTTGGTTCGGTTCAGTTCAAAAATTTGGTGGTTTTGAACCGAACCGAAATATTAAATTTATATATAATTTCTTCTAAAACCCGAACCGAAACAAAACTTAGTTTTATATATTTTTTCAATAATATCATTTAAAATTATTTAAAATTTTATTTTTAACTAATAATACCGAACCAAACCGAAACTCACAGTTCAGTTCGGTTAGGTTCTTTTAGCATGAGCGGTTCAGTTATATCATCGAACTGAAGTTTCAGTTCAATTCAATTTTTTGCCAAAAAATTGACTGAACCGACCACACAAAGCTTCGTTCCTACCGGTGAAGTTTCATTCTCGCTGATGAAGCTTCGTTCCTGCAAGAGGAGTCTCACCCTCTTTTGTCTCTATGTTTTTCTTCCTATCTATTTTTCTATTTCAATTTTCTCTTTGTCTTGCCTAATCCTCCCAACCCAACAATGGAAATCACGGAAGTTATTTGAGTTTCTTGCACTTTTAATTTGGTGGTGATCTCCTCTGCAATTTAGGTTTCTTACATTTTTATTTGAAGAGAAATTTTGTTTGGCTGATGGCCTTCGTTTGGTTGTGTTATTGTGCATCTGTTGGTTTTTTTTTCTTTTTCTATGTGTTATTGATTGTTTTAATTGTGTTTGTATCAATCACTTTTCCATGAAACTTTTCTAATATATTAATTATTGTTATAATTAAATGAATTAGTTTAAATTGTCTATTATATAGTATGAATTAGATAATTTATTTTATAGTTGAAAATGTAAAAGAACATGTTAATGAGTTTTAAATAGATTTTTGCGGATCAAATCATGACAAACAATTTTACAATCTAGTACTATGATGTGTCAAACATTGTATAAGTGTTACAGTTTTTAACTAATATAACACCAAATACTAGATAATAGTATTTAATCAAATACAGTACAGTACAGTATAGTCTGACAGATTTAATATAATACTATCTAATATTATCGTGACTGTCAAACGAGCACTTAAAATATTTTATTACCAGCCAACCATTCATCCCATTCTTTATATTATCAAGAAAAAGGCAGATAGAGTTTGAAAACACTTACCGACCTAATTAGAATTAATATATTCTTTAATTACATGTTAGTGCTTATCTAGGACTAGGGTTCTAATTCTAGATCATAGTAATATGAAACTTTTAATCTTAAAAGGTTCGTGGTTTTGGTAAAAAGAGAAACAAAGTTCTAAAAAGTGATAACTTTTCCCATTAATTAGTTTACAAATTTCTATTTGGATTGGTTTTTTCAATCTTAGAAAAGGTAATTGAATTGAAAAAAAGTCTATCTTTGACTGTCTTGGATGGTGGCTTTGGGAATTGAGAAAATGAGAGACAACATCGGAGCTCTAGAAAAAAAAACACAAGTGAACGACTGAATTTTGGGTTTTCATTCTCCAAGTTTTCTTCTCATGTGCTAACCACTATCAAAATATGGTAATATTTTTCTATATAGCCTTTTAAAATACTCTTTTTTATTAAATGTTTCAAATTTTTTCTAATTAAATAGAATAGTAGTTAAACATCTTTATTACGTACTTCACTAAATTCTCTCATCATACGTGACTAAAAAAGCAACTTACAAATGTGAATATTATAGAGAATATTTGATTATTTTTGTTCTAATGGTTTTATTCTTTATGCTTTATGCATTTGTGTTCACACATCATATGTTTTGTTTTCTAAACAGTAATTTTATAGCACATTACCAGCACAAGTCTCTGACTACATTCTGTGCTGTGATTACAACAGCTTTATCTTTGCGTGTATACTGGAATTTGCAACTGAATAATGTGGTCACTGAATAATGTGGTCACTGAATATGTTCGTTACATTATATAAAATTTTGGTAATTTTTGGATGCACATATTATTCGTAGTGTGAATGCTAAACTCCTGGATATGCAATATATGATATGTGTTTTCTTAACAAGACAGTGACTTCGAACATATATAACTTAGTTCCCCCGAGACTTTAGAGTTTAATTTGGGCACGATTTTAAATTATTATCTTAAGAATTAAAATGATCAAGTTTGAATTTGATTGTACTTGTATTTTATGAGTTGTGATTTTTATGTACTCAAGATCTGATTTATTTGTGAGTTCTAAAGATTCATCTTCAAAAATTGTTTGAGTAGTGAAATGATGTCGTAAATTCTTCAAAAATTTTCCCGAGATATCCTATGATGTTATAAATGTGAAAACTTATTTAATTTTTTCCCTAAGTGTATGTAATATTTTCAATCAGATTCTAGTTTGATCGTCAGTAAGTTTTGAATAATGTAGATTTTTAAGATGCTCCAAAACTCTATTTTCCCTTTATTATCGAGTGTATCCTACACATTGATTGTGCGGGTCTTAATGGTTCTAAAATTGATTTGGCGAGTCACGTTTTGGTGCAATTAAACGACTTGTTGATGATTTTTTGTTCAATAATGGTACGACTTCCGTCTATATTATCATTATATTCTAATTTATTTTGGTCCTAACTGAATTTGTAATTCGTCAGTCTTACACCACTGAGTTTTGCGTTTATCAGTCTTGATATTTTGTGCAAGAATTATCTGACATAATCTCTCTATTTGAAGTTCTTTAAGAAAGTTTATTATCACTATATGTTTGTATTTGCAGATTTCGTTGCAGTTCTTATGTAAGTATAACTCTATATCTTTATAATCAGTTTCAACTCTATGTTTGTATGAAGTTCACGAGAGTTTTCTCTCTTGTGACCTGCCCCTTACATTTCGCCTTCATCACATATGATTCTGTACACTAAAACTTTGATTAACATCTTTTCAGGGAGAGCTTAAAACACCTATCAAACCATTAAACCTAAAGCTTAAATATTATTAACTGTTTATTTTATTTAATAAGACAGACGTTGCCATAAAAACATAGAGCTTAATTAATGCATAAAATTCAAGTGGAATTTCAGCCCTTTTTATTCCAAACTACGCACCCCCTGCTTTGTTATATATATCTTATAAATGGCTGTGCTGCTTGAAGAATGACTTTAATTAGCCTTTTTGCAACCATTGTAACATGACTTCACGTACTCTTCTGCCTTTTCATAATCTGCAAATTTACATAACAAAACTCATCAAAATTAATGTCAATTACAGATAAATAAGATACAGAATTTTGACGTCTAGAGCTCAAACAAAAACAAGAGGCGTCATGTGAGGTCTTATATATACGGTCTCTCTGACATTGTATATAACCGATGTGGGATTTCAAACATTCCACTCTCAGTGCAAACTCTGATACCATGTACCTTGCATAACCCCCAACCAACTGAAAGTATTGTCTGCTTTGGCCACTGGTCAGTGCTCAAGTAGCAGACCTTAGGGTTTTGTCCTATTGGGTCCAACGAAAAAGGTGTCTTCAGTTTCGACGTTTCATGCGTTGTCTTATATACATATCTTAGACATCATTGCGACCGATGTGAGATTTTAAAAAAGAAAGGGAGTTAGAGAGGAATTAAAGAAACTGGTGATTACCATTGATGGAATCATTGACGATGGCCTTGGAATGAGCACAGTCACGAGTACAACTGTAGACAGAATCAGTTGGTGAGGCGTTGCACTTAATTAAGCAGAGAATCATACAGAGAGCTTTGGAGGAAGGAGGAGTAGACAAGTTTAACAGGCATTGAAGTCCACATTTTGGGATACAATTTCCACCATCATTAATACTGTCTGAATCATCATAGGGATCAATGTTGTCAGCTCTTATTGCTACAACTGCCATTAGCACCATCATCAACACTACAATTCTCTTCAAATCAACTCTTTCCATTGATTCTCTCTTCATCTCTACTCAGATTAATTTCTGTGCTGATGAAAAGTTTCAACACAAAACCACAATTTATACAGGCTCTCACACCCTTTTGTAATTCTCGAACTAAGTCTAATGATTATAAAAGGGGAATCCCATTGATTTGTATTTCAAATCGTGATTAAGAAGATAATAGTTTGCGTTAATCACTTCTCTTAATGAGGGAAGTAGATGTCACAGTTTTTATGTGTAGCTACTGAAATCATGGAATTTTTTAGCACAAGGGATATATAAACGATTACGTGTTGAAGTTGTTGAATCAAATTTGACATACATCAACTAAGGTAATTAGCTGAAGACTCTTAGAATTTATAATCACAACTCACAATTCATCGAAAAATATCATTCAGGTCTAATTTTTGTTTCATAAAAATGTATTAATTTAATTAAAAACCATAAATAATAGCTGAGCTTGATTTTTTTTTTCAACACATAGAAGTTTGTATAATATAAGATTAGATAAACATGCGGCAAGATGCATTCAAACTAGTTGAAACGCGAGAGAGATGAGAATTAAGTTCTTTTAACCATCATAGCGTGGACGAATTCAAACCGATGTGAGACACATTCCAACACATCGTATTAGATCAAAATATCATACTCTACATCATGTGACTACAGAACTGACTTGGCTTAAAATTCTCTTACAATGAACTTTCAAAGAAACCGATGATGCTCTTTTGTGATAACACGAAAACTATTGAGATTGCTAATAATCTAGTATAGCAAGATCAAACTATGCATGTTAGACTTGACAGAAATTATATCAACGACAACCTAGAGTCTTGTACAATATAGGTTCCTTGCATTAAGAATGCAGATTAATTGGCTGATGTAATGACTCATGTTGTTGCTAGTGGCTCATTCTATACATCATTATCCAAGTTGGGTATGTGTGATATCTCTACACCAAATTTGGGGGAAAGGTAGCGTA
The DNA here is from genome assembly GCA_003255025.1 of Datisca glomerata. Taxonomy (NCBI): domain Eukaryota; kingdom Viridiplantae; phylum Streptophyta; class Magnoliopsida; order Cucurbitales; family Datiscaceae; genus Datisca; species Datisca glomerata. Next base: position 1,193,304 of record QANY01007580.1, on the reverse strand, counting down.
TATTAGTTGTAATTATATATATTAGTTATATATTTCCTTATTATTTCGGAGTTAAATGCATTAGTTATCTTAACTTAAATATCTTAAGTAGCATTCTGTAGCTTATATAAATACCTTTTAGTTACATGAGAAATACAGTTCAGCCAATTTTATCTTTTTAACTTGGTATCAAAACTGCAAGGCAAAGACATTCGGCTGTTGAAACCCTAGTTGGTTGTCTTCTTAAAGCTGAAACCCTAATTCTCTCTTTCTTCTAAGAAAATCATAACCCTAAATTGAAGAACAACAACCAACACTACCAGGTGGAAAAAGAAACCGCCGGAAAAATCGACGGTTTTGTCGGCCTATACTGGCAGATAAAACCGCCGATATAGATTATTTGTCTAATATCTATACCGGCGGTTTTATTGAGCTATAACAGTGGTTCTGAAACTGCCGGTATAGCTCTTAAATTTTTAATGGAAACGATGTCGTTTTGGGTTAGAGGTGATATCACCCCTAACCCGCGTGAGGTTTGCCATTAAAGTAGACCCGCACCTCCTCCCTCTCTGCCGGTGCTCTCATCTCCAGTAGCTCTCCTCGAATTTCTCTATTTTTTTTTGTCTCCATTGAAACCCTAGAGGTAAGTTTTTTTTGTTTAATTTTTCAACTATTGTGATTTCGATTTCGATTTTATATAGGTTGTTAATTTTTTGTTCTAGAGATTTCATTAGTGATTGTGAACTACTTTTCATATATAATCCTTGGTTGAATGTTATTCTTTTGTTTGAAGATCATAGATTTCTTTTCTTTTTTTGCTTAAATTTTAGATTAGATATTTTTTTTGTTATTATTTTGTTGATTTTGAATCTGATTAGTGACACTAATTGAGTTTGAAAGAAAATAATTGTGGTTGGAGATGAAATTTGTATAGATTTAATAAATTTAGAACTTTTATTTCTTTATTTTGGGAAATTTTTAGTGAGTTTAGGATTTGGGTTAAATTTTTTTCTTGGTGTTAATTGATTGTGATTTACTTGAATATTGTGATTAAGAAATATGATATGTTTATATATAAATGTGATTTTTTTCTTAAAGATTAAAGATTTTCTATTTTGTTTGCATACCTTTTAGATTAGATGTTGTTTAGCTAACATTTTATTGATTTAGATCTAATTAGTGATACTAAATGAGTTTAGGAGGAAAATGGGTGGACTATGATGAAATTTGTATAGATTTTAATAAGTTAGAACTTTTATTTCTTTCTTTTGAAAATTTTTTGTGAGTTTAGGATTTGGATAATTTTTTTCTTGGTGTTAATACATTATGATTTACGTGGATATTGAAATAAAGAAATGTAATAAGTTTATTGCTATATATGAATATGTCCAGAAATCTTATTAGAATGGACAAGAGTTGGATTCAAAAATCAAGATTTAATTAAGAATGTTTGAACGGGATAAGTGAGTTTCTTAAATTTACTTTGGAGATGGCGTATGAAGATGGAAACATATATTGTATGTGTCAAAAATATGGAAATGGCACGTGGATTAGTAACGATGTTGTCTATGATCAGTTGATTCGTAATGGATTTATTAAAAGTTATACTCGTTGAGTATTTCATGGGAAAACTATTTTGGGTAGTTCTCCTCAAGTTCAAGTAAATGAAGAACATTTTTCGTCGCGGGGGTTTATCAAAGAAGGTGAATTTAGTTATATGTGCATTGTGTTTATTCTTCAAATAACTCCGATCGAAGGATGCCAGAAGAACTAGATAAAAATGAAATACTTACTCTTTTCTGAAGTTTTATTTGTTTATGATTCACGCCTTAAATATGTTCATCTTTTTTTATTGTCAGAATGAAGAGGCGTGATATTGATGGTTTTATCTATTCGTTTCATCTAACTTGTAATTGTATATTAGATATAGCATTTGTATTACTCAACTAACTTGTAATTGTATATTAGATATAGCATTTGTATTACTCAATTAACTACATTACCTTTTTTTATTTCAATTGTCATTGTGTAATGGAAGATTACATTGCTGATAGTTTATGTTGATATAATTGCTACAGGTTGTATCATTAGTGAGATTGAGAAGCTATGGGATTATCTGGACAAGGAATTTGAAATGAAAGACCAAGGATTTTGAAATACCTTCTTAGGTATTGAAGTGTCTCAGTCCAAGCAAGGGATTTTCCTTTCTCACTAAAGTTTGCATTAGATAATCTGTCAATGAACCTGTAGATAATCTCATTGAAGTGAACCATGGTTTAGCCATCTATCTTGATCATGTTCAAACAAACAATGAGAGATATCCGAGACCAGTGGAGAATTTGATCTATCTGACTCACACTAGACTTGACCTATCACATGCAATCAGTGTTGTGAGTCAATTCATGCACAATCTGAATGTCTGACACATGAATGTAGTGATCATATCTTGGCTTATCTAAAAGCCTCTTCTGTAAAGGTATTATGCTTGTGGACATGGACACCTAGATAATGTGGGTTACACTGATTCGAATTTTGCTTGTTCTATATTGGATAGGAAGTCTTCAGGATATGTGTTCTTTGTTGGGTAATTTGGTGACTTGGATGAGTAAGAAACAAAATGTGATATCCTTGTCTGTGCAGAAGCAGAATATAATGCTCTATATCATGCTATATCATTGAACTATGGAATTGACTTGGCTTAAGAATCTCTTAAGCGAACTTGGATATATGAGAAATACAATACAGCCAATTCCAACTTTTCTACTGAACTTACTAATTATTGTTGGCGAATCATGAGATCAATCTCTCTTGTTATCCCAAAAATGAAAAAACAAAAAAGGGAAAAAGAGATGTGAAATAAATTTAAATAGAATATTATTTATCTCATTATCAATAATTTTATTGAAGACATTGCCATTTATTATTTTAGAGTTTGATGCATAAAACACTTTTTTTTTCAGCCCTTTTCCTTTATATTGACTATTGAAACTCTGGTAGCATGACTTCAATGGCCTTCTGCAATTCCATAATCTGCATATTTCCATAGCAAAATGTTCATCAAATGATCAAGCCAACAATCATTGTCAATTAGAGAGACAGAGTTACAGAGAGAGCCAAATGAGATTGGTGAGTAATTACCATTGACGGAATCAATAGTGAAGTTCTTGGAATAAGCACAATCATGAGTACAATTGTAAACGAAATTCGATGGTGAAGCTTTGCATGCGAGTAGGCAAAGAGACAAACACACAGCATAAGTGCGACTACTGGATCTGCTAGATTGGCATTGAATTGCACAGTTTACAATGCAATGAATCATCATTCTTAGGAATGTCATCAGCTCAAATATATAACTAAAATTACCAGCATCATCATTAACACTACTACCATTCTCTTGAAGCCAACTCTTCCCATTGCTTCTATTTTTTTTTCCTTCTCTCTACACCACAATTCAGACATAAACCCACAATTTATATAGGCCTTGAGGCACTTTTTAGCTTTTAATTCTATAATTTTCACTAACACTTAAAATGCTTGTTTTTTTTTCCTTACCCCCTATAAAATTACCCTTGTAATTGGTTTTAATTTTAGCTATTGTTTGAAGAGCATGTGGTATGTTTTGCGTTAGACTGGGGGAAACAATGGCATTTTGTAATTTATTTTATTTACACTTATATTTATATGGACGCATTGACTTGGATGGACATTTGTCATTACCATTTTTCTTCCACCACACACGAGTCACTTAAAGCAAAAGAGAGAGAGATTGGAGAGAGCAAAAACGGTCCATAGAAAAAATTGAATAGTGGCCTCCATGCCTGCCCCGGACGCCTTCACCATAATTCCTAAGAGAGCACATTCATCTCATTTGGTAACTATCTAGAGGGACAGTAACATTATCACCGTTCCTCTTTATAATTTCATCTTAGTGAAGATGCTTTTGTCAGAGTGTCGTGATAAGAGCACCAAAGCACCAGCCGCTATTTCATATAGATGTGATATTCATCGAGTCAATACGGTCAATGACAAGGCCACAAAATTTTTTAAAGAAAGGCAAATAATAATGACAAACTTACACGAAAATTACACCAACTGATTAATTAAGGTTTTACCTAAATCTTAGTCAATATAAAATTATGAACTTTTGAGCAAGAGGAAATAGTACTGAGGATTTATAATTATGGGACATATTATGTTTTATTTTTCTCTTTTATATCTTTTGTTGATATCTCTGATTCAAGAGATTGCTGTTTTTAGATCAATTTCTTCCACCACACACGAGTCACTTAAAGCAAAAGAGAGAGAGAGATTGGAGAGAGCAAAAACGGCCCATAGAAAAAATTGAATAGTGGCGTCCATGCATGGCCCGGACGCCTTCACCATAATTCCTGAAGAGAGCACATTTATCTCACTTGGTAACTATCTAGAGGGACAGTAACATTATCACCGTTCCTCCTTATAATTTCATCTTAGTGAAGATGCTTTTGTCAGAGTGTCGTGATAAGAGCACCAAAGCACCAGCCGCTCTCTCCAAAAAGTACAAGGCATGTGATCATAACTTAAATAATAATAGTTTGACATGAAAATTTTTTTACATAACAGGTTCTCATATAGATGTGATATTCATCGAGTCAATACGGTCATTGACAAGGCCACAAAATTTTTTAAAGAAAGGCAAATAATAATGACACACTTACACGAAAATTACACCAACCGATTAATTAAGGTTTTACCTAAATCTTAGTCAGTATAAAATTATGAACTTTTGAGCAAGAGGAAACAGTACTGAGGATTTATAATTATGGGACATATTATGTTTTGTTTTTCTCTTTTATATCTTTTGTTGATATCTCTGTTTCAGGAGATTACTGTTTTTAGGTCAATTTTTTCATTAGAAATATTAACACAAATTACCTTGTATGGTTGCTGTTCTATATGTTATTAATGTCATTGTGGATAGAATCATGACTTAATTACGAAATAAGATAAATTCTTAAGGTATTTGATATTTTCTCATTTCCTTTTAGCTTTTGTTGATGTCTCGTGCTTCAGGCGTAATTGTTGTTTTGTCAGTTTCTTGATTTGGAGGAAATTAATTCATGTTGCCTCATCTAATTTGGATTAGTTTTTGAACATTAAATCATTTTTAACAAATAGTTTAACATTATCTCATTATTAATTAACACATCGTTTGTAATTTAAACTCATGTTGCCCAAAATATTTATGAACTTCCGAGCTCTCTCAAGTGAAAAATTAATGCTCGACAAAAAAATCAATTTTTTTCAACACCTTTATCAAGTGTAAATTTCTCACTTACAGTACTAGCATACAATCAAATTTTCCCTTTAGGCCATCTGAATCCCCAAATGGCCAGATTCCAACAAAAATGATGAAAAACATCATACATCATCACTAGGGAAGTTGAGAGAAAATATAAAACGAAATAAGAATAATTGCCAATAATAAATAAACAAACACCAACATTGTACAATCATATACTCAGTAATTTGATTCAGCATCTTTTACTTGGTCAAATAATTCCATTCATCATCTTCGATTGACTCATTATGCAAAAACCATTCGTTTGATTATGAAAAAGAGCATTCTTAAAATCCTTCCATAACGAAAGATTAAATGAAGCTTAATCTCATCAAGCCAAAAAATCATTCTTCTATTGACCCATAAAACTTTCAAAATTTATTTCAAAGGGGCGGACAAGGCAATCCCTTCCGGTCTAGACAAAGATGGCGGCCGAGCTGCATGTGCAAAGAAGGCTCATTTTCCATGGAACTTGCTGTTAACAGAATCGTAGCTGGGTACGTTTACAACTGCACCACGCGCAACACCGTCAAAATCAATAAATTATTGGTATATTTCTAGAGGAGAAACATTCGTGGTAAAAAGAAGTTTAGGATTATTACCATCTCCATAAGATGCCATTGTTAGAGGAGAAGAAATAATTTTCTTAGCTATGGCAGTTATATCATTCAAAGTGATTTCGTCTACAGCCTTTAGGAATTGCTCCACAGGCTTCCTGCAATGACAAAAACAAAGAATATATTGTGATGCAAAAATAAAATCACTTTTTCAAATATGATTATGCTAGTTCTTTTTTCACAGATCTAAGAAGATTGCAAAAATGAGTAAATTATCGTAACACGGTACATAACAAGAATAATAATCGTTACACTCTCCTTCCGTTTTCTAGCTTGGGTAAATATTGTTTTTTCGAAATGTATTTTATGTAACACACTTAAAATTCAAAGCACGTTCTAGCATGTTAAGAGAACTCTTATCAAACGGTGTACTATTCCTCGAGTATGAGATCGTAATATATGTATCAAGTATGTGACGTAATATATGTATCCAAAGGTCTTTTTCTGAGTGTCCTGTTTCAAGCTGTTAAAGATGTTTCTATTTGTGACATCCTAATGAGGGTAGAACTAGTGACAGTTAACCCAGAGTTCAGTTCGGTGAATGGAAATATGACAAAGGTGAAAGTTGAAAAACGTTTCCCACGAAATCTCAGATTACCATGCACGAAAACAATGTTAATACCATGGATAGAATAATCAGGATGAAGAAAACAACAATACTATCAAGCTCTCATTGGAAAGCAAAAGTAATGAGTGTGAATGTAAAAGCACATCCCCAATGATATACCATAAAAAGAAAGATGCAAATATAAGGCATAGATCTATGAGGAAATGCATGACACATTGGGAAAAGGAACCCATCGAATCTTTGCATACCTCTCTCCATAGGTCAAAATTTGCCTTCCTATATCTTCTGCCACAATCATCTGAATAAGGAAAAAATATTCGCCATAAAACAACTGAAACCAAAACTCACTATACAATGGAAAGGAAAAATGGATAAAAATCTTCATTATCGTGGTCTTAAGGAAAAATGAGTGCGTGAGAGAGAGATGGATAACATACTCTAGACTCCAGGTTCATTAAAACAGCAGCTTTTGTGGATGCTTTGGCACGGTTAAGCTGTACCTGGGACACTGCCGCACAAGTGACAAGAAAGAAAAGGCAAATGAATAAATCTAAAGAATAATTAGCTTCAGGAAACTCAAGTTCAAAAATAAAGAGGTAGAGAAGCAAAGCAAACCTTGTCCAGTTGTTGCAATCGAAATTAACTCTCCTGCAGCTATGTCAACGGCTTTCGCTACGAAGTGAGAACTCTGCATCCACAAAAAATGAACATCACCATCGTAGTAGACAACCAGTAGAGTAACGCTTTTAGACAAGTTAAAAGGGTGGCGGCTCTTACAGTGCTAGCATAAATACCAAATAATCCAGTTTTATTGAATATGCTGTTAAAAGCAGAGAACGATTGAATCTGTTGATACTCGTTCAAGACACGGAGATCTGCAAATTAAGGAAAATGCTTTGCTGAAAAACTTTTCACATCACAAGATGCAATTAAACAAGAAGCAGAGGGGCCAGATATAAACAATGTTATGTCACATGAAAATTGATAGTAATTAACAGAACAATTTACTGTAGCCGAATTGAGAAGCAAGAACTATGCCCGAGCTAATATATAGGAAAACCAGAAGATGTAAATGAAACTCACACAGCCTTGAGTGCATCCCTTTTCCAGGCCCCCCTGCAGAGAATGAACCACCACCTCCCATAAGCATCTGCAAAACTTAGAACTTTTAGTATAACTCATTTACACATAGCTTTTACCTTATTTTAGTTTTCTATTGGTGATGCTTGGCTTGGGTTCATCATTGATGATGGTCAAGTAATTACATTCATGAGAAAACAGCATAAGAACTCAGAAGCGATGTTAACATATTCTATAGCGTTGTCATAGAAAGAGAGGAAAATAATCAAAATCCATAAGAGATGATGAATTGAAAAAGGCCGCACCTGAAGAACAGTCATAACGATGGCTTCTTTTTCATTATGCCAGCCACCAGGAACTTCAAAAGCAAGAGCAACATGTGTGCTCTGGGCACAAGAATAGTATTGGTAAAATGACTTTGTTTCTTTACCTAGGTAATAAACCAACAATCCACAGTCAGTTATACATACCCCAGAATCAGCTTGACGACGATAATCCCCTCCAACATACGCAGATTTGGGCTCTTCAACACGAGCGACGCTGGGTAGGTCTGAGAGAAGTGGTTCGGCAATGGATATAAGCTCTTCATGTTCAACCCCAGATGCTGCAAGGACCATCCTTGGAGCAGTATAGTTCTCCTGAGATTGCCAAATTAAGCACCATATATCAATAAACAAAACACATCCATAAAAATGAGCAAATCTAAAGAAAAAGTGAGTACAAAATATTAATATTCTAGGTCCTACAGCGACAAATTCCTCCAAAACTGAGCCGTCGAATCTGCTTAGTGCCAATTCAGGTGCCAAAAGAGGATTCGCCAATGCACCAGCATAACCAGCTGAATGAATTGCCTCCAAGAGCAAACCTTGGGGATTGTTCGAAAGTTCCCCAAGCTCTGCCTTCACCTTGCGCAGCTATATGAACATAAACCATCAGAAGATCAGGCAATGGTCTCTAATAGAAAACTGCTTGCTTATTATTGCTTGGGTTTTCAGATGAAAGTACCTCTTCATTGACTTCCCAATCCAAGAAGACAGGATTTCTCACACAGTCAACAAGTAATTCAACCATTTCTGGAAGATATGACTTGAGAGCATCGAAAGTGTATCCCATTTGCTCTCGAGAGGCAGAAGCACCTACGTTTCCACCAATTGCTTCAACTTCCCTTACAATGCGCAAGTGGCTACGGTTTGCAGTACTCTTGAAGGCCATACGCTCTAGTAAATGTGAAGCTCCTGTAGACACGGGCGTCTCGTATATGGAACCACAATCAAGATATAATCCTACGGAGGCTGCAGGATTCTGGTAAACCAACAGTTAAAACTTGATGAAGACAAAGAAGAAAAGAGGTAACATCAAACTGAAACGAAATAATAATGTAGAACATAATTAAGGATGATTGCAAATCTCCATACTCACCGGAGATGTTTGAGAAGCGATTTTGACACCATTAGGGAGAGTCGATATCTTTGTCTTGCTTTGTTCAACATGATCTGGCAATGGCGGTGGGAGGGTAACACCAGCAAGAGGAAATTCTAAAGGAGGCAAAGAACTTGACTTTTCCCCGGTGAGCCAGCTGAAGAAACCTCCCGACGTTGGCCTTGTAGCAACTGCACTTGAAGTTGCAAACCTGGCAGCTCCCAAATTACCCACACGGGCTTGGGTCTACTCCCCATTCAATTTTGTTGTGCAAATTTTAACACTTTTACAAATTACTAATTGCATTGAAATATAAAGAAAATCCATTCCAGAAGTATAGTGCATAAGCATTTTCACAACAATGAAACAATACTAAACAAATCAACCATTCACAATGTAAAGCTTTACTATACATCGAAGTTCTATTTCCACCAGAGTGATGCGTATGTGCTTTTACCCAATATGCATCGTGCAGAAGTAAATTACGCCTACTCCCCTCAGATAAGAAAAAGCTTTATATGCTAAAGTCTTAATAAAGGTCAAATCTTTACTGATAAAGGAAACAAGACAACGAGAAAGTAAAACTCCATTTCTTCCATTTCCTCGAAATCCAAATAGAGGCAATAACAAAGAAAACACGTTCATCTTCCTGAAGAACCGACAATAAACAGAAAAGAAAAGGGCCAGCTGGTACGATGTGGATTATTACTTCACAAGTTCTCAGCCCAAATGATGATTTACACAAAAGAATATGAACGACATCAAAAAAATGCGAAAAAGCCACCAAAATAACAACCGCGAAAATGAAAATCAGATCTAATAAGCAGAATAAATTCCACCCCCCAATATTCAATCGAAAATTAAGGGTTTTAAGGGGCTATGGAGGGTTGGCACTGACCTTGAGAGACCTGAGTCGGGAAGCAGCTGTTCTGAACATGACGAGCTTAGTCGCAAGGAAGCCGAAGAGAGACCCAAAAGGTGGCTGTAAAGAAGAAGAGAAAGGCTTTTGGTTTATGAAGCGATGGACAATGCTTTGTCGTCTCAACTCCAAGACGACATTGAGAATAAGGACCTATCCCGTGCCGGACGAGTTAGGCATAGCCCAAACGTAAAGTTAGTCATAGCCAGTCCCCTCCTGCCCATTAGGGCTACGAATGATTATTAATTTTTTTTTGACAAGGGCTACGAATGATTTAGTTACGTAGAATTGATAATATTGTTTTCAATTTTAAATATAATTTTATTACATATTTTGAAAAACAATAATATAAATTTTTTTTTTAAAAAAATTATCCACGAATTGATTTAAATTTAATAATTTTTTTATTAAATTAGTTAATGATATAGCTTTTTAATTATTTTTCTCTCTCAATATTTTAATCGTTATCTCTTTCGAAATCCATAAATCACGAAAATCTAAACGATAAAATTTTACCATTTTGAAAAAGATTTTGTGTTGGTGTGTATACATCGACGTCTTGCTATATACGATTCTAGTTGTGAGGGAAACTTATAAATCTGAACATCTAGAAGATGTCCAAAACAAGACTTTCTAATTTTTTTTTCTATTTGTTCTCCTAGTTTGTCATTCAATATCTCAATGACCTTAACTTTAGACTAAAGCAATGTCCTCTTCGAAGGCATCCATTGATGTTTCTCCGGCAACAACGAATATTCCTGATATATAGATATATCTATAAAATACACTACATAAACTATTTTGTTACTCATGAATTATAACAGATATGTACAGTAGATAAACTATTATATTACTCATTAACAATATCAGAGCTCGATAAATCAAATTGAAGTAATCGAATATATACAATACATAAACTATTTTGTTAGTTATGAACTTTCAGTTTCTTAGTATATCAAATATTTACAGTTACTTACTCTAATCTATTACTCAACTATATACATAATATAATCTACTATGCTTACTCAAATATACGATACAAATTTATAACATTAAACTAATGATAACGATAAAGGTAACTATTTATAAATTCAACAATGAAAAATGAAGTGTCATTCATTTGTAGATTAAATATGCATATATCATCGATTCGATTTGAATATATCATTTATGTTTTGGTCATCTTCAATTTCATTTTGAAATTTAAAGAAAAATTATAATTTCATACATTTTCTTATGAATTATATTTGGAGACTGTTTTTTCTTTAATGTCTCTCTTCACTGTCTTCAAATACGATTGGACTATTTTTGCTTATTCTTCTTTTTTTTTTCAATCTCGATGTTGATGTCAATTATCGTAGTCATTTACTCGATCTTGTTCTCTGAAAATTCAATATACAAGACATGTTAATTGTTCTATAATATATAGAATGAACATATGTAATCCTATGTAATGAGGCAGCTTTTCTGACATAACCTTTCCACATGTAATCCTTCTCAGTTATGTTCGTATCTCTGATGGGATTAGGTATAGTCACCAACTTTCGAACTTGGTTCTATGTTCTTCCTTTTGGTATGCATAGATTATAAATATTTAATAAATCATATATATACAATATATTCATTNATATATATATATATATATATATATATATCATGTACGTATTATATATACATTATACATAATATATCCTATAAAGCAAAAACATATCTACCATATATACCATATAAACATAAATATTCTAAATAAAAGATAAAACATTATATACTAGTTCAGATTCAGTTTTTATTCGACAACACTAAAAGAACAATCTTTTTTCAGGAACAAAAAGAAACTTTGTTTTGAAAACAGATACATATATTAAAAGATTCAGATTTATATTTAGATTTATTTTTGAGAACATTAAATGAAACATACTTTCTATAAAACACGTTATAGAATATACACACACTTTTTAGGGATGTTGATGTATATAAACATAACACGCTTTATCTCAAGGTAGGACTCGTGTCTAAACTTATTTTCATCTTCAATATTATCAAAGATATTCGATATGCGCTTGATATAAATAATATACATGTTATAAATGGTTGAATAAGAAATTTATTTAGATTTTTCAGAATATATACTACAGTCAAATTCATTCATCTCAAAATTTCAACTACGAGCTTGAAAAATGGCGGAACTCCATTGTCTCAACAATGCGGAACCCCCTTGCTTTAACAATGGTGACCTGACATCAATTATCGATCTCACATCCTAAAAATTGGTTGTTTCATGAAATTCAGAGGTCGGATATGGCGAATACATAGTGATTATAGAGTATACTTACCTATTTTGAAGGATATTTCATAAACAAAATCTCAATCAGAGCCCTTACAGACGTCATGCATTCGATTCCCTCACATCTCTCTATTTTCTGTTTTTACGATATATCATGGTATTTTTCAAAATAGTGAACATTAAAGGAGACATTTCCTTTCCTTTGGATTTATGTGAGTTTACTGTTTTTTAAAATTTATTAAATGTTAGTAAATTGATACAATAGACATATATATATATATATATATATATATATATTTATAGAAGCATTGATTATTTTTTATTATGAAACTAGTTGTCTAATTTTATTTTAAATTTCTAAAAACATGTTAGTCATGTATAAACCCATTAGTTCTGCCTAGGCTTTCCTTTCATATGCCTAGTTGAATGGGCTGGCCTGCTTCCCAACATGGTGATCCCATCCCTCTTCAAAAAAATTATAAAATTATAAGAATAGGAGGTGTTAAGGAAGGAGAGTTAAGTAAATTGTAGAACAGTTGAAAATAAAAAAACAGTTAAAAAATGTCTAGTTGATGTGAGTAAATTAGTAACTCACATCAAACTAATGCTAGTTTTATGTGAGAAGTTCAACAATTCAACCATTTTTGTAAACGAAGCTCAAAAATTCCTAGAAGTCATTCCTTAATTATATCTTTAGAACTTGTCTTTTTCTGTCATTTTTTGTTGATCCGACGAACCTAAATAGGTGATGTTTTTTTGTAAGTATGGGGTCTAGAACTTGCACGTCAAGTAATCTCGTAGAACTGATGCACCGTGTCCTCAAAAATTCCAGTCAGGTAAATCATCAGTTTTGACACCAATGGCATATGGCCCCAGGGATAGCCCGAGTTGTGAAAGCCTTAGACCTATATGTTTGATCTCTTTGGGTTTATGTTGAATGTGGGTCATTATTGCTACAAAGTAATACTTTCTATTTTTATTTTTGTGTTCAGCTGATCTAGCCATTTCTTTTCAACTAAATAGCCTAGTAAGGGGTGATTCATTTTTCATTTTTCTTGGATGAAGCACGTTAGGGAGCTAACAAAAAATATTACATAGCATCACGATTCTAGTGAAAATATTAGCGGGTATATAATAATCGAATAAATCTATATGGAACTTAAAAGTTCTAAGCCTCGCGCCACCTCTAACTTTAAATATTTACAGCTCTAACATTAAATATTAACAGCTCTTAAAATAAGTACAAATCCCATGTGTTAGCTATAGGTAATTAACTAGTTATAACATATGGGACATCAATTAAGCCAAAAGTTTGAACCATCACATGACAAAAGTAGGGTGTAGGGTGTTCACAATTTCGCCCGGTCTTTTTTTTTGTAAAAATCAAATCGAATTGAAGTTTCGTTGTGAAAAAAATAACCGAAGCGAACCCAAGGTTTAGGTTTGGCTTTAGTAGCGAAACATAATGTTTTTATTTTATTTTATTATAGGCATTTTTCCAAGCACCGATGATGGGGAAACACATGTCACACCATAGCAGAGAGCCGACAACAAATGGAGGTTTCTAAGAAGATTAACCAATCTCGCATAGCCAGTCATGAAGGAGCTTGGGTTGCACAGACCCAAGCACATGTAAGACAGCAAAGATCGAGCTCGTGAAGAGAGCTCGAATACCCCCGAGTGTCAGGGTCATCATCATCTGACGAGAGTGTTAGAAAACGCGGCGTACGTGCGGCGGAAGCGTGTTAGTTCTGTTTAATAAAAATGATTTTTTTCGATAAAAAGAAAAACAACGCAGCGCCACGATTACCATATAAAAACTTTTTATTGAGAACTCTTTTTCAATCAGTCATGATCCGTTATATATTTATATATTAAATCTACAACATATAAGGTTAGAAATCATACACCTCTTGTAGTATAAATCAAGCGTCCTTGCAAAACCGATCGATCCTCCGTCCTACGAAACCGTTCCATCGATCAGTAGACTCTGAGATCCACACCAAAATCTTCTAAATCAATCCTCAACGTAATAGGACGTGTGTAGGCACGTAGAATATTACAAGATACATTTTCTCTCTAGATATTTTCAACATAGAGATTTACTGAGAATGACTTTTGTGAGACGATTCTCTAAAAAATCACAATGAATATTCTTTTTGAGATTTGATTAACTATTAAATGTAGAGAAAAATCATTCTGAGCAACTGTGATCTCAACCCAATTCTTTTTTTTGATGATTTCATGAACCGATTCAACTGAACTTCTCTTATTGATGCCAACAGAATAAAATTTGTATATATTTTTTGATAATGACATATCAAATATTTAAGGATAATTAAAATTAAAAATTAATATTTAATTTTAAATTACCCAATGCAGTGGGACTCACTGTATAATGGTGCACAACTGTTGTGTCACATGACACTACAGTATGTTGTGAGGCACTGTAGTGCCACGTGACAGTACAAAAATCCATTTCAATCTCTGATATCCAATTAGCGATTGACACGCGATAATTATTGTGAATTAAATATTTATTTTAATCAAATAAATATCTAGGTATTAGTTAATTCAAACTTAACATATCTGATTATCCCTATCAACTAAATTATATGTTATTTCACAAATAACAGATTTAGTTGATCTAAATTATTATCTAATATTATAAATTAGATATTTTGTCTCACTTATTGATAATTAGAAAAATAATTTTTAAAACTTAAATATATATATATATATATTTCAATAATCAATTTTTAATTAACTAATCACACATAATCATCTCATAATTATGTACTTGTCCCAGAATAAAAATTTCTTTGCAAGTCAATCATTTTCTCATGTCCTGAAATATTCACACCCTACACTACGTAGTATAGAGGTGACTTGGAAAACATAGACCTATAATCCTAACTCCAATAAACCAGATTATTAATTAAATTTTTTAATTAAGTAATCTTATCTATTAATTTCATTGTTACTGCATTACAAATATGGAATTTCACTCTTAGAAATTATAGATTATATCTACAGAGTATTCTCATATAGTCCACCGGTATAATCATTTTACGTAGTTCTGTCCTCCAATTATTGGTTCGTAAATTAAAACTAGTCAACATTATCGTTTTACCCTTCTAATTCCCTCTTGATCCTTAAGTACCATTAATCCACTAGTGAATGACTAATTTATAATTTTATTATAAATTTGAGCTCAATAACCATTCAGATCCTGAATTAATAAGTAAAGGAACATATATATGATCCGTTACGAAAGCTTGGATTCCAAATCTTGTAACATCATGTTGCCAGCCATCTATATTACTGGATCTCCAAAACAAACGTCATTAGCCTGTTTTACAAACAAGCCTTAACGAGTGAATCAAAAGATCCAGTAAACATGCGTAGGAGTTCATGACCACTCAGGATTCAGAATGATCTACATATGATCATTGAATTGATGTGTATTAAATCTTTATGATAAACGACACGATGTTAAAGATATTAATTTACATATGTCTTATCGTATATAATCTTATTATATAAAGTACATTCATTAAGATGTCTATCCACGTCAATGATCCGGATCTAGATCATATGCATTCATAACGCTTAGTGAACTGTACTAGCAATCATTCATTAAAAATTACATACTTTAATATGTTGCTGACAATTTTATTCATTATCTATTATCTTAATCCTATTGTATTAATACAATATCATAATATCATTAATGAATATGGAATTTCATATATTTATATATAAATTATTCAACAATAATTTAAAAGAATAATTATAAAAAAATTTAATCCTCATTAAATTTCATACCAAAATGTCAATACACATCCTTTTAGGGCATAACCCCCAACAACTCCCACTTGCCCATAAAGTAAATGTGGCATATCTCTCAATCTCATATTTCGCACATGACCCTCAAACAACTTCGTAAGAAGTGTCTTGGCAAATGAGTCACCTAGGTTCTGATCCAACATTATATTCATAACTGTCAGATCACCTCGGTGAATAACCCGGACGTTGACTTTCAACAATCCTTATTTGATTCATAATCAGTAGATCCAGTGCGGTTCAAGTCTCCACCCGAATAAACAAGCATATAATTCCGCGTTCTCCTAAGATACTTGAGAATGTGTTTTACTGTAATCCAATGTTCTAAACCTGGATTCGATTAATAACGACTAACAATTCTCACTGCATAACAGATGTCCGGTCTCGTACACAACATGGCAAACATGAGACTTCCAACTACTGAAGCATAGGGAACCCCTCTCATATCCTCTTCCTCTTGAGGTGTTTTAGGACATTGTTCCTTAGAGAAGACAATTTCATGTATGGTCGGTAGTTGACCTTCCTAGGAATTCTCCATAGAGAATCTCTTAAGCACCTTATCAATATAAGATGCCTAAGAAAGTGTCAAGAGCTTGTTATTTCTATCTCTTAGGATTTGAATGCCTAGAATATAGCTCGTCTCTTCCAAATCTTTCATTTGAAATTTCTCTACTAACCAATTCTTTACTTTTGACACAGTTTCTACATCATTCTCAATGAATAGAATATCATCAACATAAAGAACTAAGAAAATCATTATCTTTTCTTTGATGTATTTATAAACATAGGTTTTGTCAACATTTTTCTCAAAAGCCATAAGACTTTTTAATCTCATCAAAGGTACGATTTTAAGATCTAGATGCCTGCTTAAATCAATGGATTTAAACAGCTTGCATACTTTTTTATCTTGCCCATTTTGTTTGAACCTTCCTGGTTGTATCATATAGATGCTTTCTTCAATAAAAGCTGTCTTGACGTCCATTAGCCATATCTCATAGTCAAAACTAGTGGCTATGGACAGAAGGATGTGAATGGATTATAGCATTGCCACAGGGGAGAATGTCTCTTCATAATCTACTCTCTCCCTTTGTGTATAGCCCTTGCCTACTAACTGTGCCTTGAAAGTCTTTTCTTTCCCATTTATACCTCATTTCTTCTTAAAGATCCATTTACATCCAATGGGCCTGACATCTTCAGGGGGATCTACAAGTTCTCAGATGGAATTGAAATACATAGATTCTATTTTCCGGTTCATGACATCTTGACATTTCTCTTTTTCAGGATAATCCATTGTTTTTTCATAAGATAATAGATCGTCCTTATCAATGTCTGACACTAGGACATGTGCCTCTAGTTCGTAGTGAACTGGTTATCTCATAACCCTGCCACTACGACGTTGCACCGGGGGTTCCTTTGCAGGAACTGTGGTTTCTCTGGTTTGTCGTTTATCAGTAGAAATTGAAGGTGGTCTTATCTCATCAGTCGCTAATTCCTCGAGAACTACTTTGCTATGAGGTTTATAGTTTTTCATATAGTCGTGTTCAAGGAAAGTGACATTTGTCGATACAAAAAACCTTTTGGTCATTGTGACTATAAAAGTACTCATCTCTAGTCTCTGGAGCATAGTCTACAAATATGCATACCTCTGACCTTAAGTCTAAATTTTTTGTCTTGGGTCTAAGAACGTGAGTTGGACACCCTCATATACGGAAATGACATAAACTAAGTTTGGAGTCATTCCATAACATGAAATGTGTCTTGCTTATAGACTTATAGGGCACTACATTCAAGATGTATGTAGTCGTGTGTAATAGATACCCTCAAAATGTAAGTGACAGTGATGAGTAGCTTAATATCATTTTGCTATGGTGTTTCAGGTGCTGTGAGTTGGGATATGATTCCAATCTCCATCAAATAATTCTTGAATTCTAAATCCAAGTATTCACCGCCTCGATCGGATTGAAGGGTTTTAATGATTTACCTAATTGTTTTTCAGCTTGAGCCTTGAAGTCTTTAAACTTTCCAAAATTTTTAGACATTTTATGCATTAGGTAACTATAACCATATATTGAGTAGTCATCAATGAAAGTGACAAAATACTCATACCCATCTCTAGCTTGTACATTGATTGGTCCACGAACATCATTACGTACCAGCTCAAGTAGTTTCTTGGCTCTTTGGCCCTTTCCTGCGAAAGGTTTCTTGGTCATTTTACCAACTACATGATTCACAAATAGGGAGAGTTCCAATTTTTAGTTCTCTCAGAGAACTATGCTTTGTTTAACTGTTTGACTTATCTAGATTAATAAGTCCCAAAATAAAATGCCAAAGATATGTGTTATCATCATCATGAGAAACTCTTTGTCGTTTGTTACTTTTAGGTTTTGTTACTTTAAATAATTCTTAATTATTTAACCCGTATTAAGTCGGTTTAAGCATATACAGTCCATCTATAACTTTAGCATGATAGATATCCAATCCATTCTTAGAAATAATAAACTCTTTATTAGTAAAAGAAACATTGAATAGTTGTTCTTGCAAAAATGAAAGAGAAATCAAATTTCTTGAAAAAAAAAACAGAATATAATAAACATTGTTCAAAACTAAATAATTATATCCAAAAGGTAAACGGGTTGTCCCTAATGCTTTAGCTGACATGAGCGCACCACTGTCAACTCTCAAAATGACATAGCCATCACCCAGCTCCATGACGAATCGAAGCATCTACAAAGAAGAACATACATGGTTAGTGCCTTCTGAATCAAGTATTTAAGATGACAAATCATATTCCACTAAGTAAGCTTCAAGAGCAAGTAAATTATATTTACCTTTCTTTTTCAGCTCTGAGAGATACTTGTTATAGTTTTTTTTCCAATAACCTTCAACCCCACAGTAGAAACATTTTCCTCTGGGCTTGCTGTCGTTCTTGCTCTTCTTGGATTTTGGCGATGTCTTGGCTTTCTTCCCTTTCTTGTACTTACGTTTACCCTTACCATTGATCTTCTTCCTCTTGTTACTTTTAATAGTAGTGGAATAAGGCATTTGCTCAACAACATTTACCTCGCCCTCTTTAGTCATTTTAAGGTTGAGTGACTCAAAAGTCTGTAGTTCATTCAATAATTAGGTCATATTGAATTGTAACTTGTTCATAACATAGTTGGTTGTGAATGCAGGAAAAGATAGTGTGAGCGACTCAAGTATAATGCTAACTTGAGCCCGCTCATCAATGGCCACCCCATGTACTTCTGCCTCGTGCATTATGTTGATCATGTTCAAAACATGTTCTCGCATAGAAGTACCATTTTTCATCTTTGTCGTCAAATAGCTCCTAGTGACTTCTGACGACTTTGATCAGACTGCTGCTCAAACATCGCCTATAGAGATTCCATAATCTCATACGCAGTCTCCATGCTTTCATACTTAATTCTCAGAACATCACTCATGCCCACAAGCATGTAGCACTTCATCTTGTTGTTTGATATGATCCAAGCATCATATTTATCCTTAACATTCTTAGGGGCATTAGCAGCGGGTTCCTCAGTAAGAACGAACTTACAGTAATCAACATTAAGTTTATATTTGATTTCCAACATATGAAATTATCACCATTCAATTTCTCAAGCGTGAGTAAAGCAATAACATGGTTGCCCACCATAAACATAATAATGATAACTAAAATTTAAAACATACAAGATTCAATATAATTGATAAATATATAGAATTTGAAAAGTAAATGTGATGCATGAATACAACATAATAAGCACACAAATTTAACATTTACTCATAAGGATAAAATAACCCAATGATTAATGTGTTGACTTAGGGTAAGTCAGATTAACGTTAGACTGTCTATGTGATATTCTTATCCGTATTAATTAAAACCTAAAATATCTCATATTTTCTCTTTTGACAATAAGGTATCACTTGTTCGGTCAAGTCACAATTATTCACATAAAAGCTTAATTGTGACTTTGTGAGTGTAACTCATCATTTCAGATTTCATGATTTCATTTAGAATATGCAACCTTAGGGTCGGTCAAAACTAAACTACATCACTTCCTCCTATCTTCTTAAGAATTCCAACCTTGGTATTGGTACAACTCGAAATATTCCTTAGGGGGATGAAAACAAAGCCATTATGAGTCCCTTACTTCACCTCATAGTATTGTGCTAATGATGGAGACTATAAGTCACATTGACATGTCAACCTTCTCCCACACACTATTTTAAGATTATGTGTTTCTATTTTAACTAATTAATTAATTCCAAATTGATCATTGGTCAAAATAATAACCCTATGAATATTTCATAATCAGTTATGCCAATCTCATTGGTCTTGGTTCATTTAACATTCTAATTCGCCTAAGTCATAATTAGGTGAACTTAGATTAACTAATTAATTATATTCATCAAACTTTAATAAAACTCTTCTACTAAAATTGATTATCCTAAAGGTTATTATAGCCCTTAGTGTGGTGTGGTTATCAAGTTTTGACTAATTAAAACATAACAGTTTACATGCAATTGATTTCATAAAACAATACATATAAACATATTAGGACAATCCTTATAAATCATGTTTCTACTAATGAGATGCATGGTTAAGGATTTCCATGTACGGTATGTGATCGACTAATGCATGAACATGTTATCAAACATAACAAAAAAATTATTTAATTAAATAAATAAATAATAGACCGAGTGACTATTGAGTATTTGAAAGTGGACTTCAAGAATACATATTTCTCAAATATTGTCTTCTCATCTTGATGTCCATCTTCATAATCTTCAAGCTTTGAATAAAATTCTATTTAATTAAGAAAAAACTATTTTTCTTAATTAAAATTAATTTTGTAATTATCCTTTAAAATAGTTGACTTTGACTTTATCAAATAAACACTTTATTTGATTTGGTCAAACTTTGGTCAAATTCAATCAACCTATTATTTTTAATTTAAAAGGATAATAGATAGAGATAGGTTTATCTATAGTGATAAGATTGGTTGGTATCAGGTGTCTGTGAAACTTCCCCAAATGTGACAATAGTTGCCACCAACGATAGGACTCTCCCATCGCCGCCCATAACCACCGGACAGCAACAGTCGCCGCCGACCACCATCGTCGGCCGCCATCTGCCACAGTCGATTTTCTGATGACGTCGCCAGAATAGTAAATTCTGCTGAAACAGTAAATTCCGCGTGACATACGTGCGGCGGAAACGTGTTAATTTATTTTTTTATAAAAAGAAAAACAAGCGCAATCTCGTGGTAACCAAATAATTTTTTTATTGAAACCTCTTTTTCAATCAGTCATGATTCATTATATATTTATATTTTGAATCTGTAACATACAATGTTAGGAATCATATACATCTTGTAGTCTAAATCAATCGTCCTTACAAAATCGATCGATCCTTCGTACCACGAAATCGTTCCAACGACTAGTAGACTCTGAGATCCACACCAAGATATTTCAAGTCAATTCTCAACGCACTAGGACGTGTGTGAGCACATAGAATATTATAAGACATTTTTTATATCTCTAGACATTCGAAACGCATGAGATCTAGAGATTTACTGAGAATAACTTTTATGAGACAATTCTCTAAAAGAACACGATGTATATATTTTTTTGAGATTTGATTAACTATTAATCGTAGGAAAAAATCACTTTGAGCAATTGTGTTCTCAACCTAATTCTATGATTGATGAGCTCATAAACTGATTCAACTGAACTTCTCTCATTGATGCCATCAGAATAATATGCTAATATATTTTTTGGTAATGACGTATCAGATATTTAGAAATAATTAAAATTAAAAATTAATATTTAATTTCGAACTACCCAATGCAGTGGGACCCACTGTATAATGGTGCACAATTCCAATGCCACAATGCACTGCAATGTGCCATGAGGCAGTACAGTTCCTCACGACACCGTTGTAGTGCCACATGGCACTACACTAGTCCATATCAATCTTTGATACCCAATTAGCGATTGACACGTGGTAATTACTATGAATTAAATATTTAATTTAATTTGATAAATATCTAGATATTAGTTAATTTAAAATTAATATTTCTGATTATCCCTATCAACTAAAATATCTGTTATTTCACAAATAACAGATTTAATTGATCCAAATTATTATCTAATAATAATTTGATTATCTAATTTTATAAATTAGATAATTTGTCTCACTTATCGATAATTAAAAAAATAATCAATAACTATATATATATATATATATAATTTCTAAAAATTACACACACACACACACACATATACATACATACATATATATATAATTAAATTAATCAATTCTTAATTAATTAATCACACATAATTATCTCATAATTATGTATTTTCCCCACAATAAAAATTCCTTTACAAGATAATCATTTTCTAACGTCTTGAAATATTCACACCCTAGACTGTGTAGTATAAAGATGGCTTATGGACCAATGACCTATAATCCTAAGCTCTAATAAACTAGATTATTGATTAAATTCTTTAATTAAATAATCTTATTTATTAATTCTATTATTGCTCCACTATAAATAAAGTGGTGTAAATAAATGTTCAATCATTTAGGAAAGATATTAATTCACATCAGTCCAATCATATATAATCTCATTTATAAAGTACATTCGCTAAGATATATATCCACATCAATGATCTAGGTTTAGATCACATGCATTCATAATTCTTAGTGAACCGTACTAGCAACCATTCATTAAAGATTTCATACTTTAATATGTTAGTAACAATTTTATTCATTATTTTTAATCTTAATCCTCTCATACTAATATAAGATCATAGTTTCATTAATGAATATGAAATTTGCAGATATTTATATAAATTATTCAACAATAATTTAAAACAACTATTATAAAAAAAATGTAATCCTTAAATTTTATAATAAAATATCAATACACATGTTTTGATGGCTTAACCCCTAACAACCTCTCACTTACCTTAAAGCAAATGTGGCATTTCTCTCAATCTCATGTTATGCATGTGACCCTCAAATGACTTCGCAGGAAGTGTCTGTGTAAAAGGATTAGCCAGGTTATGTTCTGACGCTATTTTCATAATAATCACATCTCATCGGTGCACGATCTCTCTCACAAGATGACATTTCCTCTATATGTGCTTGCCCCTCTTGTGACTCTTCAGTTCCTTAGAATTTATTGCCGCCCCACTGTTACCACAATACATGATCAATGACTTGTCTATATCTGAAACTACTTTCAGATCAATATAGAACTTTCTGAACCATACCACTTCTTTCGCAGCTTCACAAGCCGCTATATATTCAGCTCCCGTAGTGGAATCTGTAATGCTGGATTGTTTAATACTTCTTCCGACTGCAGCTCCTCCACCTAGGGTGAATATTGATCGAGATGTCGATTTTCGGCTGTCTCTGTCTGATTGAAAATTAGAATCAAGTGGGGTTAATGTCTCCACCTGAACAAACAAACATATAGTTTCTCATTCTCCTAAGATACTTGGGAATGTGCTTTACTACAATCCAATGTTCCAAACCTGGATTCGATTGATAACGACTGACAATTCCCATTGCATAATAGATGTTTGATCCCGTACACAACATAGCATGTATGAGACTTCCAACTACTGAAGTATAAGGAACCTTTCTCATATCCTCTTCCTCCTAAGGCGTCTTAGGACATTGTTCCTTGGAGAGGACAATTCCACGTCTTGTCGGTAGTTGACTTTTTTTGAAATTCTCCATAGAGAATCTCTCCTGCACCTTCTCAATATAAGATGTCTTAGAAATTTCAAGAGCTTGTTTTTTCTATCCCTTAGGATTTGGATGCCTAAAATATAACTAACTTCTCCCAAATCTTTTATTTGGAATTTCTCAGTTAACCATTTCTTTACTTTTGACAGAGTTTCTACATCATTTTCAATGAGTAGAATATCATCAACATAAACAACTAAGAAAACCACTATCTTATCTTTGATGCACTTATAAACACAAGCTTCTTCAACATTTTGCTCAAAGTCATAAGACTTTATAATCTCATCAATGGTAAGATTCCAAGATCTAGGTGCTTGCTTTAATCCATAAATGGATTTAAGCAACTTGTAATTTTTTTTATCTTGCCTCTTTCGTACGAACCCTTCTTGTTGCATCATATAGATGATTTCTTCAAGAAAGTCATTCAAAAAGGTTGTCTTGACGTCTATTTTTCATATCTCATAATAAAAACTAGCGACTATTGACAAAATGATGGGAATAGATTTCCACATGGCCACATGGGAGAATGTCTTATCATAATCAACTCCCTCCCTTTGTATATAGCCCTTGGCTACTAACCGTGCCTTACATGTCTATACTTTCCAATCTTCACCTCTTTTCTTCTTCAATATACATTTCCATCCAATGGGCCTGACATCTTCAGGTGGATCTACAAGTTCCCAAATGAAATTGAAATACATAGATTCCATTTCTGGTTCATGGCTTCTTGCATTTCTCATTTCCAGGATCATCCATGGCTTCTTGTAATTTATTTATTATTATTTTTGGTTGTAATTAGAAATGAGCCAATATGGAGGTTAATTTTAAAGTATGATTTAATTTTAATCATGCATCATCATATAACATGCTATATAAAACTACGAATATGCCAATATCAAATTGCCATGTAACGTGTACATGCATCGTTGTAGATTAATTTATAATGGTTATAATTTAATTACAATATGAAATTTATAATGGTTATGATTTTAATTTGGGATTTAAAATTAAATAAAGGATTTATAAATTTCATCACGCTTTTCAAATTAATAATGTTTTGAAAAATAACCAAAAATTCATTTTTTTCAAAAACTAAGTTGGAGGGTCATTTACGTTGAAACGTTCTCAAGGTCTCCAACGCGAACTTGATCGTGCCACGAGGAATGGTTTAGAACCACCCATAGCGGTCATCTCTTCATTGGGAGAAACATTGGAATTCGTGTCACTTTTAGTCATCGAGTTGCATATGAAATTAAGACTTTTAAAGGAAGTGGTGGGGCACGGTCGTCCCATAGATGGACTTTTAGTCCATAACAACTTTTAAGAGTCAATGCGTTGGCTAAAAACTTAGACTAAAGCACATTGGAATCCCCATCTAGGGGCTAGTCAATGGGGCCAAGGTGACCAAAACCATTCCTGATTAGTTAAGCTAGATGTGGATATAGTTGAGTGTTAACCAAACGAGAAGAGTATCGATGCGATAGGAGATAGTTTGGACTTCATCCCTCGATCAGACGAGCTATTGTTTTTATGTAACATCATTGAGGAAATATTTTTAATGGATTTTTAAATGTTTAAGTAGTTGAATCGTGCATCATACTTTCATAAATGATTGAGCATTTATCTACACCGTTTTATTTATTCTTAACACAAACAAATTTACTGGTGAAAATTATGTGGATTGAAAACAAAATCTTGATATCGTGCGGACGGTTGAAAAGCACAAGTTCGTGCTCACCACCCTTTTTCCTTTGAGCCTTTTAGTGAATTGACTCAAGAGAAAAATGATGCTTATGATTCTTGGCTACGTTCTGATGAGATAGCCATATATTACATCTTGGCTTCTATTAGAAATGTGTTACAACAACAACATTAGACTTTGGAAACCATCACTGATATGATGTTGAACATCACCAAAATGTTCGGAGATCAGGGTCGTCAAGCAAAATAGGCAGTTGTGCGAAACCTTATGAACTGCAAGATAAAACCTGGAACTCCTGTCAGAGAACATATGATGTTAATCATTAGTTATTTGAATGAGATGGAGATCATGGGTGCTGAGGTTGATGGGGAGACTCAGATTGATATGATCCTAGAGAGTCTGCTTGATACCTTCGAGAATTTCAAACTTAATAATTTGATGAATAAGTTGAGGTACTCACTTCTTGAGATTATGAAAGAGTTGCAAGCCGCTAAGACTTTATTTCTAAAGGACAAGAGGAAGACTAGAGATGTAAACTTTACTGAAAGTAAGCCTTCCACCTTTGGTTTCAAAAAGGAAACACGAGAGGGGGTCTGAATAAGGCTAAGAAGGAGAACTCAAAAGTTACAAATGGTAACTATATTGTAAGGTGGACATGTTGTGAGACAAGTGTCGTCATTGTGGAGTCGATAACCATTAGATACGAAACTGCCTGGATTATCTCCATCAGATATCTTGGTCGAGTTCATCGTGTGTATGTGGAATAGAGTACTAGTATCAGTTGTATCAGTTGAAACTTGATACCGGTTATCTATTTTTACGTGATGTTTATTATACATCAATTTTTTGGAGAAAAAAACCTTATTTCATTGAATATCCAAGCAAGAATGATGTGTTAGATAGAATGAATCGAACTTTGATGGATATGGTTAGATCCATGATGAGTTACTCATCCCTCTCTGATTCCTTCCGGGGATATACCTTGGAAACAACGGCATATATTCTCAACCAAGTCTCGTCAAAGACAGTGCCTGGTACACTACATGAAAGATGATATGGATGAAAGTCGTCTATTAACCATTTTAAAATATACGGGTGCCCAACAAATGTTCTAAAACTAAAGACAAGCAAGTTGGCCATGATCATAAGATATCTTAAAGGATTCCATGATGAGTTACTCATTCAGAATTATGCATGTTCATAGCATATCTTAAAGGAACGAAAGGGCACATCTTCTAAAGTTTGACTGGCGAGAAAACATTTTTCAGCACGAATGCTCATTTTCTCGAAGAAGATTACATTAAAAGTGTACACCAGAGAAGCGCAGTTCTACAAGAGGCATTATTAAGTGGGAGGAAACTGACTCCCCAATCAAAAATTATTTCTGATTCAACAATGGAAGAACCACAATAGGAGCCAGAACCTATGAAGCTTAGACGTAGTATGAGGGTTATGAGACAACCTGATGGGTATATGTCCTATGGAGAAGCTTTGACAGCTATATCAAATAAGGACCTTGATGAACCTGTGTCCTACTTAGAGGCCATGACAGGTCCTGAAGCAAACTTATGACAAGAAGTCATGAACATTGAGATACATTCGATGTACTCGAACAGAGTCTGGAAGCGTATAGAACCTCCTGAAGGGGTAAAACCCATACGATGCAAATGGATCTATAAGAAGAAAAGAGGTCTGAATGGTAATGTAGAGACATTCAAAGCTAGATTAGTAGCCAATGGCTACACCCAAAGTGAAGGAATAGACTATGAGGATACCTTCTCGCCGGTGGCCACGCTTAAATCCATCTGAATTCTTTTGTCCATTGTTACTACCCTTTATTATGAAATCTAGTAAATGGACGTCAAGACTACTTTTCTGAATGACAATCTTGGTGAGTGCATTTATATGGCTCAACCTGACGGGTTCATAGAGAAAGGCCAAGAGGGCAAAGTTTGCGAACTGCAGAAGTCAATTGATTGATTTAAGCAAGCGTCACGGTTGTGCAATATTAGATTCAACTAAACTGTTAAGAATTATGATTTTGAACATGTAGTGGATGAGGCTTGTGTGTATAAGCTAATACATGAAGGGAATGTGGTTTTTTCAGTCTTGTCCGTAGATGATATTCTACTCATTGGGAATGATGTAGGAGAATTATCCGATGTCAAGATTTGGCTTGCAAAGAAATTTTATATGAAAGATCTTGGAGAACTGCATTTGTCTTAGGTGTTGAAATCTTCCAAGATAGGAAGAACAAACAATTGTTATTGTCTCAAGCATCTAATATTGATAAGGTGTTGGATCAGTTTAGTATGCAAAAAACCAAGAAAGGATTTCTTCCTTTTAAACATGGAATCAGACTCTTCAAGTATTAGTCTCCCAAGACTCCTCAAGAAGAGGAAAACATGAAAATGCTTCAGCTGTAGTAAGTCTCATGTATGTGATATTTTACACTAGGCCAGCCATTTGCTATGTCATGGGCGTGGTGGAGTCGTTTCCAATCTAATCATGAAATTGAGCATTGGAATGCCATTAAACATATCCTTAAGTATCTTAGGAGAACAAGGAATTACATGCTTGTGTATTCGGGAGGTGACTTGAATATGACGGGGTATACTGATTCTGATTTTCAAGCTGATAAGGATTTCAGGAGGTCCACTTCAAAATCGGTGTTCATCCTTAATGGTGGAGCATTTGTATGGAGAAGTATCAAAGAATCTTGCATTACTGATTCTACCATGGAAACTGAATATGTGGCAGCTTGTGAAACTACAAAGGAGGTTGTATAGCTTAGGAAGTTCTTGAAGACTCTAAAAGTTGTTTCAGATGCTAACAAGCCCAGGACATTTTATTGTAATAATAGTGGGACTGTAGCGAATTCTAAGGATCCTAGAAGCCATAAGAGATCCAAACACATAGAACGTAAATATCACCTGATTAGAGAAATTGTTCAACCTGGAGACGATGTGGTTAGCCTATTTCGACGGTCAACAACCTGGCAGATCCATTCACGAAGACTTTACGTAGTGAAATTATTTATGGTCATTTGGAGGGCTTAGGGATAAGAGATTGTACTCACCTACTTTAGTCGAAGTGGGAGATTGTTGAAATATGTCCATAAGTAGCGTGTAATAACTATTTATTTGGATTTAGTTATTACTTAAACATTAGTATTATTGATTTTTTTGAATAAATTAAAAGTTTTATTTTAAATTAAATTGTGTTTGTAAATTACTTAAGTCTTGGAACTTTCATCAACGAACGAAGAGTGAAGATAGAGGCATCTCCAGACGAACTCTTCTGAGAAAGTTCAGAACGATATTCAGAGTCTTAGGATCCACTAAGCAATTAAATCTGATTACGAATGTTAGGTTGAACCAATGGATGTCAGTTTGGGGCATGAGAGTGAAAACTCAAACGATTAACCTAGACATGTTATGAACATGTTGGGTAGACTGATAACAAATTAGTTTAAAGCCTAAAGCCGTTTACCTAACCCTAAATCTAACTATTACACCTTAGGTGTATTTTTGTAATTACATTAATCCTAAGGTGGATACGTAGCTTGATTTAGTTACTTGCAATCTCTGATACGTCAAATGAGTGAGCTCGAATTGGCGGACAATACCCCGGCTGTTGAGATTCTAATTCAATTAAGTTGGAGTTACGTGATTCATAAATATGAAAATTCGTGATTGGATTTCGAAAATGACAATATCACCTTATGTTTTATTGATGGGTGTGTGAATAAATAAACCTGGCCATGTATTCAAAGAATTGAGTCATTGATTAAGACTCGTGAATTGTTCGAGACAATTCACTATGATGACTTTCTTATTCATAGTCAATAAAGGAGTTGAGAAAATAATAAAAAGAGGGGTAAATTGGTAATTTTATATTCCACTCTTGTTACTGATATTCACGATGGGTATTATGTTAAAATATTTTGTGGACCGTAAAAATAAAAATGGTTTATTTACACCAGTATAAAACGTAGCACGCATGGATCGAAAGTTGATTCGGCATCGAACCTATAGTGAAGTCATACGATGTCAGGATTAAATAGGTCAAGAATTTATGGAGATAAATTTGTCAGATATTTGAATCCTTAGCTTTGTTCATGTGAGTCCATCCGAGCTCAGAAATAGCTCATTAGAACAGGAATAGAGAAACGAAGTAAATTGGATCAAAATGTGTTTGGTGACAAGGCATATTTCCTACACCTATATGTCACGGGTGATGTCACTTAATTGGTTAAGTGTGATTAATCGTATTAAAATTAATTAATTAATTAATTTATAATTTTTGGATAATTAGTAAATAAAAGTAAATTAATTAATTCATAATAGTCAATTAAATTTATCAATTGGATTGATAAATTTTGATATAACTCTAACACTGTGGAGATATATACTGATTTTTGACAATTTGAATATATGGGGTGAATTTTCAAAAAATTTAAAATATCTAGGTATATTTGCAAAAATCAAAAATTAAATTTTATAAATATCTAATAGCAATTTGATTGCAAAAGAGAGAGAGATATTGATCTCATATCAGACACAAAGAAAATGAGTTTTCTCTTCTCCCTAGTGATTGCCGCCGAAATGAGAGCACACTCATTTTGTTTGGTTTTAAATTATTTAATTCGATTAAATAATTTAATTTAATTCTTTTATATTTCGTCCACGAACCGTTCGTGGTTTAAACTTATTTTTAGTTAATTTTAAAACCTACCGATCCCAGAACGCTCAACCAAGCCTCCCGAATGAGAGCACACTCTAAGGCTTCATAAGGTCACGACATGTATGTAAGACCCCTGAACTACAAAGGGGCCAACCTGCTAGACAATATCAAGACCACCAAAAATCATCAAGGCCCTTAAAGTCCCACTCCAGCTCAGATGAGGAGCTCGATTAATGAAGTCTTCGGACCTAGCCAAGTAAAAGCCACCCAAGTCTTCGATTAGGGGGCAAATGTTATAGGTGCTTTTCAACCACCAATGACCCGGTGACATGTGTTATGCTGCATTATGGGGTAATATAGAAAAGTTTTAGAGAAAAAGAACCGACCTCACCTATTCAGTACCAAGGATGCTTAGGTCACATAGACCCGAGCACATGTAAGAGCAGAGTGTTGGAAAACTCAGCGCAAGCGCGTCACAAACGTGCTTGAATATTTTTTTAATTGAAAATTATTTTTTAATCGGTCAATGATCCATTATATATTTATATATTAAATCTACAACATACAAGGTTATGGATGATATACCTTTTGTAGTCTAAATCAAGTGTCCTTGCAAAATCGATTGATCCTCCGTCCCACGAAACCATTCCAATGATCAGTAGACTCCGAGATCCACACCAAGTTCTTCCAAGTTAATTCTCAACGCACTAGGATGTGCGTGGGTACGTAGAATATTACAAGACACTTTTTCTGTCTCCAGATATTCTCAACACATGTGATCTAGAGATTTACTGAGAAAGACTTTTGTGAGACGATTCTCTAAAAGAATAAGATGAATATTCTTTTTGAGATTTGATTAACTATTAATTGTAGAGAAAAATCACTCTGAGTAATTGTGTTCTCAACCTAATTCTCTGATTGATAAACTCATGAACTTATTTGATTGATGCCATAAGAATAATATCTGTATATCTTTCTTGATAATGATATATCATATATTTAAAGATAATTAAAACGAAAAAATAATATTTAATTTCAAATTACTCAATGTAGTGGGACTCATTATATAATGGTACAGAACTGCAGTGCCACATGGCATTGTAGTTTGCCGTGAGGCAGCACAGTGTTGCACCCCCATTGTAGTGCCACGTGGCACTACAATAGTCAATGTCAAATACTCAATCAATGATTGACACATGACAATTACTGTTAATTAAATAGTTAAATATCTGGATATTAATTAATTTAAAATTAACATATATGTTTATCCCTATCAACTTAATTATCTGTTATTTCACAAATAACAGATTTAATTGATCCAAATTATTATCTAATAATAATTTCATCATCTAATTTAATAAACTAGATATTTTCTCACTTATCGATAATTAAAAAATAATCGTTAATTATTTATATATATAATTTCCAAAAATTACATTTATATATAAATAATTCAAATAATCAATCACGCATAATTATGTACTTGTCCCAGAATAAAAATTTCTTTCAAGTAAATCATTTTTTCATGTCCTGAAATATTTACACTCTAGATTGTATATTGACATTTTGATATGAAATTTAATAAAGATTATATTTTTCTTATTATTGTTCTTTTAAATTATTGTTAAATAATTTATAAAAATATCTAAAAATTTCATATTCATTAATGAGACTATGGTCTCGTATTAGTACGAGAAGATTAAGATCGTACATTATGAATAAAATTATCAGCAACATATTAAAATATGAAATCTTTAATGAATTGTTGCTAGTATGGTACACTTAGCATTATAAATGCATGTGATATAGATCTAGATCATTTATGTGGATAAACATCTTTGTGAATGTGCTTTATATAATGAGATTATATATGACTGGATCGATATGAATTAATATATTTATCAACATGTTGTTTATCATACAAATTTAATATACATCAATTCGATGATCATATGTAGATCAGCCTGAATCCTGAGTAGTCATGAACTTCTATGCATGTCTATTGGATCTTTTGATTCAATCGTTAATGTTTGTTTGAAAAACAGGCTAATGGCTTTTGCTCTGAAGATTCAGTGATATGGATGGCTGGGAACATAATCTTACAAAATTTAGAATTCAAGTTTTCCTAACAGATCGTATATTGGTCATATTAAGTGTTAATTCTGTAACTGAATGGTTATTAAGCTCAAATTTATAGTAAGATTATAAATTAGTCATTCACTAGTGGATTAATATTACTTAAGGATTAAGAGATAATTACGAACCAATAATTTGAGGACAAAACTACGTGAAATGATTATACCAGTGAACTACATGAGAATACTCTGTAAATACAATTTGTAATCTCTAAGAGTGCAATTTCAAATTTATAGTAGAGTAATAATGGAATTAATAAATAAGATTATTTAATTAAAAACATGAGAAAAGTACGCATTCTAGGGTATAAATATTACAGGACATGAGAAAAGTACTTACTTGCAAAGGAATTTTTATTCCGGGGTAAGTACACAATAACGAGATAATTATGTATGATTNTAGATAATAATTTGAATATGTATAAATAGTTATTAATAAGTGACAAAATATCTAATTTATAAAATTACATAATTAAATTATTATTAGATAATAATTTGGATATGTATAAATAGTTATTGATAAATGACAAAATATCTAATGTATGAAATTACATAATTAAATTATCATTTGATAATAATTTAGATAAACTAAATCTGTTATTTATGAAATAAACATATAATTTTGTTAATAGGGATACTCATATATCTTAATTTTAAATTAATAAATATCTAAATATTTAATTTGATTAAAATAAATATTTAATATGCAGTAAGTGCCCCGTGTTAATCACTGATTGGATATTAGGGATTAACATAGATTATTGTAGTGTCATGTGATACTACCATAGTGGGTATGCAATACTATAGTGCCACATGACACTATAGTGGTGTCATGAGGCACTGTGCTGCCTTACGGCACACTATAGTGTCATGTGGCACTGCAGTTGTGCACAATGATAGTGGGTCCCACTACTATTGATAATTTTATAATTAAATATTATTTCAATTATCTTAAAATATATGATATGTCATTATCAAGAAATATATACGTATATTATTCTGATGGCATCAATTAAATGAATCAATTCATCAATAAGAGAATTGGGTTGAGAACACAATTGCTCAGAGTGATTTTTCTCTACGATTAAAATTTAATCAAAATCTCCAAAAAGAATCATCATCACATTTTTTTAGATAATCGTCTCACAAAAGTCATTCTCAGTAAAATCTCTAGATCTCATGTGTTGAGTACATCTAAAGACGGAAAAGTGTCTTCATTATATTCTACGTGCTCACACACGC
Source organism: Datisca glomerata (assembly GCA_003255025.1). NCBI lineage: Eukaryota > Viridiplantae > Streptophyta > Magnoliopsida > Cucurbitales > Datiscaceae > Datisca > Datisca glomerata. The sequence goes on along the minus strand of QANY01007580.1, from coordinate 1,159,742 downwards.
CCTAGTGCGTTGAAAATTGACTTGGAAGAACTTGGTGTGGATCTTGGAGTCTACTGATCGTTGGAACAATTTCGTGGGAACGGAGAATCAATTAGTTTCGCAAAGACGCTTGATTTAGACTACAAGAGGTATATGATTCTTAGTCTTGTATGTTCTTAATTTAATATATAAATATATAATGGATCATGACTGATTGAATATAGTTTTCAATAAAAAGTTTTTTTTGTTATTGTAGCGTTGCACGATTTTGTTTTATTAAAAGATTTGGTTTTTATTAAAAAAATATAATTTTTAGACTCCGCGACGACCAACAAGTGGTATTAGAGCGGTCATTATAAGTTTATATGTAAAATGTTGTGTGAGTTTTCTTGCATTATTCATATAATATGAGATATGTATGAATGAATGATTATGCTTTTTGAATGTATGAAAAATAATGGATCGTTTATTGTATGCTAATAATTGGGTTAAGTTTTGATCTTTTAGTTTTTCCTTAGATATTGTGTAAGCTGTTTTGAGGCGCAGGAATATTTAATTTTTTTTAATATTATCGTAATTATTCTAAACGCACAAGACAAACTGTGGAATTTACTGTTCACAATGGAAATTTACTATTCATGACGGAAATTTACTGTTAGCGCTGTAAAATACTGTTTCGGCTGCGGTGGCAGGCGACTGTCGGTAGTGGGATTGGTGGCGACAATGGTGGCCAGCAATGATGAGGTGGCGATAGGAGTGTGCTGTCGTCGGCAGCAACTGTTGTCACTTTTACAGAAGTGTGCTGTCGTCGGCACCTTCCCTTCGTGTATCAACATATACACACAGGGTTCGTCCACCAATTGTTCAAAACTATAGTTCTTAACAGTTTCGTCGAATCTAATATTCCACGACCGTGACGCTTGCTCAAGTCCATAAATGGACTTCTGTAGTTTGTAAACTTTTCCCTTTTGGCCTTTCTCCAGGAACCCGTCTGGTTGAGCCATATAAATACGCTCTTCAAGATTTTCATTCAGAAAGGCAGTCTTGACATCCATTTGCCAGATTTTATAATCAATGGTAGCAGCAAATGACAAAAGGATTTGGATGGATTTAAGCATGGCTACCAGTAAGAATGTATCCTCGTAGTTTATATCTTCCTTTTGGGTGTAGCCCTTGGCTACTAGTCTAGCTTTGAATGTCTCTACATTCCCATCCAGACCTCTTTTCTTCTTATAGATCCATTTGCATCCTATGTGTTTTATCCCTTCAGGAGGATCTATAAGTTTTCAGACTCCATTCGTGTACATCGAATGTATCTCAACGTTCACGGCTTCCTGCCATAAGTTTGCTTCAAGACCAACCATGGCCTCCGAGTAAGAGATTGGTTCATCTAGGTCATTGTATGAGACAACTTTCAAAGCTTCTCTATAAGACATATACTTTTCAGGTTGTCTCACAACTCTCCCACTACATCGAGGCTCCATAGTCTCTAGCTCCTGTCATGGTTCTTCCATTATTGAATCAGAAATAATTTCTGATTGGAAAGTCAGTTTTCTCCCACTCAATTCCTCTAAAACAATTGTGCTTCTCGACTGTACACTTTTAATATAATCTTTTTCAAGAAAATAAGCATTCGTGCTAATGAATGTTTTTTTGTCAATCGTATTGTAAAAGATATACCCATTCGTTCCCATAGGATATCCTATAAACATGCACAATTTTGATCGACTGGCAAACTTGCCTGTCGTCGGTCTTAGAACATGTGCTCGGCAACCCCATATTTTGAAATGGTGAATATACGACTTTCGCCCATACCATCTTTCATATGGTCTACCAGGCACCGTCATTGGTGGAACTTGGTTCAGAATATATGCTGTTGTTGTAAGGCATATTCTACGAATGTATGTGGGAGGGATGAGTAACTCATCATGGATCTAACCATATCCATCAGAGTTTGATTCATTTTCTCTGACACACTATTTTGATGTGGCATACCTGGTGGTGTAAGTTGAGAAAAAATACCATATTCCTTAAGAAAGTCCTCAAACTCTCCTAGCAAATACTCTCTACCGCAATCAGATCGTAATGTTTTGAATTATTTCTCTAATTACTTTCAACCAATGTCTTGTATTCTTTGAACTTTTTGAAGGTTTCAAACTTTTGAGCATTAGATAAACATGACCACAACGTCAGTAGTCGTCAGTGAAGGTTATGAAGTATTCATAACCTCATCTTGCTTGGATATTCAATGTCCAACATACATCACTATGTATGAGTTTAAGGAATTGAGTGACTCTTTCACCTTTTAATGAAAAAAGTATTTTGGTCATTTTGCCTTCTATACAGGGTTCACATGTAGTTAGTGAAACCACACTTAAAGATTTCAAAAGACCATTCTTCATAAGTTTTTTAATCCTGTCTAGGCTAATATGTCCAAGATGTCAGTGTCACACATAGGTTAGATCAGTTGAATCATAGTTAAACCTTTTACCATCTTTATGTGAATCGATATTAACTTCAATGTCACAAATCATGGGTACTATTGATTTTACGTGATACAAGTTATTAATCATCATGCAATTTTAAATAAACATTCATTTCTAAAAATATCAATATCTTTATTAATGAATTTTAGATCAAATCCTTGCTCAATTATTGCACCAATAGAAATCAAATTCTTCCCAAAACATGAGACATAATAAGCATCACACAAAATAATAAAATGTTTCTCAAAAAATAATTTAAAAGTTCTCACTGATACGGCCGATACTAGTGCTTCATTCCCCCAGCGGAAGTTGAACTCACCCTCATCAAGCCTTCTGATTTCCTTGAACCCCTGCAGGACAAACAAATGTGGTTAGTAGCTGCAGAGTCTACAATCCAAGAGAAAAAGTAGAGACAGCTGCATGACATGCCTCAGTAACCATTACTATACCTTTAGATCTCAATCCTTTGAGATACTTTGAGCATTTGCGTTTCCAACGACTAGCAGCTCTACAGTGATGACACTTTATCTTTCGACTTGTCTACTATGGCGATGCTCTTGCCTTTGAAAGCTCTCAGCTTCTACTTCTTTGCTTTCCTTGGACCCCTTATCTGTTTTTTCTTAGAGCTAGAGGTGGAAGACCTACTTTCAGAAAGTTAGCCACTCTAGATTTCCTCTTGCTCTTCAGAAAAAGGGTCTCAGCAACTTGTATCTCCTTCATGAGCTCACGAAGTGAGTAGTTCAGATTATTCATCAAATAATTTAGCTTTAACTTCTCAAAGGTACTAGGCAAAGTCTCTAGGATCATACCCGCTTGAGTCTCACCATCAACCTAAGTACCCATGATATCTATCTCATTCAGATAACTTATGATCAACATCATATGTCCTCTGACAGGAGTTTCAGGTTTCATCCTGCAGTTCATGAAGTTACACACATCTGTCTGTCTAGCTTGATGACCATGATCCCTGAATATTTCGGTGATGTTTAACATCATATTAGTGGCGTTGTCCAATGTTACTGTTGTAACACATTACTCATAGATGCCAAGATGTAACATCTGGTGATCTCATCATAATGCAGCCATGAAGCATAAGCATCATTTTCCTCTTGAGTCAATTCAGAAATAGGCTCAAAGAGGACAAGAGGTAGCGAGCATGAACTTGTGCTTTTCGGCTGTCAGTACGATATCAAGATTTTGTTTTCAATCCACATAATTTTCACCATAGAGTTTGTTCGCGTTAAGAATAGTTGAGAGAGGGGATAACAACATGATTACTGAAAAGAATATATAAAGCGGTGTAAATAAATGCTCAATTGTTTAGGAAAGTATGATGCATGATGCAACTACTAAATATATTAAAATCCATTAAAAACATATTTCCTCCATGATGTTATGATAAAAAATGATAGCTTGTCTCATCGAGGGATGAAGTCCAAACTATCTCCTATCGCATCGAGACTCCTCTCGTTTGGTTAACGCTCAAATGTCTCCACATCTAGCTTAACCAATCACCAATGATTTTGGTCACCTTAGCGCTATTGACTAGCCCTTAAGGGGGGATTCCAATGTGCTTCGGTCTAAATGTTTATCCAACGCATCGACTCTTAAAGGTTGCTATGGACTAACAGTCCGTCTATGGAACAACCTTGCCCCACCATTCCCTTTAGAAGTCTTAGCTTCTGAAGTAACTTGATGACTCAATGTGACACGATTCTAGAGTTTCTCACATTCAATTGGGAACCGATATGGGTGGTTCTAACCCTTCCTCGTGGCATGATCAAGTTTACGTTGCAGACCTTGAGAACGTTTCAACGTAAACGACCATCCCACTTAGTTTTTGAAAAAAAAATGGATTTTTGGTTGTTTTTCAAAAAACATAACTTTTATTAATTTGAAAAACGTGATGAAATTTATAAATCCTTTATTAATTTTAAATCATAACCATTATAAATTTTGCATTGTAATTAAATAATAATCATGATCAATTAATCTATGATGATGCATGTAGTTACTACATAGCAATTTGATACTGGCATATCCTTAATCTATATGACATGTTATATGATGATGCGCGATTAAAATTAAATCATACATTTAAGTTTAACCTCCCTATTAGCTCATTTCTAATTACAACCCATAAAAGAATAATAAAAAAATTACAAATTAATTTATGAACTAATCTCCATGGCGTTTGCAATTTGCTCATTCGTCTCCATGTTCTCCCACCATTTTGTAACACTTTAAAAACTTTTAATTTTCTAACATATTTTTACTTTGATAAATAAATTACCAAGTAATTAGTAAATTGATTTGTTTTAAAATATTTTTTTTTTAAAAAATACAATTATACAAGTGTTGAAAAATCTATCAAATTAAATTAAAATTAAATAAGGACTAAAATTTATTTTGAAATCATATTTCAAAAACCCGAGGTTTCCTAAAATTATGGGTTTCTAGTACTTGTAGGTTTTCTAATCCGATTAGGACTCTACCTTACCAGGGACAACACATGGCAGCAGGGCGACCAGTGGTCAGCGGTGAACGGTACTGGCATGAGCAGTACCCCTTGGTGAACTGTACCGTTCCCCTGCGTCTTCTCGGTGGTTGTTCAGCAACTTCTAGGCTGCAGTTTCGAGTGATTTCCGACGACAATGAATTTACAACGAATTTAAAATTTATAATAATTGTAATAATTAAATTACATAAATTCATATGCCTCAAATTTGGCGTACATCAATCCAATTGATAAATATAATTGATCATTATCAATAAATTAAATAATTAATTTTATTTAACTAAATACCTAATATGTAGAAAATAATAAATAATTAATTCAATACAACAATTACCCTTAACTAACTTAAGTGACATCACTTATCACATTTTGGTCTAACTTAGTTCATTTTTCTATTCATGTTCTCTGGGCTATTTCTGAGATCGAATGGACTCATATGAACAACGCTTAGGATTCAAATATCCAGTGAATTTATCTCTATAAATTCTCGACCTATTTATTTCTGACATCGTACGACTCCACTATAGGTTCGATGCTGAATCAGCTATCGATTCATACGCGCTACATTTTCTATAGGTGTAAATAAACTCTATTTATTTTCACGGTCCACAAAATATTTTAACATTATACCCATCCTGAAAATCAGTAACAAGAGCGGAATACAAAATTATCATTTTATCCTTTTGTTATTATTTTCTTAACTCATTTGTTGGCTGTGAATAAAGACATCATAGTGAATTCGTATAATTCACAAGTCTTATTCACTGACTCATTTCATTGAATACTTGACCAAGTTAATTTATTCACATTCTCATCAATAAAGCATAAGGTGATATTGTTATTTTCACAGTCCAATCACGAATTTTCATATCTATGAATCACGCAACTAATTTATTCACATTCTCATCAATAAAGTATAAGGTGATATTATTGTTTTCACAATCCAATCACGAATTTTCATATCTATGAATCATGCAACTCCTATTTAATTAAATTACAATCCCGACAGCCGAGATATTTCTCACCAATTCGAACTCACTCATTTGACATATCAAATATTGCAACTAACCAAATCAAGCTACATATTCACCTCAGGATTAAGATAATTATGAAAATACCCTAAAGGTGAAACAATTAGATTTAGAGTTAGGTAAACGGTTTTGGGCTCTAAACTAATTTGTTACAGGTCTATTCAACATGTTCATAACATCTCTAGGTTAACCATTTGAGTCTCCACTCTTATGTCCCAAGACTGACATCCAACGGTTGAACCAAACAGCCGTAATCAGATTCAATTACCCAGTTGATCCTAAGACCGCGGATATTGTTCTGTACTATTTTAGAAGAGTTTGTCTGGAGACGCTTATGTCTTCACCTTTTTCATTGAAAATAGTTCCAGGACTTGAGTAATTTATAAACACGCTTTAATTTAAAATAAAACTTTCAATTTATTCATAAAATTCAGTAATTTAAATGTCTGAGAAATAATTAAATACAAATAAATAGTTATTATATGCTAATTTATGGACATATTCCAACAGTTTTAACTAATTAAAACCTAGCAGTTAAAATGCAACTGATTTCATAAAACAATACATATAAACATATTAGGATAATCCTAATAAATCATATTTCTACTGATGAGATGCATAATTAAATAAAACTGTGTGAGATTTTCGTGTATGACATGTGATCGACTAATGCATGGACTTGTTATCAAACATAACAGTGAAACAATTATTTAATAATTAAATAAAATAATAATAGACTGAGTAACTATTGTGTATTTTTAAATTATAACCCTTGAAATAAAGAAATAAAAATTACAAGGCAGACTTCAAGAATATATATTTCTCAAATATTTCCTTCTCCTCCTGATGTTCATCTTCATGATTTTTAAGCTTTGAACAAAATCTGATTTAATTAAGGAAACTATTTTTCTTAATTAAAATTAATTTCTAAAATTATCCCTTAAAAATAGTTGACTTTGACTTAATTAAATAAATATTTATTTGATTTGGTCAAACTTAGATCAAACCCAATCAACCCAATCAAAAATTTTCCTTCTCATAAAATTAAAAATTAAAAATTAATTTAAAATTACATTAATTTCAAAATTTAAAAGGATAATAGATAGAGAAAGGGTTATCTATAGCGATAGGGTTGGTTGGTATCAGGGTTTCTGCAAAACTTCCTCAAATGTGACAACAGTTACTACCAATGATAGGACTCTTCTACCGCCGCCCATCACTGCCGACCGCCGATTTTCTGACGATGTCACCAGAACAGTAAATTCTGACGACATTGTCGGTTTTTAAAAATCAGCGACGCCAATGCCAGAAATCCAATTTTTGGTGACGGCGTTGGAATTCTAAAAGAATTCCTATTTCTTTTCTTTTTCCTCCATCTTTCGTCTCGTGTGTTCTTCGTCTTCTCGCGATCACAATGATTATAATAAATATTCAAAATAAAATTACAAAAATTTCTACGCCCCAAAACGGCTTACACAAGATGTAAGGAAAAATATCCATTATTTTTCATACATTCAAAAAATATAACCATCCATTCATTTATACATATCTCATATTATATGAATAATGCAAGAAAACCCACATAATATTTCACATATAAATATATAAATACCATTCTGATACCAATTGTTAAAAAACGCAGCGCACGCGCAGCAAAAGCACGTTAAAATAATTTAATAAAAACTTGCACAACGTCACGATGACCAAATAAAAACTTTTTATTTAAAACTCTCTTTCAATCAGCCAGGATCTATTATACATTTATATATTAAATCTACAACATATAAGGTTATGAAGTATATACCTCTTGTAATCTAAATCTAATGTCCTTGTAAAACCGATCGATTCCCTATACCACAAAACCATTCCAACGATCAGTAGACTCCGAGATCCACATCAAGATCTTCCAAGTCATTCATCAACGCACTAGGACGTGTATGGGCACGCAGAATATTACAAGACACTTTTCTGTCTCTAGATATTCTCTTCAGTACTGTATTTCGGCCGTAATCACTAGGGAGGGGAGAAAACTCTTTTTCTTTGTATCTGAAATGTAATCTCTATCTCTATCTCTCTTTTTGCAATCAAATTACTATTAGATATTTATACACTCTATTTTTTATATTTACAAATATTCCCATATATTTTAAATCTCCGAAAATTCTACCCCATATATTCAAATTGCTAAAAATTAGTATATCTCCACAGTGTTAGAGTTGTATCGAAATTTATCAATCCAATGGATATATTTAATTGCTCATTATCAATTAATTAATTTTTTATTAACTAATCCAATTATTAGAAAATAATTAATTAATTAATTTCAATAAAATTAACCACACTTATCTAATTAAGTGACATCACCTATCATATATAGGTGTAGGAAATATGTCTTGCCACCAAAATACATTTTGATCCAATTTACTTCGTTTCTCTATTCATGTTCACATAAGCTATTTCTAAAACTGAATGTACCCATATGAACAAAGCTAAGGGTTCAAATACCTGGAAAATTTATCTACATAAATTTCTAACCTATTTAATCCTGACATCATACGACTCCACTATAGGGTCGATGCCGAATCAACTCTCGATTCATGCACGCTACTTTTCTGTTGGTGTAAATAAATTCTTTTTTATTTTCACGGTCCACGGCGTATTTTAACATAATACTCATCGTGAATATCAGTAACAAGAGTGGAATATAAAATTACCATTTACCCCTCTTGTTATTATTTCTTTAATTTCTTTATCGACTGTGAATAAGAAAGACATAATAGTGAATTGTCTCGTACAATTCACAAACCTTAATCAATGACTCAATTCATTGATCCGGCCAGGTTAATTTATTCACACACCCATCAATAAAACATAAGGTAATATTGTTGCTCTCACAATCCAACCACGAATTTTTATAGCTGTGAATCACGTAACTCAAATTTAATTGAATTACATCCTCAATAGTCGAGGTATTTCCCGCCAATATGAACTTACTCATTTGACATATCAAAGATTGCAACTACCTAAGTCAAGCTAAATATTCACCTCAGGATTAAGGTAATTATGAAAATAACCTTAAGGTGTAACAATTAGATTTAGAGCTAGGTAAACGGTTTTAAGTTCTAAACTAATTTGTTACCAGTCTATTCAACATGATCATAACATGTCTAGGGTAGCCGTTTGAGTCTCCACTCCATGCCCCAAGACCGGCATCCATTGGTTCAATCTAATAGTAGTAATCGGATTTAATTGCTTAGTCGATCCTAAGACTGTGAATATCGTTCTGAACTTTCTCAGAAGAGTTCGTCTGGAGACGCCTCTATCTTCACTCTTCGTTCATTGATGAAAGTTCCAAGGCATAAGTAATTTACAAACACACTTTAATTTAAAGTAAAACTTTCAATTTATTCAAAAAAATCAATAATACTAATGTCTGAGTAATAAGTAAATTCAAATAAATAGTTATTACACGCTACTTATGGAGATATTCCAATAATCTCCCACTTGGACTAAAATATGCGTGTACAATCTCTTATCCCCAAGCTCTCTAGATGACCATAAAAAACTTTACTGCTTAAAGTTTCCGTGAATGGATCTACTAGGTTGTTGACCGTCGAAATATGCGTAACCACAACAGCTCCACGCTAAACAAATTCTCTAATCAAGTAATATTTACATTCTATGTGTTTGGATATCTTATGGCTTTTAGTTTCCTTAGAATTCGCTAAAGCCTCACTAATATCATAATAAAGTGCCATGGGCTTGTTAGCGTCTGGAACAACTGCCAGAGTCTTCAAGAACTTTTAAGCCATACGACTTTATTTGCAGCTTCACAAGCTACCACATATTCAGCTTCCATGGTAAAATCATCAATGCAAGATTGCTTGATACTTCTCCAAACAATTTCTCCACCATTCAGGATGAACACCGATCCTGAAGTGGACCTCCTAGAATCAGTATCATCTTAAAAAATAGAATCAGTATATCCCGTCATATTCAAGTCACTACATGAATACACAAGCATGTAATTCCTTATTCTCCTAAGATACTTAAGAATATGTTTGACGGCATTCTAATGCTCCATTCTAGGATTAGATTGGAAACGACTCACCATGCTCACGGCATAACAAATTTATGGCTTAGTGCAAAGCATCGTATACACGATACTTCCTGTAGCTGAAGCATAGAGAATCTTTTTCATGTTTTCCTCTTCTTGAGGAGTCATGGGAGACTGCTCTTTGGAGAGGCTGATTCCATATCTAAAAGGAAGAAATCCTTTATTAGCTTTTTACATACTAAAGTGATCCAACACCTTATCAATATAATATGTTTGAGATAATGTCAATTGAACGTTCTTCCTATCTCAGATCGATCTGAATACCTAAAACAAATGCAGCTTCTCCAAGATCATTCATATCAAATTGCTTTGCAAGTCAAATCTTGACATCAGATAATTTTTCTACATCATTCCCAATGAGCATACTATCATCTACATACAAGACTAGAAAAACCACATTCCCTTCGTGTATCAGCTTATACACACAGGGCTCATCCACTAACTGTTCAAAACTATAGTTCTTAACAGCTTCATCGAATCTAATATTCCACGACCATGACAATTGCTTAAGTCCATAAATGGACTTCTGCAGTTCATAAACTTTGCTATCTTGGCCTTTCTCTATGAACCTGTCTGGTTAAGTCATATAAATGCGCTCATCAAGATTGTCATTCAAAAAAGTAGTCTTGAAGTCCATTTGCCAAATTTCATAATCAAGGGCAATAACAATGGACAAGAAAATTCCGATGGATTTAAGCATGGTCACCGACGAGAATGTATCATCATAGTCTATTCCTTCCTTCTAGGTGTAGCCCTTGGCTACTACCCTAGCTTTGAATGTCTCTACATTTCCATTTGGACCTCTGTTCTTCTTATAGATCCATTTGCACCTTATGGGTTTTACCCCTTCAGAAGGATCTACAAGTTTCTAGACTCCGTTCGAGTACATCGAATGTATATTAACGTTCATGGCTTTTTACCATAAGTTTACTTCAATACTAGCCATGGCCTCTGAGTAGGAGACAGATTCATCAAGGTCTTTCTCTGAGACAACTGTCAAAGCTTCTCTATAGGACATATACCTCTTAGGTTGTCTCACAATCATCCCACTACGTCGAGGCTCCATAGGCTCTTGCTCCTATCATGGTTCTTCCATTATTGAATCAGAAACAATTTCTTATTGGGGAGTCGGTGTCCTCTCATTCAATAATTCCTCTATCACAATTGTGCTTCTCGGCTATACACTTTTAATGTAATCTTCTTTAAGAAAATGAGCATCCGTGCTAAAGAATATTTTCTGGTCAGTCGTTCTGTAGAAAATGTACCCATTCGTTCCTTTAGGATATCCTACGAACATGCATAATTCTAAATGACTGGCCAACTTGCTTGTCTTTGGTTTTAGAATATGTGTTGGTCACCCCCATATTTTAAAATGGTTAATAGAAGACTTTCGTCCATGCCAGCATTCATATGGTGTACCAGGCACTGTCTTAGACAGAACTTGGTTCAAAATATATGTCACTATTTCCAATTCATATCCTCATAAGGAATTTTAGAGGGATGAATAACTTATCCTGGATCTAATCATATCCATCACAGTTCGATTTCTTCTCTCTAACACACCATTCTATTGTGGCGTACCAGGTGTTGTAAGCTGAGAAAGAATACATTATTCCTTAAGAAAGTCTTCGAACTTCCTAGCAAGTACTCTCCACCCCAATCGGATAGTAATGTTTTGATTTATTTTTCTAATTTCTTTTCAACCAAGACCTTATACTCTTTGAACTTTTCAAAAGTTTCAGACTTTTGACGCATTAGATAAACATGACTAAAATGTGAGTAGCCATCACTGAAGGTTACGAAGTATTCATAACCTCCACTTGGTTGGATATTCAATGGTCCACACACATCACTATGTATGCGTTCAAGGCATTGAGTGGCTCTTTCACCTTTTGCTGAAAAAGATTTATTGGTCATTTTACCTTCAATACAGGATTCACATGTGGGTAGTGATTCTACACTTAAAGTTTGTAAAGAACCATCTTTCACAAGTCTTTTAATCATGTCCAGGCTACTATCACGTAAAAAAATAATTGTTATAAAGTTCCAACTGATACAACCAATACTAGTTTTCTATTTCCTATATGGATGATGAACTCGACCAAGATATCTGCTAGAGATAATCCAGACAGTTGCGTATCCAATGGTTATCGACTCCACAGTGATGACACTTGTCTCACAACATGTCCACCTTGTAGTGGCCTTACTATTTGCAACTTTTTAGTTCTACTTTTTAGCCTTATTCAGACCTCATCTCGTGTTTCATTTTGGTGCCAAAGGTGGAAGGCTTACTTTCAGTAAAGTTTGCCTCCCCAGTCTTCCTCTTGCCCTTTAGAAACAAAGTCTTAGTGGCTTGCAACTCCTTCATAATCTCAGGTAGTGAGTACCTCAACTTATTCATCAAATAATTAAGTCTGAAGTTCTCAAAGGTATCAGGCATAGTCTCTGGGATCATCCACCTGAGTCTCACTATCAACCTCAACACTCATGATCAAATAATTAAGTCTCAATGGCTTGCAACTCCTTCATAATCTCCGGAAGCAAGTACCTCAACTTATTCCTCAAATAATTAAGTTTGAAGTTCTCGAAGGTATTAGACAGAGTCTCTCGGATCATATCCACCTGAGTCTCGCTATCAACCTCAGCACCCATGATCTCCATCTCATTCAGATGACTAATGATCAACATCATATGTTCTCTGACAAGAGTTCCAGGTTTTATCCTACAATTCATAATGTTTCACACAACTACCTGTTTGATGACTTAACAACCCTAATCTCTAAACATTTCGATGATGTTCAATATCATATCAGCATTTTTTTCCAAATTATGATGTTGTTGTTGCAACACATTGCTAATAGAAGCCAAGATATAATATATGGCTGTCTCATCAGATTGTAGCCAAGAAGAATAAGCATTCTTTTCCTCTTGAGTCGATTCACTAAAAGACTCAAAGGAACAAGGGATGGTGAGCAAAAACTTGTGCTTTTAAGTCGTCAGTACGATATCAAGATTGTGTTTCTAATCACCGTAATTATCACTAGTTAATATTGTTCACGTTTAAGATATTTGAGAATGGGGATATTGACATGATTATAAAAAAGAAACAATAAAGCGGTGTAAATAAATGTTCAATTGTTTAAGAAAGTATGATGCATGATGCAACTACTTAAATATTTAAAAATCTATTAAAAATACTTTTCCATGATGTTACGATAAAAAAGGATAGCTTGTCTCATCGAAGGATGAAGTCCAAGCTATCTTTTATCGCATCGAGACTCTACTCCTTTGGTTAACGCTTAAATGTCTCCACATCTAATTTAACCAATTACCAATGATTTTGGTCACCTTGGCCTCATTGACTAGCCCCTAAGTGGGGATTTCAATGTGTTTCGGTCTAAGTGTTTAATCAATGCATCGAATCTTAAAAGTTGCTATGGACTAACATTTCGTCTATGGGACGGCCTTGCCCCATCACTTCCTTTAAAAGTCTTAGCTTCTCAAGTAACTCAATAACTCAAAGCGACACAACTCCAAAGTTTCTCCCATTGAAGAAAGGACCGCTGTGGGGGGTTCTAAACCATTTCTCGTGGAACGATTAAGTTCGCGTTGGAGACCTTGGGCACATTTCAACGTAAACAACTCTCCCACTTAGTTTTTGAAATTTTTTGGATTTTTTGGTTGTTTTTCAAAACATAACTTTTATTCATTTGAAAAACGTGATGAAACTTATTAATCCTTTATTTAATTTTAAAACCCAATTTAAAATCATAACCGTTATAAATTTCACATTGTAATTAAATTATAGCCATTATAAATTAATCTACAATGATGCATGTACATGCTACAAATGTAATTTGATATTGGCATATCCCTAGTTCTATATGACATGTAATATGATGAGGCGCGATTAAAATTAAATCATACATTTAAAATTAGCCTCCCTATTGGCTCATTTCTAATTACAACCCTAAAAAAATAATAAATAAATTACAAATTAATTTATAAACTAATCTTTATCGCGTCTGTAATTTCCTCCTTCTTCTCCATGATGTTCCACCACTTTGTAATTCTTTACAAAAGTCCATTCTCATTTTAAAATTCAAAATTCAAAATTCAAAATTCAAATTTTAAATTTTCAAAATTTAAATTTTGATTAAAACTCTTTAATTAAGAAAAACTATTTTCCTAATTAAATAATCTCATTAATTATCACATTTTTTTCCTTTTTTAATAAAATAAAAAGATAACATCGATAATTATCTTTTGAATTCAAAATTCAAAAGATAAAATAGATAATTATTTTTTATTCATTTAAAGCTTAAAATTTGAAAAAATAGGAAAATGGTTATCGCGAAATATCACAGAGTTTTCTAAACCTTAATTGTTAGCGCCTAGGGTTTCACAAACCCTAGTCACCACGCAGGGCATGACAGTGGATAACGACGGTGACTGCGCCAGAATAGTATCGTCGGCTGCTGGAACAGTAACTCTGGCTTGAATAGTGATTCCACCGTGAACAGTAGACATGCATAGGAGTTCATGACTACTCAAGATTCAAACTGATCTACATATGATCATCTAATTGATGTGTCTTAAATCTTTATGATAAACGATACGTTGATAAAGATATTAATTTACATCTGTCATGTCATATATAATCTTATTATATAAAGTATATTCACTAAGATATCTATCCACATCAATGATCTAGATCACATGCATTCATAATGCTTAGTGAACTCTAATAGCAACCATTCACTAAAGATTCCATACTTTAATATGTTGCTGATATTTCATTCATTATCTATGATCTTAATCCCTTCGTACTAATACTAAATCATAGTCTCATTAATGAATATGGAATTTCAGATATTTATATAAATTATTCAACAATAATTTAAAAGAACAATTATAAGAAAAATGTAATCCTCATTAAATTTCATATCAAAATGTCAATACACATGCTTTGAGGGCATAACCCCCAACATAGATATGGGTGCACAAAGAGATCTTGAATAACTACGAGCACGAGGTCATCATTGCTCATCGAAAGCAGTGCCCTACACGTCCAATCGTCATGGCAGAATGTCATACCAATCTCAAAGTACATCGACAACCATTACACGGACATCATGTCTTGTGAGGCTTCCCCAACACGCCTTCGAAAGGCTTCTTCGACACCTTTCCTCCCACCCTAAAACTTAGGTATAAATACATATACCAATAAAATGGAAGAGGTATGCCTACTCTCCTTTAAAGAAAGTATGTCAAAATATTGACTAAATATTAACTTAGGCATCAAAGGCTCTTCGACGAGGAAATCAACCCCGGTTCTCTTCGTCGTAGAGTTCTTTGTTTGTGTTGTGCAAGTTCTCACTCGAGAGGACTCTGACATGGAGATGAGATTGCATGCCATTTCATTGTTGACTTTTTTTAAAAAAAAGTCACTCATATGACACGTTTTCTCCCACCCGAAGACCTAGGTATAAATACATATACCAATGAAATGGAAGAGGTATGCCTTCTCTCCTTTAAAGAAATTATGTCAAAATATCGACTAAATACTCACTTAGACATCAAAAGCTATTCGATGAGGAAATCACCCCCAGTTCTCTTCGTCGTAGAGTTCTTTGTCTGTGTTGTAAATTCTCACTCGAGAGGACCCTGATATGGAGATGAGATTGCATGCCATCTCATTGTTGAAATTTTTGGTAACAACACGTGATTTGATAAAATATATTACATGATTTTCTTATAATTTTAAGTTCAAACTTTGATAAAAGAGGGAATGACCCTCTTTTATCAAAGTTTATGAGCTTAAAGAAGTCATTTTTCAATTTTCAGGAGCATGTACTACATAATGACATAAAGCTAGGAGGTGTTCTTGAAATTAACCCTAAAATTTAATATTCAAAATGGCCTAATTTAAAAATTTTCTCAATTTCTTGAGGTTTGATGGGTAGTGCCTAATTTAATACTTGTTTTGGTTGATGCTCAAATTTAGGTATGACTTATTACCAACTATTGTTGAGCTGATTTTTCTAAAAATTAATAAACAAGAAGTTAAATATGGTATTAATAGTGATTTGATGAAGTGTGAGGTGAAATCTATAAAGTAGACTCAAACACAATAAGGTCATAAAGTGATATTAGGTTCGAGTCACTACAACATAGACAGGTCACTGCATTACGCATATGCTTATATTATTTGTTTATGTTTAAAACATTAAATATAGAAGAAATTTTGTGTTAGAAAAATAAATATTATTAAAAAAACAACTTTCAAGCATGCCTTTTCATGTCACCATTAAATTAGCTTAACCAATTTAAAAAAAAAAGTCTCTTATATGACTACTATGGTCACAAAACTGCAGTTATTAATATTTTCAATTTATATGCCTGGTTTGGTATGGTGTATATTTATAACATTTTAAAATGAAGAGTGTGTACCATTGTTGCAATAATAATGCTTTATTAGTATTTATTAAATAAAATCACACCTCACCAGATATCCACATCATATTAGCTAATACTAACATATTAAAATTTGATTAAACAAATGCAATTAATTATATTAGAAAAGAACAGCATGGAAAAAGCATCGATTCCATTTAGTTTACTATTAGAAAAAGTAAAACTAGTTTGCTACTAATATTAGAGAAACAAAAGAGAGATTTATTTTTTCAAAGTTACGTTACATTATAAATTCTAAGAAAATTGATAAATATAAATCACACTCATAACTTTTAGGATATGAGTGTAAAATCTTAATCAACTACATCAATGAGTGTGAAGCATTAACCAACCACGTCAATTTTACCTGTCGATCTTTTTTCTTAACAAGATTACAAATTTTATTAAATTCACAGTTGGATGACTCGGATTTCTTTTGATTCATGATCCCTAATTCCGGTTGGCATCTTTTGTGTATTTTTCTTTATGTTGGTAAAATACGAAAAAGCCTTTTAAATTTTTTGTCATTTAAATGTAACTTTGATAAAAATATAACACTGCAGCATTTTGTTTTTACCTTAATTTTTTTACAAATTATATCCAACCAAGAGCAGTACCTTAATGAGGCATTTGTCTACCTCCAAATATATCTTCCTCAATCCAAAAATAGTAACCATATTAAAAGGTAAAAACATCGAATCACTATTATCACATGTTTGATCGTTGTTATGGTTTACTGCAAATCAATAAAATTGTGCTTAAAAATATTATAAAATCACGTAACCTCATACTAATATTTAAATAATGTAGTTTTTAAATGTTCAAATTTAGGCGTCTAGGCGAGTTTTCTAACATTAAATTAAGGTTAAATTGAATATAATGAGTGTTGTTACATTTCTATATTTGTATATGTATATATATATATTAAGGTTTAAGAGTCATATGAAATGAGAATTATTAATATTCAATTTTATCCAAACTATAACTTTAATAATACAATATTATCATTTTGTTATTTTGATGTGGTTAAATGTGTCAAGTGGACACACATATACATACAACAAACCTTGTTAATTAAAAAGATTCAATGATTAACTCTTATTAGTATATTACTTATTAATTTTATTAGTTAATAATTAATAAAATAATATTTAATTAAGTGATTTTCTGTTTTTTTAGATAAATGAATTGCTTACTTTGACTTGTCCTATATTAAGATATTGTCTTTTTGTTTTAGTGTTTTTATATAATTACAAATAAAAAGTTTTATTCTTTTAATCTTTATTTTAATTTAAAGAAAGCAATTAATAGAATCCGTTAACTCACCACTCATTTGATATTCCATCTACTATAAATAATTTTCAATCATGCAATATAATAAAATATTATATAATAAGGTTTCATATCACGTATAACACACACGTGTTGTGTGACTAGTTTATCAAAATTCAAGAGTTTTAGAAATTATTTTAAAATATAATTGCCTAATCAGCATCTTTGCAAATGACATATTTTATTATCAAGTCATTGAATTAAATTACTACTATAGAAGTAGATCCCAGCTTATCACAACAATAGTGATTATATTTGGTTGATGTTAAATGTTGAATTCAGATTTGAACGAAGACTTAATTAATTAAGGTGAAAAAAGTTGAGTCTTAATTTGTTTATATACTTTATTTATTTATTTATATTTTGTTAAATTATTCTGAATTATTGAAATTTAAACTCTACGACCCAAATGCTACCTGATATATCTCATATTCGGTCGGTCCCACTCATATGCGGCTACCGGTAGCATCTTTTGGATTCATGCTTTCTCTACTAATCTTCCACTTAAAAAGTAATTTATTAGGAGCATTAAATTAATTTAATTGATTAACTAATTAAAACTGCCTGAATCCTGCACAAAAGCCTTCTCTTTCTTCTATAGCGTTCTCGATGATATAATAATATTTTCTCGTCAGCAGGTTGAACAGTCAGCGATGTCCGATCAGCCACCAACCGCTACAAATACGGGTTGTTTTGATCTTCCCTTCTCACATGCTTTAACTTGCATTACTCTCTTCCATGGACTCCTCGATTTCAAGCTCTGCTTCGATTTCCACTCCCAGATTTCGGTGCTTTGATCCTACTAACAATTACTCTGCCACCGCCAATAATAACCGCTACTTTGGTGGCGGATACTCTCATACTAAGACTCAGGCGAACGGCATGGTGTTTTCGTCGAACTCTGAGCCCAAAATCATAACCGGTGATGCTGGTTATGTGCTAGAAGATGTCCCTCACTTGACTGATTATCTTCCTGACCTCCCTGTAAATTCTCTCTCTCTCTCTCTCTCTCTCATGATAGAGTTTGTGTTTCTTTACCGTGGTAGTTTTTGAAAGAGAAAAAACGGAAGTGGGAAGAACTTTTCAGTTTTATGTGGAATTCAGTATACGATTGTAGAGTTCCTGCTTCACAGGATTGCTTAAAGTTGATTCTAATCGTCTTCTACTAAATTTCTGTTTCGCCAGAATTTTTTTTATCAGGGTGTCCCAAAAGAACTTTTGGCGGGAAATTAACGGACAAAATTATACGAGTTTCGACTCTCTTTCTCTTAAAAATCTGTCTCTCGACAGCCAAACAAGTTGTGGTGGTTGATAGATCGTTAAGTCTTAATTAGTTTTGTTTTCTCATAATTAAATATGATTTTGTTGCTTTGAATTATGGTTACACATTTGGTTTTACTATTTTAGTTATTGTTTTTATTCTTCATATTCCCATTTCCGTCTTCTTCCCCCTCTTTCAGTGGTGACTGCTAAGTCGTACTGAAACCGAAAAGAAATATTGAGGTGTTTTTGCATTATTAGATGCAGTAATGATTTGCTGGTTAAATCGGCACAGATAATATGACAAGGTGTTTCACAGTGATCGATCTTATAAAATCCGTTAGCAAAGCAACGGGTGACACTGAATTTTGTCTTAATTTGTTATATCTGATGGGGATGTGGCTCTTTATAACATTCTGCTTTATTTTGTAGTGCAGACATATCCTAATCCTTTACAAAATAATCCTGCTTATTCAGTTGTTAAGTAAGTTTCAACACACTCGATTAAGTACCTTTCTTATCTGCTTGATAAATGTGGGTTATTGGTATACTTAATTTAATGATAATTTGAAATGTTCCTCTCATTGTCAGGCAGTATTTTGTTAATGTGGATGATACAGTCGCACAAAGAGTAAGTAATCTTCCTTCACTGCTCCATGTTTCCTACTGGGTTTCTAGTAATTTTGCTTGTGGCACTTTCTGCAATCAGAAAATAAACAATATCCAGTAGTTTAAAGGTCTACTGGAACTGGGAATCCTAATTTTAGAGTTTTCTAATTCTTGTACATGTCCTTTATATAGATTGTTGTTCAGAAGAACAGTCCGAAAGGGACGCATTTCCGACGTGCTGGACCCCGCCAAAAGGTTTCCTCAGTTTTTGCTCCATAGCTTTCTCTTTTTCCCTATCATTTTAGGCCTGAAGACAGTAATTGTTCTACATCTGTCAGGTGTATTTTGAATCTGATGACGTGCACGCATGTATCGTAACATGTGGCGGTCTATGCCCTGGTCTTAATACGGTGATCAGGGAAATAGTATGTGGTTTGTACCACATGTATGGTGTCCACAAAGTTCTCGGAATAGAGGTAAGCATATGGCCACGTGGATTCTTGATGGAGTCTTTAAACATTGTTCAATGCTCACATGATAGAGATGCTTTTGACTGCTGTATTAATGCTTGTCATCGTTTTATTTTCTTTCTTATTCTCTTTCAAATACAAGCATAGATTTTTTCCCTAGTTTTTCGGGGTTGTGGATTCAGCCCTTGTGCATAGTAAACTGATCTCGTCATTAATCAGGTTTTTTCTTTTTTTCTTTTCTTTTTCATGCAGGGTGGATATAGAGGTTTCTATGCGAGGAATACAATTACATTAACTCCAAAGGTTGTGAATGACATCCATAAGCGTGGTGGCACAATCCTTGGGACTTCACGAGGAGGCTATGATACCTCCAAGATTGTTGACAGCATCCAGGATAGGGGCATTAACCAGGTAGGATTCATGATTCATTCAAAACTTCGTAATCAGCAATTAAGACAACTATTACTTTTCTTCTAATTGATTGTGGCTTGAAAATTTGGAAATAAATGCTGTCAGGTTTACATAATTGGAGGAGATGGAACTCAGAAAGGGGCTTCCGTGATTTTCGAGGTAATGAAGCTTGTTATGGCACAGGAGCTAGGCTGCAGGAAAATGAGTATCTGAACATTTTCAATCTTCAAAAGTATAGGGATGGATATCTGGAGTTTTTTTTTTTGTAAAACTGATGGTAGATTGGAATATAGTCGTGTGTAAGTTATTGTGATCATAAAATTTTCATATTTTTATAAGACTTCTTTATCCAGGAAATCAGAAAGCGTGGCCTCAAAGTTACAGTGGCAGGAATTCCAAAGACCATTGATAATGACATTCCAGTATGCTTCTTCATGCAATGAATTTACATCCTTACCCCTCTTATCAAACCTGATACTTAAGTTTGATTACTTCAACTTTCTTATATTGATGTATTCTACTCTTTCTGATTTAGGTGATAGACAAGTCCTTTGGTTTTGACACTGCTGTTGAAGAGGCTCAACGTGCTATAAATGCAGCCCATGTTGAAGCAGAAAGCTTTGAGAATGGTATAGGCGTTGTCAAGTTGATGGGTCGCTATAGTGGTAAGCTTCATTCCTCTTTAAAATGCAAGTATTATATGAAGTAGTGGTTCATAAGCTGCTTAAAGTTGCCTCAGTGTCCTCTGATTTCTTGCTAGTGTCAAGACTTATCTTGGACCTGTAGAGCTCCTCTGACCTCCGTTTATGCTTGCCCATTTTTTTTCCTTCAAGGGAGATGGATTTCTCAAATGGCATAATCTTTTTTATTTTATAAGATCCTATAAATTTTATCGGTAAGATCCTATATGTTTATAGGTGTTATTCTATTATCTTTTGGTACCAGTCCTTTTTTTTACTGCTGAAGTGCCGATGCATGTGGTTAATCATAACATTAGGGGGGAACAGGTAGATTTTTCACATTTTTGTTTGTGGGAAGTTGTATTGAGGTAGATAAATACTTTCAAGTTTATTTTCCCTTTTATGTCTACGTAGATCCTCCAAAATTTGTTTCTAACATTTTTATTGGTATTATTATTCTTGTGTTAAATAAATTGTTTCTTAGTGGTTCTTATTAGGTTTTATGAACGATTTTATTTACTTGCACAGGTTTCATAGCAATGTATGCTACACTTGCCAGCAGAGATGTGGACTGTTGCTTAATCCCAGAATCACCCTTTTATCTTGAAGGAGCCGGTGGCCTTCTTCAATTCATTGAGCATCGTCTCAAAGAAAATGGGCACATGGTTATAGTGATAGCTGAAGGTGCAGGACAAGAGCTTCTTTCTGAAAGCATGCTTGCAATGGACCAGCAAGATGCTTCTGGAAACAAGCTGCTTCAAGATGTTGGTCTTTGGATATCTCAGAAAATCAAGGTATATGTAGCTCTGATTCTAGATTTGTTGGATGCCAATTCCATGTGGACATGTAAACTCAAAACTCAATGTTCTAAGAACTTAAATCTTATGCCACAAATAATACTTAAAAACATTATTTTTGTATGCTTTTGCCTGTAATCTTTCTCAATTTCGCTTTGAGATATAATGCAGTAAGCAATAGAGTATATATTATTTATACAATGCCTAAGAGTCCATTTACAAATTGTTGTACCTAGATTTATCGTTTCTTGTGAGTTGATGTAAATCATTTACTTCCTGATTTTGTTCTATATTAATCGCAATTTTGATTTTTACTTCATAGGACCACTTCACAAAACAACAAAAAATGGCTATAAATCTCAAATATATAGGTGTGTATTTTGACTTCTTCAGAGTATTTATTTTGGTGCAGTTTTTTCGATAGCACTATAAACAAATTACAAAACCAAGAATTTGTTTGTTTGTGTGGCAGATCCTACTTACATGATCCGTGCTGTTCCAGGCAATGCATCTGATAATGTGTACTGCACTCTCCTTGCTCAAAGTGCCATTCATGGTGCTATGGCCGGGTATACAGGCTTCACAGTTGGTCCAGTTAATGGGAGACACGCTTACATCCCTTTTCAGGTAAGTTAATTAATCAGAAAGTAGTGTTCTAGTTTTGTTTGATGATTTTTGCTAACTCTGGTTAGGGTGATTTTGCTTAGACTAGTGTTTCAGGACGTGGACACGAGAAATTTCTTCGCCTACACATAAATCTGTTCTTGTTTAGCTTAGATTTATTATATCTATGATCATATTTGGTATTGCAGCGGGTAACTGAGAGGCAGAACAAAGTTGTGATTACAGACAGGATGTGGGCTAGGCTACTGTCTTCTACCAATCAGCCAAGTTTCTTGGGACCTAAACATGTCAACAGAGACCATTCAGATGAGGAACCAGATATTGAATCGTCAAAAAGTTAACGAATGGGGATATTGGGGGGAGCCATCAGAGGCTACATTAGCGAAGTGACAGTGGTGGTTTCACTGCAATGCCCAATTTCACCGTCATGGTATTTTTCTCTTGAAGGGAAGTTGGGTTTACTTCTACCGTTGCATCCATACATCCTCTGTTTTGATAGGTGTAATGTGATTTGGCACTGATATATCTACGAAAATCCGTGTGGATTATTAGCTGTAGTTGTATTTCGAACTGTTAGTTATTTGTACTAGTCTTTAGCCAACGGTTGACACTTACATCACTTCACTTGCAAGTGTTGGCATTCCGAGTTGTGCTTCATCAGGATTATATCATTATGAAAAACGAACCACCGAGAGCATACAGTGAATTCTCGGTTCAAGAGTTCATGTATCAAGATCTCCTGCCATAGACTATAGCCCATGATTGAGTACCTTATATTGTTTTCCATTACTGTGTAATCTGCTTTATCTAGTAAATATACAAAATTCTGGACACGACTATCAATATACAAGGGATCTCTAATCTCCACTTTAGTGTGGCATGAACACTATGTTAATAACCTCTTTCAGATTTCTGCATCCTATAAGTTTCATCTCTCCCAAATCTACGGTTTCTATGGATTTCTCAGCTGACTTGGGTACGATACACTGCTTGTAACCTAGTTTTGCCACCGTATTAATCCTCTTCTCCATTCTAGATACCTGAAATGTTAATGTATAACTTATAAGAGTCAGATAACACACAACTTATAAGAATAAGAATTAGGTAACAAATGCTAGCGATTGTTCAATCTTGCGACTTGTGATCTTCATGGAAATGATATAAGACGGAATCGGAAGTCTGGCAAAGGCCGCTTGACTTGTGGAAGTTAAAGAGAGAAGCTACGTGCAGAGATGGAGAAAGCGCGTATGCTCACCATGCGAAGTTCACCCCCAAGACCAATTTCACCAACGAATGCTGTACCGATAGGAATTGGAGTTTCCAAAAAACTGAAATGTAAGCATTGCACGAATGTTAAATTGTTTAAAGACCTAATACGTTATGAGAAAGCAACCGGATGCAACTGCCAAAGGCGCAAGCATGATCCTATAGAAACCACGAATAGCTGTTGCTTCTATATAAAAAATTTTCTTTGAAAAGTAGATAGAGATGAATATAGCAGAGGAATCAGGAAAATTTTTAGGTGAATCTGATACATGCCTGCTGCAAATTGCTACTGCTATTGCAAGATCGCCTGCAGTCTCTGACAGCATCACCCCGCTCACAACGTTTAGAAAGATGGCCTGCAATGTTAACTTGGGCATAAGTTAACAATGGCCATTGGAATTTGGAAAAGATCGAGATGTTGATATGTTTTCGACCCTATATCCAGCATTCTGTCCATCTCTGTTTCTAGTTAAATCCTCCCCCCGCCCCCCTCAGAATTCGTTGTTTTAAAAATCTTATAAAGAAAATGAATGGCATGAAGTCCAGATATAGGGGAAAATATCGACGAGAAAAAAAACCAAAGTAGAGTATGAAGTCTGTACATTTTCTTGAAGCTTTAGACCAGCTTGCTTCATGAGGACCTACAACTCAGAAGATCATACAATGATCGACGTCAATAAGAAATTGCAAATCTCCCCCAATATCAAATTTTAAGCAAAGTTCCAATTATCAGAAAAAAGTCAAAACTAGCAAAATTCAACTTAAAAAAAGTTGACACAAACAAAACAATCACTATAACTAGTAGCTCCAATCCATGTAGAACATAAATTTTTTGTAACCGCGAAGATCTGATAGAAAACGTATTACCATGCAGATGAGACGAGAATATGGTACAACATTCTGTTGAAAGAAAAGAGAGAAGCTTTCTTATTAAGTTACACAAGAAATTTCCAAACATTACTTACTGATATAATCATGTCAGCTTTACTGGAATTAATCCCGTTCACGTGCCTTGAAACGGACGAGCCAGATATACATAATGCCTGAAGGGGAATTCTTAGACTTCAGAGTAACTCATGAAAATATTTGAACTTGAGGAAGTAGAGAGTTTCGATAGGAAACTAGAAAGTTTGAGATTGAAAAGCAATAGAGAAGTTACCTGAATTTCTACTAAGAAACTACGAGACCCATCCATAATTACCGCAACGGCAAGACCAGCTAAAAACTCTGAATCAGAGTTATGCTCACTTAAAAACATTTCACTTGGGTTGGAAACAACTCGCAGCCCTGATGGTGACATTTCAAATACTCCAAGCTGAAACCACAGAACATCATCGCAAAAACGCAATATGCAATAAATAAAGGAGCACATAAATTATAGTCCAAAAGAGCAATGCTCTAGAAGATGCAATATGAATAGTTGTGCAGAATAATACTATTATGAATACGTAGCTTCTCTACTAATGCACACCTCATCAGTAGATCCGAAACGATTCTTCACAGATCGAAGCAGTCTATGTGATGAACACTTCTCACCCTGAGAATAAGTAATGCCCAAGTTTCAGTTTTCAACATTAGGAAAATAGATGCAGGACCAATGGATCACACATTTCATGTTACTTCCTACTAATCTTCCAAGTCTTGGGGGGATATGAAAGATATGTTGCACACGAATGCACTAAACTGCATTTCTAAAGAAAGATATAGAAGAAAAAGGTAAAGAGACCAACTTCTAAGTACAAAACAACGTCGACGATGTGCTCCAAAACACGTGGTCCTGCAATCTCTCCAGATTTGTTCACGTGTCCAATCTGAACTACATAAAAAGAGTAAAAGAGCAAAAAAGTATCTATGTTATCGTGTAAAGTGATGTCACACATATATATAACTGTAAGATTATGTATAAAGATAAACATGCAGATAAGTCTATTACACAGGAATTATCCACGGCAATCTAGAGGAACGCGCGCAAGGGTACTAAAAAAATAGGGAGGTAAATAGAGAGATGATTTTGAGGAGTTGGAAAGAATATCGAGGAAGATATATTAAAATAACTAGTGATAGTAATAGAACTTCAAAGAGAGCTCAAGTCGACAGTGAGAACTTAGAATATATGTGAAGGATACAGTTGTTTTGGCAAAGAACTTCATCAGAAAATTTTGCATGAATTTCCGTTCATATATTTCACAAAGCATGTTAGATGACACATTACTAAATAAAAAACAAAGTCATATCTCCTATGTTGTCCAAAATTGTCTATATATGAAAGTAATATAAAAGCTAATCACATACTGGAGTCCCCATACCAAAATAACAGGGATGCTCGTATTCTTTGCAAAACGCAGCAAGGCTGATGTACATTCCTTAACCTAAATCAAGAGCAAAATAAAATTACTTTAAAACTAAAATTACCCAAGAACGGTCGGAATTCATCCATCTCAAAACAATTAAAAGGTAAGCTTAACAGGATGTTATGCATTGAACGATATGTAGATTAAAATCCTCCAACCTGCATGATACCTCCAGCACTTCCAGTTACTCCTTTTAAATACACTGTTTGAATAGAATCAATGATCAGAGCCCTAGGAGAGAGAAGCTGAATTTTCTCTAATATATCCTGAAAAGATGGAAGACTAGTAACATTTGGTTTCACCAATCAATTTGATTTTGTATATATCTTAAATACAATCAGGAGTCAAGATGATGACTATAGATCTGCCCAGAAAAACAGAAATTTTAAATCTTGTATTTTACTCAGATACAGTCAGGACTCAATATAAAGAGTATAAATCTTCAAGGAGAAAATAAGACAACTGAATAACGTCTTTTAGTAAGTAATCAGCAGCAACATGTGATAAAGCATTACTTAAGGAGGTAATTTCAAGCAAGGTTTAAATCAAATATTATCATTGTAGTTAATTGAAGAAGTCACAAACAAAGGCAGCATCAGAACCAGTGAGCGAAGTTTGGATAATGTACCTCAATATCAGTACTCGAATATAAGAAAAGTTCCTCTGTTTCAATACTCATACGATCTGCTCTAACTCCAATTTGCTCAACGCTCTGCAACAAGTCACAAAGAAAAATTTTATCTACGGGCTACAATCAGTGTTGGGATGCAAAAGGTGACTAAAATATTTTAACAGGAAAACTTGAGATAATGATTCCGTCCGATTTCCTGTGAAATAAGGCATTTAGAAGAGTTGAAAATAATAATGATTTCAGACCAATTTCCAGCTCCAACTCCCCATTTCCGAAAGCCCTTTACAGTTGAAAATAATATTGATTCAATGAATAACTGGATTTCAAACAAGGTTCAGCATAATAAATATGTTCATTTACATACTTTATACAGAGAAATATCTGATTTAAACATCTTGATAAGGTATAGTTTTATCTCCATGCACATGCAGAAGACCCTTACTAAAATGAGAAAGCATTAAACAATTCCAGAAAGCAGGAAATTATATCCATTATCCAGTTGAAAGAGAGATTAAAAAAAAGATGACACTTGATAAGGTCTACCTCTTCACCAGAAACATAAACAACTGATGCTGGTTCACCATGACCCCCACTGTCAGCTATCATTGCCGCAATCTTACAAATCAAATAAAAGACAGCTAAAAGTCAAAATTAAGTTATGGAAAATCAAATATCTTGATTCTCCTGTATGGAATGTAATACACATGCCTGCGTACAAGGTAAGTAATTCGCCAGGGAAGGAAAAAGAAGAAGAAGAAGAAGAAGAAGAACCTGCAATGACAGAGTACTCTTGCCAACACCAGGATCACCACCAACCAAAACCAGTGAGCCTAAAACCAAAAATATAAATAGTTGAAATGCAGATTTCATCGGCCTCACATAGAGAACTTGAAAGTTAAAAGTTTTTTTTTTGAAAGATTATGTTGCATGTCATCAGTTGGGGGCATGATTTGTGTCCATACACATTACAATATAATTTGACATCTGATTCAGAAGTTAAGCTAAAGCTTAATGAGAGTTTTCGTTAATGTTTGTAACCACATGAATGAACGGCCATTAAACCAAAAAGCCAGTCAAAGGAAAATTACTTCAGAATTATTTTCTCATCAAATTTGGAAAATGAATTCCCACAAACCTGGTACCAAGCCACCACCAAGTACTCTTGCAATTTCAATTCCAACGTCTCCAGGCCTAAATCATGATAAAAGACACATAAGATATTATGAAAAACCAACATATTCTTCTAAAGTTGATCTATCCAAAAAATAAAAATCAATAAATTTCCAAAAAGGTAAATGGGGTAACATGCTCAATCATTAATGGATGTCCTCAAAGTTATCATCTGTGAGCAGTGAAGTCGGATTGATTTTCCACTTACATTAGCAACGCCATAGACACTTTTTATTTCGTCTATCAGTCCTCATTAGACACGCTAAATTCTTATGACAAGCACTGAAACTTTTCACACATGATAGGAATCGAAGTTTGCAAAATCGATCAATATGAAAAACAACATGCAAATTTTAGACTGGGATGAATATTATGCCAAATGCCAACCACGGAATCCCATTACTAATCCTACTATTGGTTACTGAGGAAAAAAGTCCGATACTTTCTAATAAAACACGGACAAGGACTCCAGAGCAAAATAGAGAAGAAAATTTTGAAATCTCAGGACACTTTCTTCAATCTTGCCGCCGTATTGGAGATTTAAAGACATAAACAGCAGATGGAAAAAAAGAAGCATAAAGCTTCCGCTATCAACAGACATTGAGAACTTACTAAAAATATAAAAAAACTTATTGTTTCCATTTATCTTTCATTCCTTCGAATAGCTCGATGACAACAGTTAAACAGCGTCAAGTTGACCTTACATTTTCTAGCAAACAAATTGAAGAATAACATGGGACTTTCGTTCCCATTTCATTTCTAAACTTTCTTAGACAGCCAAATGAAGGTTTTTTCTAATAGAGAAACGCAGGCATCCAAGAAACTCACAGAGGAATTCTCCAATTCAGATAGTTGATCCCTCGGTTCACATCCGTCAGCCGCAACGGGCGTAACTCACTGGCTTGCTTTGGAAACCAAGATCGCACCATATTCTCCGAAACCTCAAACCCACTAATCTTACCGCCATTATTATTCTCACTCTCTGAAAACTGCTTCATTGTACCAACTTTTTCGCATGATCGACAAGAGCCCCACCACTGCCCATCCGTATGCCCACAATATGAACAAACCCAATAAGTTCTGCTCTTCTTCTTCTTATTTCCAGCTATATTCCCCATATTAAACTTATGCATCGGCCCATCTCTGGAATAAACTTTCTTCACACTCTCAGAAGCGCTTTCCCGCGAGAAGCGCGCGTTGTTTTCACCTCCATTGCTCTGTTCCGAGTCTTGTCCCTGGTTATTGATCTTAACCCTCTGCGTAACTAGCCGATTCTTGCTGGGGTCAAAAACAGTCCAAACTTGACGGGAATTTTCATTTCTTTCACCAGTATTGCTGATCAGCGAGCTCGAATCGACTCCGGTTTTTTCCGTATCAATTCCGAAGCTCGACAGCTGGGAAATGTGGAGACGGCTTGAGAAGTGAATTTGGCGGGAAAGTTGAGCGTTATGGTATGAAATGATTTTACAAAAGGAGATAGGAGATGGGTTTGAAAGTGTTTTGGGGTTGGCAGGACTGTGAAGGAGTTTATGACCGTAATAGACTGTTCTCAGGGCTTTCATGTCTGAGCCCTGCATGAGAGACAGTAAAACCCTAAAGTCTGGTCTTTTCTGGTTTTGCTTGTATAAGAAGAAGGAAGATGGTTTAATGGAGAAATAACCCGCCAAGCTCCGCAAATGCAAGCAAATATTTTATACTGAAAATATTATACTGTACAAATACAACCCATCAAAAGAACAAGAGAAAAACGTAAAGAGGTGTAGTGTAGACGTGACGACTTAACCTCATTTTCAACCCATTTCGTTAAAATATGTAATTGTCTCGGTGTCTCTCTTTCGCTATGGGTATAAAAATATGTAATTTAACTCGTAAGGTTTTACCTTATTCATAGGTCCGCAGTAAGTTAATGAGTGGATCTAAATATCATATATATATATATATAGTTATTATTTTTTTAAGTAACAACGAGCTGTTACAAATAATTCTGCATATTTTTCTTTTTAATTTTAACAATAATTATATTCTAATAAGAAAAAAGAGTAAATTGAATAAGTAGAATACCAAAATAATATGCTTTTGCATAATTAAGTTGTCACAATATAATAAGCAATAGCCTGCATAGTTTTTCACTAGACATAACAAGTTTTCTCAAAAAACACAATATAATAATGGTACATATTTTCTCATGAAACTAACAAATAGTAATACATTCATAGAAACTTTGAAGAAATATAAGAACCGTTTAATTATCCTCATCAAATGAGGGCAAATCCTTGGACAACCAATTCATTAGCAAGAACTTGATTAGTAGCCTCAGATGGATGCACACTGTCCCAAAACACATACTTTGTCGCATTAGAACAAGTACCTAGCGACTTGGGATTGCACAACAACGATGTTGTCTCCACAGTCCCCGTACCACAGCAACCTTTTCTCACTTCGGAAAATCCTAACAAAAACATTAAAGAATGAAGTAAACATCATTACTATCCAAATGATTAAGGCTCTTTTTACAATTAGGGGAATTTTGTTTATTACCATATTTTGATGGAGAAGAAATAACATCATAGAGAGGTTTGAAGATGTCAAAGATGACGATTTTAAGTCCGGGAAGTTGCTTTTGCAGATTGGATGCAGCGGAATTTAGCTTCTTGTTAAATCCCTGGGCATCAGTGTTGATCCTAGAGACACAACCTTTCTCTTGATACCCAAATAATGTTAGTGCAGCAGGGAAGCAACCTAATGGAGGCAGTCCATTAACTCCTATTTTCCTTGCTCCCAATCCATATAAATCCTGTTTTCAACACATAGAAGCTACTTAAAAAACCATGTGTTTCAAAGGAAACCCGGATTTAAATCACACAAAAAAAACTGTATAGATACCTTGATAAAGGTTGAGAATGAGCTGACAAGTAAGGACGAGTACTGATCGGGAGTGTAGACTTTGTTAACGAAAGGATTGACGTAGTAATTCTGAAGAAAGTCACCACTTCCAGCACTCAATATGTAGATTGCATCTTTGATGATTGATGCTGCTTTAGTGCTACCAGCTACCTTAGCGAGCTTAGTTTGGTACTCTTTGTAAAATGCCAATTGCTGGGGTAGAGTGAGAGCATGCTGGCAAATAATTCAATTTTATCAGAAAAGTGTAATTATTACAAAATTCAAAGGCTGGTTTCTACATATTATAAGTGGAAATTCTTACATTTAAGCTGGCTGCTTTCTCATCATAACCAGATGCAGCTGATGCAAAGTTGGCTCCAATTAGAAGGTTCTTCCCTGAGGCTTCTGGGCTAAGGTATGCTGGTGGGAATGTTTTAAAGCCTAAACTTTCAGCTGCAAGATGAATTCAAATTAAAAACACTACTTAAAAGCTGCATCCTTTGCTTAGATTTGCAGGCTAAGAAAATTTCCAGTAATCTTTCACGTCATTCGATGCCAATTTTATAACATTTTCTCAAGAGTTCATTCTTACTATTTGAATAAAATATTATATCTTAAGTTACTTGACAGCAAATTATAGGCAAAAATACTGGAAACACAGTACTGTACTCCAAAAGTACTGGAACTTTTTTGACCATATGCAGAGAATGTACTGCACTTACCAGTGATGTCAGTGGCTAATTTTCCATTGCAGAACCTGCCAGTAGGTTTGTGGTTGATGAAGTCTCTCCCATAAGGAGGGTAATTAGCCTTGAAAATAGTGAAGAGATAGTTGTTGTTTCCCACATCAACTGCAGAATCACCAAAAGTTATGATAGCAGGCACAAGAGTTTCTTCTTGAGCATCCCCACTTCCAAGGATTGCAAATGCAAATAAGAAAACCAATGCTTTGCTCATAAAGATATCCATCTTCTTTGGCATTGGCACTTGAGGATTTCAATTAATCAATTAGGCCTTATAAGGGAAATGAAAATGACCCAAGTTTTATGGCTTGAAGAAGGAAGGAAGGTGGAAGTTGAGTTAATTGCAGACAAATAAGAGTCCCCTTTTTTAAGTAGATATAGTTGCATTCAAGGCAAAAAAATTAAGTTTTAAATAGCTTCACCAAATTTCCAGCTTATAATAAGATTTTTTTTCTTCATGTGCCTATGGTTCTGTCTTTCTTTTTCTGAGTGGTTGAGGTGTAGATTGTGCTTTAGATTTAGATCAACAATACTAAGTAGGATTGCAGTGTTCAACACCACTATGATATAGTAATACACTTTGTATAAGACCATCATACACCGCGTAACTTAAAGTCTAATTTTATCTCTTATATATTTGTCCGTGTTGAAGACTAAAACATATTAAACTTTTACTACTACTGATATCGATCAATAAAAAGAAAACAAAGAAAAACACGCATACTAATAGTTGTTCATCCTCAATGTGAGACTTACGCTAACTTTGACGTGCATTCATTATAATCAAGAATAAGAAGTTTACAAGATAATATGTCAAGTATCACGTCTCTCTCTTTGTTTTTACAACACCAAAACTGATGCCCAATACTCTTTCTAAATTGATGATATCAGGAAAACTGATGCCCAATGTATACGTGCTGGAAAATTTTTGTTTTTGTATTACACATGAACTCGACACTCTGATAGTTTAAGGTGAAATCACA
This sequence comes from Datisca glomerata, assembly GCA_003255025.1. Classification (NCBI taxonomy): domain Eukaryota; kingdom Viridiplantae; phylum Streptophyta; class Magnoliopsida; order Cucurbitales; family Datiscaceae; genus Datisca; species Datisca glomerata. Next base: position 1,126,945 of record QANY01007580.1, on the reverse strand, counting down.
TATATCATTAACTCATAATAGTGTTAAAGTACCACTCTGCAACTTAGTATTTTTTTATTAGTGTATGATAGACAGAAAATGGTGAAGAAAAATAGATGAATCAAGGCTCATTTATTGCTCAAGTTGGGCAAAGTTAGTTGGCAGATAATTTGACGGTGAGGATTAGGAGTTAAAGCTACATGAAGCTGCATGTGGCAGATTTAATTTGGTAGTTGCATTGCACAAATATCATATCTCCTTCCCTCACTGCCTGTGCCACCAACAGGAGACAATTGGTGCGTGGCTTATTAGCTATTACGTATAAACGGGGAAGGAGTGCTACTATGTCGTTAATGGATTATGGAATGGTACCCAATTGTATCCACATGGAGTATATATATATATGATATAAATGAGTTAATATAGATGTACATAATTTATGTTGTACGTACTAATTCATTTAAATATGAATGTACTTTAAAGAAGATGTATTTACGGTAATGAAACAGTCACAATACAACATAATTTTTAAGAATGATTAGTGAAATAATACTGAGAGTTAATAGATTAAAAGACATATGCATTATAGTATTTGCCGTAAATCCCGTATGTTTTGTTGGTTTGGAAAATGGTGGATTTTTAAGAAGAGAATCTTATCGAAAGTTAGGAATCTCGTTTGAATATCATCCACAACCGAAGTTGGTTTAACAAAGTTAAATGGAATTCACACGAATAAACCAATTAATCACGAGGATATGAATAATGGGCAATTAGATGGAGACGTGGGGTGTCATTATGGTAGTTGATGGACCAGATTTATAGATTGAATTTTCATACACCCAATAAATGCACTACTATTCATGAAATTAAATGGCCCTCACTTTTCTCAAATACAGGAGATGACCACTCTTTATTAGCTTGCTAAGTACAATCCTAGATAGGATTAGGATATTCTTCCAATCCTTTGATACTACATTGATATTTAATTCAATCAATTTCATCAATTTATTTCAAATTGCAAATTTAACCTTGGATTTATCAATGTAAGTTGATCTTTATTTGCTTTAAATTCATCAACTTAAGTTGGTCCCATCCATCCATGTTTATCATCATTATTTTCTCCTATTCATTCCTTATTATAATTTATACATTAAAATCGGTTCAATGAACCCTTATTTGATATAAGCAAATGAGTTCAAACTTTTGCCAAATTGTGCTAATAAAAACAGAGTATTTAAGTCTTTTTATTACTAGCTCATCAGCTAATGGAGTCAGGCCTTTAAACCAGTTGATGACCGATAGAAATTGGCTAGCTCCGCAACAAAGAGCCCAGAAGAGACGTCAGAGGCCGTAACGGCACAGGAACATAAGTAAACCACACCAATATTATTCCATGCACTATGGTATAGCATAAACATGTTATTCGCTTTATACATTTGACGGACTAAGTATGCTCAAACCAAGTTAGCAGGATGATATCTTAACCACTCGACCCATCTTTACGCAACAATTATTATTCAGTACAAGAAAGAAATTCCATGTTCCTATCATAATCCATTCACTGCCTTCCAATCCAAACTGATTCACCATTTTAGCTTGGCTGGGAAGTACTGCAAACATGAACATGTATTTTCCATTAAAATTGAACTATTAATCCCTCAAGTATTAGAAACATAACCTAAATTCTGCTCATAATTACTTACTTTTTCAATGAGTGACACATAATATGGCTTAACTTTCTCGACGTCAATTCGTACTTTACTCTTGCTGTAAAGGTCGTATTTGCTACAACGCGAAAGAAAATAAAGAAAATTATAAATTAGCGTCAACGTATATCATAAGTTCAAAATAATAAGTAAAAAGAAGTTGCTCTGACTTGAATATTTTGAGCCATCTCAGATTTTCGACATCCTCATCGTTCATCAAGTGCTTGTATGCATCTGACTTATGCAATGCTGTAAACCCAATTTTATTCATTAAACCATTGAATCAAATTTCAATAGAAATTCTCCGGAAAAGCAACAACTTCTGTCACATACAATAGAATGAATGATATCTGACAATGAAAAGAGCTGCAGAAGGTAACGTAGTCCCATTCTCTTTTGCCACCTGATGACCATTCCACAAAATAATTCACTTTAACAAATATTATGTGAATTTAATCTGATATATTACTATTCTTCATAGGATATGAGATGTACATACCAAATACATGTAGTCATCATGGCCCCATGACATCAGTACATTGTCTAGTCCACAGCCTGCTGAGTAAACTCCATATTTTGTGTTATAAGCTGGATTGTAGTAATCAGGATTTTCCTTAAAGTACTGAAATCAAAGTAAGCCAATATGTTAAAGTTTTTCAGGTTGATATTGAATGGCTTCTTCTCAACATTTGTTATAGAGTACAAAATTATACCTTATGATGGACAATCGATTCATCGAAAGCACATCCGATCGGATATGTGTCGCCTGTAAGTCGAATCACAACCCGCTACTTAGAAAACTTTAATCAATCTTCTATCCTCACTTTATGTGATAAAATAACTTTGCAATAACAAGTTAATCTGAACACAAAAAACTCAGAATTATTCTATATCATTCGATGTCACGTGTATAATTTTTTTTAAATATGAGTAAAATTTTATCTTTTAAAATACGTGGTAGCATATTATGAGAAGGAATACTGAAATTTTTTCGGAAGTTAATGTTTGAGCTTACCTACAACAGCCCATTGAGGAAGATCACCAAAGCTTGGAAGAAGAAGCACCTTTCCAAGGTCTAGATGACAACAAAATTTTAAAAAACAACATTGAAGTTAATAAGCATATGACAATGAACATATGTGATGAAGCTAACAAAGGGAATGCAATGTGAATGTACCATGGATGAGGGCAGTTAAGTGAAGCCAATCTTCATTAGGATAATCCTTTCTAATGGCTTCAGCAGTCTGCAACAAGTGCTCAATTTGAGGCTCATCCAAGTCAGGATCACTCTCATCAACAACATCATTCAATAGCTCACAACATTCCCAGATGCTCATCTCAACTCTGTTCAATTGGCCATACTCTTCTCTCATCCTTTTCACCTTCAATACCATAAAATTTCATTCCCTTTAGTTATTTTGCTTTGCAGAAATTTCAGGTATGTTTGAGAGTGCTCTTAATTTAAAATGTTACTTACAAAGTCATAAGTTTGGTTGATATGATTGGTTCTATAGAAATTCTCCACACCACCTTGCCTCTCGCTTTCAACATGATAATCTCTGTTATACAAGCGAACAATCCATTAGCCAACCAAAAATGTATGCAGTACTCTAACACTTAACACTGTGACATTAGTACATTCGTCGACAATTTCAGACCAGACGGTAGACTAGATTTTAAATGATTCACATCAGATCAAACACAAAAACAAAATCTAAAGAAGATCCTAAATGACAGAATCATGATTTTTTTACATCATAAAATGGATTCTGGGGGTAAGAAACGAGCCTAGTCTCAGCTTTAGTAGGCTGGTTAAAATGCAGATCGGACCATACCGTTTGGTAGTAGGCCTGTTCGCCCAATTCAAGGAGGTGGGCTGTTGGCCCAATTCAAGGAGGTGGGCTGTTGGCCCATTTCAATAACACTACCACAATATGACACTCGAAATTAGGGTAATTTTGCGAAATAGACAACTTTAGAGGTAGTGTATTAAAAAATGTCAGTTTTCAAAAATTTTAGGTAAATAGTAGATTTTTAACTATCAATAATTGTACACCAAAATGATTATAATCTAATCATAGTGTGTTTGACAGGTTTTCAGATAAATCAATGGTATATAGTTGATATACCAATAAGAAAAATGTTTAAATTGAGGAAGTAATTAACGTTCAAAATCATTTTTAAAATTTGATTAATTATAAAGTCAATTAATGCTAGACATGAATAAAAAAATTAAAATTTTAAAAATCATTAGAAACCGCTAAAAATCTTAAAAAAATTTTGTCAATCAATGATATATCATTAATTGACTGATCAATCAATTCGTCATAATCTATTATAGGGGTGTTTGAAATTTTTTCGAGTTAATCAGCGTGATGAGTCGAAGATGTTTTAAATGCTCCTATAATATATCGGGATGAATGAATTAATCATCCTATTAATTGACTTATCAATCCATTCGTCTCAATGTATTAAATGATGAATGGATTGATCATCTCATTGATTGACTTGAATTTTTCAATCAATCAGTGATATATCATTGACATTGACTGACTGATCAATCAATTCATCCCAATATATTATTGAGGCGAATAGAATGATTATCCTATTGATTAGCCAGAAAATTTTTGGTCAATCGATGATATATCATTATTTGACCTGAAAATATTTGATTTCGATATAAACAACAACTAATTAATTGACTTATCCAATTTCTTTAATATCTTCTATAATCGGCGTTAGCTATAAACAATAAAAGAATTAACATCATTAATTAAATGTTGATATAATTAATAACAAATAAAATAAAATCAGATTTAAAAATCTGTAAATTTTAAGATTATCTTATGCAAGAAAATAATTAACATTCTTAATTAAATGTTGATATAAGAAATAAAAAATAAAATAAAATCATATTTGAAAATCTGTAAAATCAGGGACAATATGATCTTTTTAAATTTCAATCAATCGATGATTGATGACGTGGCAAAAACTTATCTATTTCTCTAAAGTTAAAAAAATTACCATTTTTAAAGTAAGTTACAAAGTATGTCTATTTAATATAATTACTTTCAAATTTATTGGCTTTTGATTCACTAAAAAAAAATAGGATCCTCCTCTTTCGAATCTTAACCAAATCATAGGTTTTTAAGAAGGATGATCACAATGTAATTGTGCTATTATTGAGCACCGAACCAACAATAGTTTGAAACAACTCCACTGACAATTCAATATGTTAGACTGATGATATCTGAACATCAGCTCTAATCCAACTAAAGAAAGAAAAAAATTTCTTTTCTTTTTTTACTTTCCCTTTCAATTCATCCAACGGCCTAACTTGATGACAACTCAGATGTGCCGAACGACAAAAAGGCATAGATCCTCGATGGCAGAGGATCATCTTACCGATCTGAGCATTGAGCGAGGCCTTGATTGTTATTTTGTTACTTGGAATTTTGTCACAATAATTCATGACAGATTTCTGTGTTGGATAGCAATTTTCTAAATTGTATTAATTGTTACAGAAAAATAATTAAATTGAGGGGTCTTGTATTAAAATATTCTCTTTAATTTCTTAACAGGAAAAAATTCATCTTCCAATTATGGACTGAAAAGCACAAAATCAACTTATAAAAAATAGCAAATCCCTTTCGTGTGTTATACACTTAGGTAATTTATAAATTTTGCAGAATCTTAAATATAGTTATTTTTATCTATTTTGTGATTACTCGATCATGGGTGGGCAGCCAGTTCTATAATTAGGGTTGTTAAGGTTTAAAAAAGGGATTGGGGAAAAAAGATTTAGAAAAATTATGCAAAAAAAGAGAATTAAGCAGACCTAAAAGTGTGGCCAAATGAATTGGTATGTGGCACCACAAATCCACCATCCAACACCAATTCTTTCTCCTCACCAACCACCTTCTTTTCCTCTCCTTCATTTTCAATTCCTGTCAAATTATAATTATTATAAAAAGAATTTGTTAAAATCAACAACAAGACCCCACTTCATGAAAATTAACATTTTTGATAATTGACATGCAGGATGAAAGAATAAGTAGAGTTTCACAAGCAAATTAGAACATGTTTTGAAAAAAAAACTATTTACAAGAATTTATGAGAAAAGAAAAGGGGGAAAAGAGGTAAAAAAAACAAATTGAGGTGTTCAATAAAAGGGAGAAAAGGAAAAATTACCAAATGGAGGCTGGTGAATGAGGATAGTCATGATGAGTGAAAAATGAAAGCCACAAAAACACAAAGAAAAAGAGGAGAAATAAATAATAAATGTTATTATGAAGTAAAAGAGATGGGAGGAGTGGACACTTGTGGTGGCATTAAGGCGGTTTGATAGTATTTATAGGTGGCCGGAGAGTCCTTCCCTGAGAATTCCGATTTCCCGAGTCCTTCATTGAAATTTTCTCTTTCTATTTTTATTCACTTTTATTTTTTTTCTTAATTAAAAAAAAAGACAGAGAGAACAAGAGTCCCATGCAAGTTGTCAACGTACAGTTTGGTGCAATTCTCTCTCACAAACAGAGAGAGAGGATTAGTTAAAGTAATTTAAAGATAATTATGGTTCTAATTTGGTTGGGACCCATTTGAAAAAGAAAAATCTTTATCAAGAGTGAGTCAGCTTTGCGTGAGATTTTCAGATGCAGACGTTAAAATGGGACCCAACTGACGTGGCTTCCAGTCAAGTTGGTACTCTGTTTTGTTTGTTATTTCTACTTCTGTTTTTAGTCCCATTTTTTTCGCTCTCTCAATTTGACCTGTTTTATTCCGCTTCAACCAATTTATTATTTTCAATATCTAAGAATACCGTCTTTAAAAAAAATTAATATAAGAGAATCACTTGTATTTTATCTTTAAATCAAATTATTCCTTTAAATTTTATCCACTTTCATATTGAATTTTTAATTTTTTCTATTCATCAACTTATGCCTCTAAATTTTTTTTTCTTCCCAATTGATCTTTTAATTTTCTTCATTTATCAACTTACTACCATGACCGTTAAATGATTGTTAAATCGACACATGCCTAAATTTTCTTCTTCTAATTTTATCATTTTTTTCAACTTTATAAGTTACTCACTCTCATATTTTTTCCCATCCAAATCAACCACAATTGCATCTCCATCTTCATTGATTTGTAAAAATATTCGGAATTTTCCTCTAATTTCAATAGCGGTTTGGGTTTCATCTCCTTAAGATTCGGTTTCGCTGTTCATCAATTCTCCTTCATAAATAAATTAGACTATTTTTTCTAATTGATTTTCTACCAATTTTTACTTTTATTTTTCTCCTTTGTGAATAAAAAATCAATTAGAAAAAAACAACTCAATTTATTCATGAAGAAATCGAACCTTAAGAAGATTAAACCCAAATCGTTGCTAAAATTAGATGAAAAATTGTTAAAATTTTGACAAATCAATAAAGTTGGAGATGCAATCGTGGCTAATTTTGGAGTAAAATAATATGAGAATTGATAGCTTATATAAGGTTGAAGAAATGAGTAAAATTGAAAAAAATAATTAGACATGTGACGTGCATGAGCGGATTTAACAGTTTTTTTATGGTTACGAGAGTTTTGTGATGAATGAAAAAAATTGAAGAACGAACGGGGAAAATGATAAATTTTAAGGGGTAAATTGATTTTGAGGAAAAATACAATGAATTTTTATTATATTAACTTTTAAAATAGTAAAATAACACTTTTTTTTAGAAAACAACCTACAAATAAATGAAAATGCAAAAAAATTCTTCCAAATAAATGATGAAGGCAATCAAACTTATTTGTTTCCACAAGAGAAAAAAAAAATCAGATCGACGGTTCATGGAGGCTAGGCGTGTCGAGCTACAGTGCTTAATTGAAAATATGAGTGATACGTGTGCTTTTTGATACGGATGTTTCCCCGACTAAGGGTAGGGATGGATTAGGATGCCGTTGGTGATTCCAAGAAATCCGTCTCTTACAACAGGAGATTAGGCTATGCATAGAGGTGACAAATCAACCAGACCCTTTTTTTTACTTTGTTAGATCAAACTTATTTTAAAAGAGAAATACTATACAGTATTCTTTTATAGACACATTCATTACATCATAGTAGAACTCAATACCATCACGCTACATGAAAAAGTTCAGCTAACTTTTCTATTACGGTCTATATATGCACAAAAGATTGTCCAATTTAATCATATTACCATCAATATAACCCATATATCATATTGGGAGAACAAGGGTGATATTGGAAGATAACGTCATTTCAGATTGCAAGCTGTTAATCAGCAGAATAATTAATTATACGTGGTCAGGTACTTTGCCACCCCAGAAGCCATTGTCATCCGCCACACGTTAAAAAGACGACATTGCCACTGCACCAAGATTAAACACCTTCACAAAGCAACTAGCGGCCTACACTTGGACACATAATGTGATATTTTTATTTGACCACAAACTCTCGCAACCGTGTTAGACTGTCGCGTAAAACGTGTCAATACTTTGCCTTCAAGGTTTAACGAAGACCGACAGAATGATAAAATTATGATACTAACTTAAATATGAGGATTAAATTGAGAATTTCTTAAAATCAAGAGACAAATCTATTTTACCGAACCACCTGCACATTCCCCAAATCCCCAAGAAAATATTACAATATCATATAAATTATCCAACTTTCCTAATAATTTACTCGAATTTCCTATAAACCAGACAAAATGTTATGCCAATTGTGAAAACCAGACAATCACATCAATTTTACAATCATATCATCATATAGTACAAATGGATAACTGAAGTTTACTTCATATGTACAGTGCTCTATGCCTTTGAAGGGAGATTTTCAGTATTGCTCTGTTATTTGGGTATATCGGAATCGAATACAATTGTCAACGTTATATGTAATTTGTAAATATAATTATGAATAGTTATGACAATTATAAAGTAAATAGAGTAATAGTTAGAGCAGTAGAAATAAGAAAATTTCTTTCCAAATGATACTTCTGCTTCGTGGATTAAGAGAAGAGAATTCTACTTTACAAGGTAAAGCAAACCTCCTTGAATGAATATCATCAGATTCTATCATTAACCTTTACTTTCCCAACAATTTCTAAATCCTCGAACCGAATGGCCGCTAAATGTCACGAGTAGGGCTAGTTGAAGACAGAGAATTATTCTGTTAATTAGCCGAGGTGCAAGTACATTTGGTTTTACAATCTTCATTTCAATGCAGTTTCCTAAAATTCTCAGGTCATTAGCAACATTTTGCATAGTCGGTTACTAAGAAAAGAGAAGAAAAAATAAATGTTAATTGAAAATGTCAAGACCAGTGGTACATGTTTCTTTTCATAAATTTTACTCTTTTCAGTCGATGTACAAATATATATTCAAAGAAGGCTACCGTTTCCAAACAGGGAGGATTCATTTATAAACAACAATATGGTCTATAGACTTTAACCAACAAAGAGATGTTACCATACAATAAACAGAGAGACATATCCAGAGAATACATCATGTGACATGCACATGGGTCACTGCAAGTGAGTAGAAAAACACATTTTTTCTTGGGTTAGGATTATAATATATGAAGCTTTTATCGTCAAAGAGATGTAAAAGAGAGTTACCCGATATCTCAGTGGGTAGCCATAAGAAGTAAAACCTCTTTGGCAGCGTTGATGAGAGCAGCTTTGTGCACTTTTGAATTCTAAATCATCTAACCTTCAAAATTTCATCCTTTTGGCAGGGCCTTCATCGATGATGGGGTCAACAGCAGGTTGTTGTGGCTCTCCTCCTTGCTGCGTTTCAACAGTGCCTTTCCCTGCTTCTGCTGAGGAAGGTGGAACATAACCTTCTGGAAATGGCGGGGGTGGTGGAGCAGGTGGTAGCTGCATTTAGTGAAAATACTAATAAGTCTCTAATAATACAGTACGATTCTTCATGGACGAATGTTTACCAAATTCAATGCATGTTTGAAAATAAACTACACAACTTCCTTATAAAATCTATGCTACATATTTATATTTAGCCATACAAAATATATATGGTAAATGTATGTGGTGAGTTGGTGATGATAAAATGTAAATCCAAGACTAGATGGGTTGGCACAATAATTAAACCTCCGCGCCCATATCATAAGATTGTGGCTTCGAGTAATAGAACAACCCGATTCCCTTAGACTTGTAACTTTGAAAAAAAAAATGCAACTCCAGGATCCGTGGCCACCATGTCAAAAGCTAGTAAAAGATTTAGCTTCAAATTCAATCAGTAAAAGATAAAACCTCAGTTAGAAGAAAAATGTCTCATTAACACAAGAATGAGAAGGTTCTTTCTATAGCATTAACTCCATTTCAAGGATAAAGAAATATGTAAAGGAGACAGGTGCGTATATTCAACTCCATTCCTATATCTTCTTTTAAGTTTTTTATCAATTTAATAGGCCATCTCTCTGTGGTACATACATACAGACAGAAAATCATCACTGTGAATGAGCCATCCCGTGATCTGTATTTAAACTCAGGGATGTGGTATGTGACTTTTTTTTAATCGGCGGATATGACTGTTGTTTTGTTTTATTAAAGTTACCTTGCGCTGTAAGGATGCAAGTATATGATCTACTCGCTTTATTTCCTTATAGTCAATAGTCTCTCTTGCAGCCTTCGGTTCTACATTCTCGTTTTCAGAATCAACTGCACCAGAAAATAACAAAAAGAACAAAACTGTGATTATGAGCATAATGCTGATATTGAAAAAAGACAACAAAAATAGCATATTTTTCACAATAATGTGACCCAGGCAGTCAAAGCCACACCCAAGTTTACTCGTTCAAGACGCAAGACAGCAGTGAAAGATGCCCAGGGTAATACTGAAATCGAGCATTGGAGGCAAGATGAAAGTCAGATGTACTTTGGAACGTCCTATTTTTCTTTAATTGGGTTGAGGGGGATAGGGAGAACCTAGACAGTTCTATAAGTTAATAGGTGATGTGTTAAATAACTTTTGAAATAATCTGGAGTTTCTTTGTTACATCACTTATCTAGAAAGAGTGTATGTCAAGATCATAATATACCTTTTACCTAATCTCCACAACAAAACAAGGGGCCAATACTTTGAAATACAAAGCATTTAAGAATTTTACATAATCTAAAACTCAAATCAAGAGCATATTAATATCAATAGCATATTAATATCAACCATAAGTGAAAAAGGCTGGTTCCAAGTCTTCACATATGGAAGTCAGTCCTAAACAATTTTCTTAAAATTGAACCGAACCAAAAGCTAATTCATTTAAAACTTGGATGTTTAGGTGATTCTACCAAATGAAGATGTGTTTTAGACATTGCTTGAGATATTGTTTTAGACATTGATTCTACCAAATAAATTTGGTGATTCTACCAAATTTATCCAAAAGCAATAACATGAGAATTTTTTTGGTAAGAGATATTGCTTGAGATTTTTTTGGTAAGAAATTACTCAATGTTTCACTTGGCTGCCCCACTTTCTCGTAATAAGTGAACAGACTTTAATGCCATGCTACTACACAATACAACAAATATGATGATCCTTTTCTAATATGTTGAAATGGCAAGTTACTAGAGCTTATTGCATATGAGGAGTATCAAAACAGCTATCCTTTAAGTTTAATTTGTCCATATTAAGTCACGTTTTAAACATCATTGCAACAGACCTAACAATTTCATATGCGTACAGATGGAGGAACAAAAAACCTTAATAAGTGATAAATCAGTTAGAAAGCAAATATGTTAGTTTTATGTTCTTCTGGTGCGAGAATCAATATGAACAACTTGCCAAGCAAAAACCCAAAGAGACAGTAACAACCAAAAAGTATTCTTCAAAACTCTTTCCTACAAATTCATAACCACTCCAAAGTCCAAAGGCCAGTGTGCAAAGTCTAATTACATTGTTGGAAACTGAAAAACAAATTTTATCAGGTGCATCAAGCAACATAATGACTAGCACATAACCAATAAATAATTCAGTCGATGGTTTTACATTATCCTGTGCTAAATGCCAATCTTGTTCAATTTCAACATCATGAATTAACAGAAGACTATCATTACCATGCCCAATCTTCTCCAACTTCGACGCAGCAGTAGTAAAGGCCTTTGAAATATAGTATAAAGCTCGTCCCTGAAGCATGAGTGCACAATCAAGAAGAAACTTTATATATCCTCCACTAAAAATAGAACACTGTCTTGCTGAATAGAAACAATCTAAACACGTCATGCAAATGCTTTATAAATGTCTAGCAATTGCTCTAAATGATATACACTGTCCTAGCAGAAACATCAAGGATAATTGACAAATTATGGCCTCCAAAACATGATAAAAAACAGGGAATTCATAGTATGTTGTACGATCATGACATTGTATCAAAACTATTAGGAAAGTATGAAAGCTTACAACTCGAGCAGCGAAAACAGTAGAAAGCTGGGGCGTTTGATAAATTGAACCATCCAAGATATAGTAAGTCAGCATGGGTGTAACTTTCTCAGGACCATCTCTCTTCTGCTTGCGGATAACAAAAAGGTGAGGCTCCATAACTTCACTCAGCATGTATTCGGTGCCTGTCATTTTCCTGTTGAACAAAAGGAAAAAAAATCAAGCATCTTTTTATGTTCTACTCATCCCCACTGCTTCTGCTTATCCTGCTAGACGTATATCCTACGAACCAAACAGCTCAACAAAAGCTCAATCAATTAAACACTAAACCCTAACCAACCAAAGCAGAGCAATCCACACAAATACACATACAACAGCTATAAAAGTTAGGCTTTGGGAAATCATACGAAAGATGAGAAAGATCGAGCGGGTGAATGGAGCGCATTCTAAGTTGCTCATTGTTACAGGTCCAGTCGTAGAAAGGGGACAAAGCGAAGTAATCGAAGACCAGGTTGCGATCCAGCGGGTAGGTATTAAGCCAGAGCTGATCTCTGAAGCAAATTCCGGTCATGTCCGTTCCTGGAGGCTGCGGGGATGCCGGAGGCGGTCCTCCCTCTATCCCCAGTGGAGCTACCACCGGTGGTGTCGCCATATTGATTGTCGTTGACGACTTCGCGCCTTTCTCCACACTCTTAGTTAAGTAACTACTGGAAGGTCTCCGACGCTTGTCGTAAGATTTCACTTGATCATTGATCCACGTGTAACTTATGTATAAAATAATTATACATTTTAAATTATTAAATAAAATTAAATTAAAAGTGATCTATTAAAGTTTGGATCATTAGAATTTTAATGTATTTGTTATGTTGTGAACCATTTAACATGTAGAGATTTTATGATAATTTTTATTTTTATGATACGCTAAAATAGAAATATTAAAAGATGAATTATCTATAAATGGTTATGGTTCCCAAATCACACGATAACAGAAAAACCATTATATTCTCCTTAATATCCCATCGTTAGAGAGAAGACTGAGATACTTTATCAAATATGACTCACATATAGAGAATCATATAGATTTGAAAGGTTAACCGCACAGCTCTACACAACGATCTAGCGTCATGGATTCAGGTACGCTTCCGCTTTATCTTGATTTGATTCTTCGTGTGTTCAACATGAGATCTTGAAGTTTTATTGAGATACAGTTTATACCGAAAGGGATTTTAAATCTAACAATTGATATCAGAGCTACTCATGTTGAATCATTGAGAATCAGAATTAAGTTTTAAAAAAATGATTATAGTTGTTTTTTATGTTTGTGTCGCGGTATTCTTAAGTTTAATAAATGTTTGATAAAATTATTAGATTTAAGAACGTTTAACTTTTTGGTATTTTTATTTGATTTTGGAACAACCGGCCAGCGGTCTCACCGTCGTCGTGCAAGATGACCAGTGTCGCAGATTCGCCACGCCGGCGAGGAGAAGCTGCGACTGTCTAAAGGAGAGAGTTGCGGCCAAGGCCGCGGCTACCAAAGAAAGTCGCGGCCAAGGCCGTGGCTTCAAGATCTAGAAAAGGCCGCGGCCTCACTGTGAATTTCTGAGGGAGCCACAGCGGCCTAGCCGCGACTTTCTGAGGGAGCCGCAGCGGCCTAGCCGCGACTGTCTGAGAGAGCCACGGCGGCAAGGACTGTGGTAATAATTACGTGATGATTATTTGCGTTAAGGACTGATTCTGCTGCACCTCTTACAAATAAGAGTACCTCTGATGACAAGGGGGAGATGGAAAAGTGGGAGAGATTAAATCACATGTGTATGCTGATCATGAAGAAGACCATTCCAAAAGCATTCACGGGCACTATATCTGAAAAGTTAACTATAGTTAAGGATTTCCTTGCAGATATTGAAAAAAGGTTTGTCAAGGGCGAAAAGGTAGAAATTGGTACGTTCTTGTTAGACCTAATTTCAAAAAGGTATAAAGGTAAAGGCAATATTAGGGAATACATAACGGAAATGTCTCACATTGTTTCAAGGTTAAAAGCACAAAGACTTGAACTTTCTGAGGGCTTGCTTGTGTATTTGGTTTTGATATCCTTTCCGAAACAGTTTAGTTAGTTTAAGGTGAGCTATAATTGTCAAAAAGAGACTCGGTCTTTGAATGAGCTCATCTCACACTGTGTTCAAGAAGAGGAAAGAGTGAAACATGATAAGACAGAAAGTGCTTACCTGACCTCTACCTCTAAGGATAAGGGCAAAGGAAAGAAAAGGAAAAAGGATAAGGAAGTTGCGGATACAGCACCACATAAGAAACAACAAAAGAAACCGGTAAACTCAGAAGGTAATGATTATTTCTTTTATGGAGCTGAATGGCATAGGAAGAAGCAATGCACCAACTATCACGCTTGGCGTGCTAAGAAAGATATGCTTCTTAATTTAGTTTGTTCTGAGGTTATTTAAGTTCGGTTCATAGACACACGTGGTGGATAGATTTTGGTGCAACAACTCACATCAGTGTGTCTATGCAGGGTTGCCTAAATTGCCGAAAGCCAAATGATGCTAAAAGATTCATCTACATGGGCGATGGCAAGACGACTGAGGTTGAAGCAATAGGAAAATTTATATTATTATTAAAAACACGACATTATTTGGATCTTGATGAAACTTTTATTATACCGTCTTTTAGACAGATTTTGATTTCTATTTCTATTTTAGACAAAGTTGATTATGTTTGTTCTTTTGGAGATGGAAATTTTTTTGGCTTGTTTCGTGATTCAATTCAGTTGGTTCCGGTTTTTTTTTTCAGGATATGATAATATTTATTTACTTGAAACAATTGCTTCATTTAAAGAATCCTTGCAGTTAAGTACACGAGGTACTAAAAGAAAATTAACCAGTGAGAATTCAGCTACGTTATGGCACAAGAGATTAGGTCACATCTTCAAACGAAGAATAGAGAGACTTGTGTGAGACGAAATTCTCGGTCCTTTAGATTTCATAGATTTTGACGTTTGTGTTAATTGCATAAAGGGTAAACAAACCGATAAAAGGAAATTTGAAGCCAACAAGATTCAAGACGTCTTAGAACTTATTCATACAAATATTTGTGGGCCATTCTCTTTGGTGGCTTGGAATGGTCAATAATATTTTATAACATTCATAGACGATTATTCTAGATATGACTACATATATCTCATTCATGAAAAGTCACAGTTATTGGACATGTTCAAAAAATTTAAGGCTGAAGTTGAGAATCAACTCAACAAAAGGATTAAGAGCGTCAGATCTGACTGTGGTGGTGAGTACTATGGCAGATATGATGGTTTAGGTGAACAACGTTCATGACTGTTTGCTAAATTCCTCGAGGAATGCGGTATCGTCCCACAGTACATTATGCTGGGTTCGCCCACTATGAATGGTGTTGCTGAAAGATGAAACATAACGCTTAAGGACGTAGTCAGGAGTATGATTAGTCATTCAACCTTATCAGAATCACTCTGGGGTGAAGCACTTAAAGATGCAAACATATATTCTTAACAGAGTTCCAACTAAAACGACTGCCAAAACGCCATATGAGCTTTGGATCGACAAGAAACCTAGTCTAAGGCATTTGCACATTTGGGGATGTTTAGCTGAGACAAGGCCGTATAGGCCTAATTTAAAGAAATTGGAATTACGGACGGTTAGTTATTATTTTGTTGGATACTCTGAAAGATTCATGGGGTGCAAGCTTTATGATCCCACAACTAGGTTGATTTTTTAGATGGGAAATGCTTGGTTCTTTGAGGATGTCGAGTTTGCAAGTGGAGATACGATTAAGGATTTTGTCCTTCAGAAGGAATATCTTGATATTCCCACATGTGTTATTAGCATTGATCAGGATTTTGTCCCCGACATTGCTCATGACACAACACATCAAGACAATATCGGAGAACCTCTCATTCAAGAGATTGTTCTGGAAGAACAAACTCCAGCACCTCACGAACTTATGCCATTAAGAAGATCCACTAGAGAGAGAAGAAGTGCAGTACCAGATGATAACATTGTATTTCTCGAAGAGCATGAGGTTGACATTGGTGTGATGAAAGATGATCCGATTAACTTCCGTCAAGCCATTGAAATTTCTAACTCTCAAAAGTGGATCGATGCCATGAATGAGGAAATTAAGTCCATAAAGGATAATGATGTGTGGGATCTTGTTCCATTACGAGAAGGTGTGAAACCCATTGGTTGCAAATCGATTTTTAAGACCAAGAGGTATTCAAAAGATAATGTGGAAAGATACAAGGCTCGTCTTGTCGCAAAGGGCTTTACACAGAAACAAGGCATTGACTATAAAGAGACTTTCTCTCCGGTTTTTACGAAAGACTCTTTCAGGATTATAATGGCATTGGTGGTGCATTTCAATCTTGAGCTACATCAGGTGGATGTAAAGACAACATTTTTCAATGGTGACACTAAAGAGACGATCTATATGGTGCAACTAAAAAACTTTGTGTCGAGAGACCCAAAGAATATGGTTTGCAAACTTAAGAAATCCATCTATAGACTCAAGTAGGGATCTCGACAATGGTATTTTAAGTTTCATCAAGTGATCACCTCGTTCGATAATTATATATACCATAAGTTCTGTGGGAGTAAACATATTTTTCTAGTTTTATATGTGGATGACATTTTGCTTGCCAGTAACATATAAGCTTATTGCATGATACCAAGATATTTCTAGCTAAGAATTTTGAGATGAAAGATCTTGGTAAAGCCTATTTTGTATTAGGAATCCAAATACACCGAGATCATTCTTAGGGTATTCTTGGATTATCACAAAAGAGCTATATAGAAAAGGTCCTTAAAAGATATAACATGCAAGAGTGTAAACCAGGTGATACCCCTGTAGCTAAGGGAGACAAGTTTGGTCTCAATCAGTGCCCTAAAAATGATTTTGAGGAAAAGGAAATGTAGAAGATTCCCTATGCCTCGGTAGTAGGGAGTCTAATGTATGCTCAAGTTTGTACACGTCCTGATATTGCGTAAACGGGTCTTGCGATACTTACAGAGAACACAAGATTACATGCTCACGTTTCAAAGGTTGGATCAGATTGAGATCGCTGGATATACTGACTCCAATTTTGCTGGATACCAAGATAGTATGAAATCTACGTCAGACTATATTTTTCTGCTTGTTGGAGGTGCTATCTCCTAGAAGAGTGCTAAACAGTCTTTTATAGCCTCTTCTACCATGGTAACAGAATTCATAGCATGTTATGAGGTGTCCAATCACGGAATATGGTTATAAAATTTTGTCACGAGGTTGTGCATACTGGACAATATTCAGAGACTACTAAAGTTATTTTGTGACAATAAATCAGCAGCTCTTTATTCTAATAACAACAGAAGCTTGACAAAGTCAAAGTTTATAGACATCAAGTTTCTTGTTGTTAAAGAAAGGGTTCAGGGTGGACAATTGTCTATAGAGCACATCGTAACAAACTCCATGATTGCGGATCCACTTACTAAGTGATTGCCATCCAAGGTGTTTCATGAGCACAATGCTCACATGGGTGTCATATCAGCTGAGGATATTCAATTCTAGAAGGAGTTTGTATTTTATTTTTAGATGTTCTTTTCATATAGACATATTTTTCAGTCATTTTAGTTTATGGATATTTTAATGTTATTTTCTGCAGAAATAAAGTTTTGGGTATTTACAGTCTGTTTTACGTATGGTTTGATCTCACTAAGGTTTATGGATGACCAGTTAGAAATAGGCATGCTAAGATCACCTTACATGAAATTTTCATGCTACACATCCATATCATAATTCATGTCATTCAATTGTATTGATATATGTGATCATTGATGGGTTGAGTTACGATTGATGTAATATAGACCGTTTTGATCCTATGTTGGTATGATTGATGGACCGGACTGGTTATAGATATATTTGGGTAATGACAGCATAGTTGAACGCGTTCTGTTATTTTTGGCAAAACATAATTATAAGGTTCAACACATAGTCAAATGGGAGATTGTTGGATCCTTAATCCAACGTTGGACTTATGTGTAAAATAATTATGTGTTACAGACTGGTAAATAAGTTAAACCCAATTAAAAGTGATCTATTAAGGTTTGGGTAATTGAGCTTTTAATGTATCTGATAGGTTGCGGACCATTTAATGTGCAGAGACTTTAGGACAATTTCTATTTTTATGATGGACTAAAATAGAAATACCAAAAGATGAATTATCTAGAAGTGGTTATGATCCGGTCCCTAGGTCACACGATAAAGGAAAACCATTCTATTCTCCCTAATATCCCATCGTTAGAGAGAAAACTAAGAGACTTTATCAAAAGGGACTCTCAGATAGAGTATCGTGTAAATCTGGGAGGTCAACTGCTCGGCTCTAAACACCGATCTATCGTCATAGATTCAGGTACGTTTCCGCTCTATATTGATTTGACTCTTGGTGTGTTCAACATGAGATATTGAGGTTTTATTGAGATACGATTTATACCGAAAGTGATTTTGAATCTAAAAATTCCAAGATAAAAACATGTCATTTTTCCGAGGAAACATGAAACTTTACAAATTTTATAGTCAAAAGGTAGTTGGTTATAATAGTATGCTCCGATATAATTTATAATATACATGTATATAATGAAAGTTGAGATAAATAATAATTATAATTTGTAATAAATTAGTTAATATATATTTGAACACTACTTACGTATACATCACAAGAAGTACAGAGATAACATAAATGTATTGTTATTTTATTTACATAATATAGACATTATTTATTTATATTAAAATCAAGTCTGCTGGTACACAATTGCATTCTACAATAACTACAAGTCATTCTCTAAACACTGACCTCTTCCATTATCATTGCTTCATCATGTTATTTTTTTCTATTCGATATTGCACTTATATCTTACACCGCAAGAAAATATTTACATTAATAAGAAAATGATAAACGAATAAAGTGAAAGTAAAGAAAGTATGAGTTTTACTTGTTTTTAAGGTGGACCAGGCATAAATGGCAACATTATTTTCAGCTTCTTTTTTTTTGTTGTAGTAGGTTCATCCTAAAAAATCATGCTAGCCACGTCCACAATACAACTGAAAATAGGTAGATGATGAGGACCTAATCTTAAAGTATTGTAAACGGAAAGGTCCAATCTAGCCTTTTGAACAGCTTCTTGGAAGATGTTTTGTAAACTTTACTTTCATCCTTACAGATTTGAAATTTCAAATTAAGAAGAGAAGTAGCTATAAAAATAGAAGTTTTTTTTAAAGTAAAAGAACTTATGAAAATTTTAATAATTAGAGATTTTGAGGGAGCTCTTGTAAAGAGAATTTCAAGAACTGATCGAGCAGCTGAATATTCTGCCTATCTTAGAGTTGAGTGATAGGACAGGCTTTCAAATATTTCACCGTTGAAATTCACTGTAACTTTGAACATCGGATCATGATCTGGTCATTCTTTAATAATTGCATATGATGGCATATTGAACTTATTTATTTGTTCTAGTTGTTGTAACTGATTCTTGTACATGACTGAATACGAAAAAATAGGGTGTAAAGTAAGGTTGTGTAAAGACCAACAAACAAAGAGAACCTTACCTCAGAGAAGGAAGAAAACAACTGAAAATAAGTTGAACTTTCTGTAAGATGATCATCTAATTTATAGTAGTAGAAATGGCACAAAAACAAAACCCACCGATTTGTTAGAGCCAAAAACTACCGAACAGTAAAAAGCACAAATAGAAATGCCTAGTAAAATGAAACAGGTAACGAAAGAATAAAAAAAACACTAACATAATCCAAATCTATCCTAAAACAAAAGAAAAATTAAAACTTAATTTGACTCCCAACCTCACATACATCAGCAACAACTGTTATGAAACAATTTACTTCCAAAGAATGACAAAAACCAACGCATACAGGGGCGGAGCCAGGACTCGGTTTAAGCGGGGTCACTGATTCCACTCTTCCTATTTATGTTTACAGTGATTTTATATCATTCTAATATATATGCATATACTTACATATAAGAGACAAAGAGAAATACCAAGATATAAAACTGCATTCGACAACTTTTCATCAAAATTCAAGTTTACAATCAACAAATGAATCATAAAATTACAATTGTCCTCAACGACTTTTCATATTTTGGAACCCTTGTATGATTACTTCATTCTCAATAGTATGAAAAACATCTTGCTCAATGTAGGTAACCAAGTACTCCTTCATCCATTGATCTCCCATCCGATTCCGCAATCGTTTTTTATGAACTTCATTGCAGAAAATACCTTTTCTACCAAGGCAGTTGCAATTGGCAATATTAATGCTAGTTTTAGTAGTAGATAGACTAATGGATACACATCATTTCTTTTCATCTCTACTAACTTTCTAGCAAGATCACCGACTCCTTTGATTTCTAAAAATCCAGGGCTCGTGCACATATAAATAATATAAAGCTAAAGTTGGTCATCAAGTTTCATGAGATCTATTGGAGTAAAATTAGATCGATATAGGTGAGCATGACGAAGAAACATTTGTTTGTCAAAATCAGAGAATGAATCACTCGGATTCAAACAAGAAACACCGAGAAGCAACTTAGTAGTCACCTCATTGAAAGGTTGATTAAGTTCTTGAAGTTTCATATCAATGATAGTGTAAAACAATGAAACTCGAAAATAATGCTTGTTCATATACTCTGTTTGAAGGGCTTTACGTCATGATCTTCCTAGAACCACATACCATTCATCCATATTTGGCACTAAGATATCATTTTTATCATAAAATTCCATAACCTCACTTAATAAAGACTCCTAGCATTCATCCCTCACCATCTGCAATCGTTGTTTTACCACCTTAACCCGTGTCATGGCGTTTACAATGTCTTGATCGTTTCTTTGCAAGGCTTGGGATAACTCATATGTGATACCCGATATTATTTTCATCATGTAAACAGTGAATACAAACTCAAAAGTCTAAATTACATCCATGGAAGTACGTGCGTGAAATCTTTGTTCGTGCTCTACTGCTTCTTCAGTCACAAACTCTAGCACAACAACTATAGATGAAAACATTAAAATCACATTCATAAGTGAACGATAATGGGATCCTCAACGTGTATCCTCACCTCGTTGAAGACTAGTTTCTTGGTTCTAGCCTTGCCCACTTTGGAGTTCACCTTTTTCTAATTATTCTAAAATTTTAGAAGCTTGTTTCTCTTGAAGAAAATCTCAACGCTTACAAGATGCTCCAACCATGTTCACCAAAGCTACATTGACAAACAGATTAGAAACACAGATATGATGAAGACGAAGAGAAGAGAAGAGAAGGCTATCGTTGAAGGAGTTTTTCATTAGGGGAAATTGGTCGAGTGGGTGAGGAGGAAGGGAAGGGAATTGGGTTTTTAATTTGGGGTTAGAAATAAAATATTGTAAGGTTTAAAACTGAAATCTAGTGGGGCCACAAGTGAAAATTTAGTGGGGTCACAAATAAAAAATGGTTAAAAATAAAAAAATTTATATATTAAAAATGAAAAAAAATAAAGTGAGTGGCTCCGCCACTGACCGCATAGACAAATTTTTTAATACTGAGAAGACAAAAGCGACCGAATAACATTGAAATTTGTTTACACAATCAATTCCGACGGTTGGAGAAACAGCTAAGAGACGATCGCTACACAGATTAAATTCAACCATATCGACTAACGACCCACTGTTTAATGATCCATTTAAGTGGAAATTTATCCCTTAACCATTACAAAATAGAACAACGAAGAAACAAAAACTCAAAAACTATTAAAAAAAAAGAACAGACATACCTAAAAACTAAGTGTTGATTTCTGAAAACCAGACTCTAAAAAGCTAGATCGGAGCATGGATCTAAAAAAATAGAAAAAGAAAGACAATGACAAAAACTAAATCTAAAACACATAAAAGATAAAATGAAGAAGGAAATGAAGAGCAGAGGAGAAGAAGCGAAATAAAAGAAGATAAAAAAAGACCCAAAAAAAGACCAAGCAAAAGAAACATGAAAGCTAAGTTTCTTAGGTTTGTTTTAACAAAATATTTTTACCCAATTGAAACAAATAGAAATTTTTTTGCTTGTTTATCAGATGGGCTATGGCTGCAGACCCAGAAAAGAGCATGTAAAATAGACACACGTTAATAAAGACTGATATCCAAGCGAGAGAATATTCAAGAGAAAACTGCAACATGCGATGGGCTCTCTCTCTGTATCTCTATCTCTCTCTGTCTCTGTGTTTTCTTGGTTTTGTATGTTTTTGTGAGGGATAATGAAAGGGAGAGACTATGTAAGCCTAAGTTTGAAGGATTACTTCAGCACAGTAATTGACAGAGATGGAAGAGAAAGAGAGTGAGGGAGGAGGAGAGAGAATGGGGTCAAAAGATGACGTGACAAGACAAGTGATGCATCAACTATCATACGTATGTCATGCTTGGATAGAATTGAAGAATAATTATTTAATAAATTGAAGTGATGTCATATCATTCAGAATGCCAATGTGCAGTAATGTAGAGAGAGTGTATAACATTTTGTAGTGTAATTTTTCTATTATTTTGTTTAAACTAAACAATAATAGAAGTGAGGATGAAGCATTTGGTGTTGGGAAAATGACTGTAGAGCGTGTGTGGTGGGATAAGAGAAATTGTAATAGCATGTACTTTTCAATTCAAGCTTCAATCAATTAATTATTATTATCTTCTCTCTCTTAACTATAAAACTTAAATATTATATTCTTCGCATGATATGTTTACATGGAGAGATCATTACACATAGTAATTATATTCTAAGCTAAATGAATTGATGAAATTTGCAAAAAATGATAATAAAATGATATGAAAAATTATTGATTATTGTTTTGAGTAAAAAACTTCAACAACATAGATGTCAACCTCCCATGCTAAATGTGGATTCCTTTTCAACAAGTGTGAGTAATAGCCTTGTCGTTCATCTTCTTTCCTCTCTTTGGTGGGGACCCCTCCTCCTGGCCAAATGAGTATTTATATCTAAGCCTTTGGGATGAGAGGAAGCGTCTCAAAGAAACTTTTTGGAGGTGTTTTGTAAAAGTTTCGTGGGACACAATCTCTGTACTGATTGTCCTTGATTGGACAGGGGAGGTGACCTTCACATAAAGCAATAGGCATTCAATGTTGACACGCCTTTAAAATGACCAAACGAGAGCTATCATGATATCCTAACGCAGCGATTACATTTGCTCTGGGTTCAGGCTTGTGATGAGGTGTCACTTAGTGTGTTACTTTTGATGAGCAATGATTATCTCATGTTCTGTACGATCCAAGCTCTACTCATGAGCTTTGATCTCCCAAATTCATGCTCAAATTTGTGCAATCCCAGCTTCCTCAGACTGACTAAATGAGGTCATTTCTTTTTAGAAACTTTCTCTATCACAGGTATTTCGATGTCGTGTCAGACATGTAATTGCTCTATTGACGCTCACCCATGATAAAATATTTTTCATTTGCATAGCATATTTGACATTTTTTCATTATTTAGTTTTGTGGGGACATTTAACATATTTTAATTAAAATTAAAATACGAATCATACATAATAAGAGAAAAATACGACACCATTTTTTTCTAAGCTTTCATAAGTAGCTTTCGGCAAAATAAGAGAAAAACATTACATCATTTTTCTTCTAAGCTTTTATAACCAAATGATTAGCTACTCTTGCACGGACCACAACAGAGCAAGGCAACCACCAACAGGAAATATATTTAATATGTGCTCTAATTAGTTTCATATCACTATTTCAAACTTTTTTAATTCCACTAAACTGGAAAATATATAAAAAATCCATATAAAACAATACTATTTGGATATTTGCGCAATTAGTATGTTCTGATGCTATTAATAAAACGTACGTAATTAGAGTTGAGATGTCATCATAGTTCCTGATAAATTATGTAATATATATTTCATAATATATACATGTATCATACAATAACAAAACTTACAAATAGGGTGAAACTTCACAAAGAGCTACTAGAGCTTTTGGATGAGGAGTTGCGGCAAAAGGGAACATCTGTTACGTAATATATATTTCATAATGCCCCTTCACCGCAACTCTTCATCCAAAAGCTCTGCCATCTATCTGTGAAGTTTCACCCTATCGAACCGTTAGTTTTAGCATGCGCCGCCAACAATGGAAAGATACATACAATAAGCCTAATCCTACAATAGAAAATGTTTACATAGATTTATTTATAACAAATTTATAACATAGTTATTCTAGTCATGTAGAGGATGACGAATGTCCTCTCTCTACATCATTTATTTATATGTACATTAAAAAAACATGCATATAATAAATCTAATCCTACAATAGACAATATTTACATATATTTATTTATAACAAACTTTAAACATAGTGATTCTAGTCATGTAGAGGATGGCGAATGTCCTCTCTCTACATTAACAGTAGAAGTATATGTTGGACCTGTTGACGCGAATGACTCGACATGTGATGAATTGTCCAAATTTTCAGATACTCTGATAATATTATATCAAATATTTCATTGTACATATCTTCAAAATTTTATTAATACGAGTTTTGGCCCATTGCTCACTGTCTGAGCAATTGTGCTTAGCTGAACACGTGTGTCCTAATAAATATTTCAAAACTCATTATCAGATATGTAAAAGTATGTCAAACATAAATGAACTTAATTACAATAGAAAATTCATATACCTCAGCATCAAAATTCGTTAATTGTCTTGCAATGCAACCTAAATAACTTTCAGCACATTTTGTAAATAAAGTCGCTATGAGTGAAATGGTATCATCTGATAGTGTCACTTACACGTGACATCAATTACAAAAATTTGTAATATATTAGTAGTAAGATGAGTAATACCATATAAGAGAATTTATAATTTAATATCTTACTTGGGTGTTACTATAGCACCATCCTTCTGGTAATAGTTATAGTGAAAACTTTGTTGATACACGACCTCGGTGGCATGATTATAATTATCACATGTCACATACCAACATCAATGATTTTCATTAAAAATTGTTATTGTTGCCACTGTCCAAATGCTTATATTTTGTAAATAAATGTTAATATAAATTCTCTGTTAATCAAAACACACATATAATTAAAATTGTCAAAAATAATATCGTATCCATGTCTGAGACTTGTTGGATCTTGATTATCCAATTTTGTGTCGGGCGATCCGGATTATATATTGACAATTGTGAACATTGATCGCGAGTTATTTGCTGAAGTTGTCTTTTACAGCTAACGCTCCTTTAATATTAAAAAAATGGAAGTTAGAATATCAAAACTTCACTAAATTTAAGTTTAGTAAATTAATTATACCATCTCTGAAGTCCAACTGCTTGTTCTACTATGGAATTTATCATAAGAGAGGAAGTTAGTCTTATTGATAACGAAATATCTGCAAATAATAATATCTTATATAAGAATTTATGTTATAATAGATTTCATCATTTTATTCTAAAACAACAAAAAAACTTATACACATATGCTATGAAATGATGATGCTCTAAGACGTCTTGCAATGATTATAGGTTGATTTTCTATTTCTTGTATAATTGCTTCGCATTCAATGTCAACAAATTGAACCCATGTTAAAATCATTGGTTGCAGTCTATAAGAAACATAAGGTAATAGAAAAAATTAGAAAATAATATAAATAATTATAATTTATAATTATTAATTTTAATTGACGCACCCTTTATCAACAACTATGAGTTCACAAATTATAGTATTTTCATTCATGGTAGTGACTGTCTTTGTAGGTAGGACGTTTAATACAACTACGAGTACATCTGACAAATCATACAATACTTTACATAATAATAATGAAATATTTTATTTTGAAAATCTGTAACAGAAATGTAACAAAATATGTAATAAATAATAAGCTGTAAGTAAATGTTATCCCTTACCAACTGAATGGATGGAATCAACATGCGTCGATATATTGCAAAGTTGAACTAACTGATAATCAACCGGTGGTATTTTCTCATTTGACGTCGTCGTTCTAATCACAGTTCTCTTTTTTATGATCCATTGAAATGGATTCTCAGTAATACAATAATATGCTCTACAAAATTGGACAATAGGGTTTGATATATAAAATGTGTCTCCTAAAGTCTAAGAAGAACGTAAGATTCGTATATCGCGAGCAAATATCGTGACTGAAATTTATGTTCCCTAGTAAAATAAACAATGCCTAATTAAAATATACATCTAATAAAATTTTTATTTAACATGATTATAAATATACTTACCTCCTCATCAGCTAGTACGAGTCTTTGTAATGTCATAGTACTATTCTCCACATTTCTGGATAAGTTTTTCTCTACAATAATGACTTTTACAGTCCAATTTCTCACATTTTATGTGATCTCTTTTATCATTCTCGTTCCAGCATCCACAGCTTTCCTGCAATACATTTTAAAATTAACATACTCTTATAACTTGTATTGTTTATGTAAGAGAAATTACGTTAAATATAATATAGATATTATTTATATGAACAGTACCTTATGATGAAATAGCATTTTTAGCGGTAGGAAAAGCTAAAGATAAAAATTCTTTATAAACAACATTCTTTGTGTACGAATATCTTTTTCATTGGTTGGACGAATTAATATGTTCATCACTCTAGATAAAGCAACATATAATTGTCAATGAGAAAAATAGATCGAGGTAAATATATACCAATAAAATCTGACGTTTGACATTGCGCTTTATTTATTGTCATAACAAAACTTAAGCGAATAGGAAATTATGATCGTTTAAATGTGAATGAAGACTTCTCATCATTAAGAGGTATAAATGAAATTCTAGGTAGAGACACCATTTTCCTTCATAATATCCACTAGCTATTTTATCATCAATTATATTTCATTTGATATAGTTCCATTACATAAACCTTCTGTAATATCATTGGAAATTTTGGTTTTAATAGTAATTCATGAGAAATAAATCTAGTAGGTATCAAAATATTCAAAAAATCATTGGGAATTGTACCGCTGTCATTATCTAAAGCTTCATAAAAACTATAATATCTAACCATCTCACCAGGAAAATGTTGTATGAGAATGTCATTTATCTTGCTAACATCTTCATTCTTTGAAGTAAGAATACATCTATTCATCGTTGATATAAAATTATTCAAAATTTCATGTATATCACAAAAGCTGCATCTAATAAATAAATTATCGATTATGAATCATTCGTATATGGAATAAGCATTGATTTTGGCAGTTCAATATAATCGTCAATCATAGTTTTCTCATTTCCATCACCTATAGATAATAAATATTGAGCAAATCTATGATCCAATAAAGATCACATATTCGTAGTAAAATAAATCTTTGAAATTTTGGCCATAAATATGAACTTACTAAACTGGACTTAATGATTTCATATTTAGAGCCTTTTGGAATCACGGGAAGTATTTGACGAAAATCACCTCCTAACACGATAACTTTTCCAGTAAATATTACACAATTATCATTTAAATCTTGAAGTAATCGATCAAGTGCTTCAATTGTTTGCTTTTCTGACATCGAGGCCTCATCCCAAATAATAATTTTAGCAACTTGAAGTAAATGAGCCAAGCCAGATTGTTTTGTGACAGAGCAATTGACATTTTCTGTAACATATAAATGTATCTTAAATCTTGAATGAGCGGGAAGACCACTAAGTAAAATGGGCGCCGCTACTCCAGAACATACTATCGCAAGCATAACAAAATACTTCGATCTTATTGTTGCAAGAATAACATGATATAAAATGGTTTTCCACTACCACTAGATCCATCGATAAAAAATGCTCCTGAATTTCCTTCAAAAACCTTCTCTAATATTGCATCATACGCACACTTCTATTCAGAATTCAGTTGTTCCACTGCATTAATATCTTTTCATCAACAATAATTTGTAGTTCTTCATCTATTTCTTTCAAGTTCTTATCTTTAACGTCAAAATCTCGATTCTCATCAAATAATCCAAAATCTTTGATTGAACTTCCCATATATTCTAGGAACATGTTTATCTGCTGCAATACTTTAACGCTCACAATATTTGGAGTCAACAACATTCTATAACAATCTTCTAAAGTAGTTGTTCAAATCTCAACCATAACCTTTTAGGATCAAATGGATTACAATATATTAAAATCGTTGTGAAAAGTTGTCGAAGAGCATTTGGCATTTGATACTCCGATGCCTCTTCTAAACATTTATCTATACAAAGAACTGAATTTAATAGATAGTTGAGTGACACAGAATCATGAAATGATGAAGCGACAATACCATCAACAGTAAGCAGATCATCAAATGACGTAAGACCTTTTATATGATTTAATAAAAAACACAAATAATAACGTTCACCTTCCATTGGATTAACTGCGACTATTCGACTAATAGAATGACCTTGTTTTCTCGAAGCCCAAATTTGATCTCTTTCATTCCATACAAAGTGCTCTGAAAACTCTTTATGTAACAACCTTCTAGCATGCTCATTAATATTATTCATGTTAAAGAATTCAGTTAACATTGTCCTTGAGTGAAATTCATAATTGAACACATTAATCAAGTCATCATTTTTCCTAAATGAGACAGGTTGTTTGTAAGGCAAATGTAGTTGGAGATTTATAACTACGAGATCTTCATTCAACACGAATGAATATATTCTCCAAATAGCTTCAGGTGGGGAGACCCATCTTGTATTTTGAAATGAATTAATTTCATCAATATAAGAAAGATTCATCTGCAGTCGATAGATGAAAAACAAATTGATTGGGTCCATTGTATATATATATTTGTACAAATATTTCACTGCTTTAATGGTTGAACAAATTTCTATGTTTATATTACAGTTATACTTAGCTAATAAATAAGGATTATGTGGCACAACCCACCGATCGTCTAACTTTGCACCTCTAACGATGACCGTCGTACCATCATCACGTCGTCTATATCTCGGATATCCATCTTTTTTCTATGTAGTCTCATTGCAAAATGCCTTCGGATAATTGTTCTTACATGTTCCATCTCTTTGCATACATACATTGAGGATTTAACAAACCACATGGTCCATGCATCATGTGTTTGATTATCATTCTTGATAAATGAGGATTTTTACTAGAACTTGGAAATTCAGCGGAAACAAAATTATTGAAAGATTATGGTGCACTGATTTTAGAAGTTTGAGAGCGGATAATGAGAAAGTGAGCATGCGGGAGACCTCTTTTTTGAAATTTCACAACACACACATATGCAGCCACATGACCAAAGATTTGTTTCTCAAACAAATCAATTTTTAATTCATCCAGTTTTGGATGAAATATGCGGCTCAATAAATTAGGTATATTTTGAGTCTCCTCAATTGAAGTCATTTTTTCTTTTATTTCTGACTAATTTGGATTGCAGGTCATGGTAAAAAATATATCAGGCTTACATAAATGTTGAACTAAAGCCATAGCATCCATATATCTCTTTTCATATCACGAGGACGACCAATAAAAGATGCGGGAAGAATGATCCTTTGTCCAATTTTATTAACATCTCGTTCACCAACATGAACACTATTAAGTATTCCTTGATATAATCAGCTCTTATGTCATTCTATTAATTTCGAAGATAATCAAGCTTTGAACTTTCAACCTTTAAGTACATATCTACTATATATTGCTGGAAGAGTCTACTGGAACGTAACAACGTGGACCTGTCACCTGAACATATTTGATGTTTATAGCAATAATACTCATGACAAGAAACCATATTTCTCTTTTTCTTCTTTAACTAAACCTCATTCCACATTAATTGTTCTTTTGATATGATGTTTTCCAAGAACATCAATTTTTTAGTACATAAAAGTTCTCCATCTCTCCTATTAATCCTTTTAATACCTTGATGCCATCAATTTTCTCCAAAAGAAAATAATAATGGATACTGCAAAGGGTCATAACATCCAAAGTAAAATTGTATTCTGTGTTTTTTCTCGATTTAACCTGAATAATAATATCACGAGTTGAATGATTATAAGTTGTAGAATCTCCAACCTAAATAGCAGAAACTTGAGAGCTAGAAGGAGCATTATATACACGTTGATCCAAATCAACATTACTATGATTACAAATATCATGTGATGCTAAATCAAGAACATCTTTCAATGATCGAAAAAATTGAACGTAAGGATTAAAACGTAAGGTACGTAGGAATTTATCTAGAACAATGCGAGTTAATTTGCTTGAATTGTATAGTCAATTTTCTATTTCATGATCCGTATCATAGAAATAAAGTTGTAGATGTGAAGGATGGTCATCAAGCGACATAAGGTCATTTTTATAGTGATAAACTTGGCCTTGAACTCGAAATGCATATATTCCATTGTTCCTCCTTGATAAGTCCTTATCATATTTAACTCCAAAAGATGTAAAAACCATTGTTATATGTATGTATGTATTTTCAAAATTCAACAGCATCATCATATGTTGAATAATATAAACTCTCCAATTCTTCAGACATCAAGTTAGAGGCTAGAACGACTTCACCAATGGAGCAACACAAAGTTTTAGACTCATGAGGAAATTTTGCAGCATGACAGAATTCACAAACAGGAATGGAGGAGAGTAATAAAGGCTTAGAAGGAATATGTTCAACCATCAAACAATGTTCGCCTGAACTTTTTATTCCATTATCATATACACAACTCATACATGATAATGTCTTCTTTCTAGCGTAATTCTCTCCATTTCGCTTATGATTACTCTCCTTCATTTCTTTAGATAACTGTGTGGAGAGTAATGAAAACTCAAAAGGAATCTGTTCAATCATTGAACAGTCTTTGCTTGAAGTTCTTTTTCCATTATCATGAACATCACATATACATGATAATGCATTCTTTTTAGTGCAATACTCTCTACATCGCCTATGACTGTTTTTCTTCTGTTATTCGGATAACTATGAATATCTAGTTTGAAGATGATTGGAGTTTTGTTGTGAAGACATTTAACCTTAAAACAAAATATGATTTAGTTAGGTTCAAAACTACCATAAAAATATAACTATAAACACTATAAACAAGATATAGTGTTTATAGTTGATTATATTTTCAAGAAAATCTTTTTTTAATTATAAGTAAAAGTATCATAGAAAGTTTTAATACAAGTGTATTGATATCATTTGTCATAAAAAACTCACAAAATACATTGATAAAATAATAGCGTCAAAATAACTATAGTATTTTCTTATCACTATGAAATTTTATCAATATATATGTCTATTGCATCACTTGGAAGGCACCAATCACTAAAAAAAGTAACAAATATTAAATCTTTCACTTGTGAGTTTTTTTTTTAAGTTTTCTTCATTTTGGATTTCTTCTCTATTTTTATATCTTAGGTTGAATATATGAACATCCAATAGGCGGATTGAGTCATTGGGTTGATCTTATAAACAAAAGCTTTCTTGCTTTTAGAATAATGATTTCTAGAGGGAAAATCCATTTATAGGTGGACATCTAAAAGTTTGTGCCTGTGAAATGACTGGGCCTCTAAACGTCGGACATCATACATTGATGAATCTTAATCAGAGCTAAATAGAATGAAAATCTCTATCGAATGAGAAATTCGTCGTACGAAAAGGCTTTCATCAATCATTACATATTGTATATCAGTATATTCACACAATAAGTAGATATTAGCGTTCCATTGTCGCTAATAATTCATAGTGAATCGCATCTTTGATCATGATGCATGTCTAACAATCACATGAAAAAAAATACAGTGACAAAAAATAATATTCATAAAACCTCAATCATAAAATTGAGAATGTTAATAAAAATTTAAGAATAAATAATTTATAACAAAGCTTCATACTTGAAAGATATAATCTTACAGTATCAGTAGCTCTTAAGGAGAGTTGATGAAATAAGGAAATGTAGATAGAAGAAAGTGCTTATGTTTGACTGCCTGAGGAAGAAATATATCTCTTATTAATTAGAAGTCAACAATTACGTTATTACATATACATGTACAGAGGAAAAAAATACAATGTATCACATTTTTTAATACTGACATGTCTAATCTAGTCATATTTGTTTGCAGAACATTATGTTATTGCAATTAAGAAGGAAATGAATATCTACTTTACACAAAGTTAATAAGATGTCAACCGACGTATTTTTTCCTAACATTCACTATAAAACACCAATAATTTGTGAATAAACACACATATATCTCTATCTCAATAACAGAAATCTAATTAACAACAAATCAACCATTGTGTTGAATGTGCTGTTTTAGTTGAATGTAGTTAATTATACCTTTGCTCAGTGTCCTGCCCTATTTTTGAGGGGAGGTTTTGAAGTATGTTTTCATCGGATTTATTGGGTTATAGTGGATGCCTAATTAAGTTTTTGGATCAGATTTAAATAAATATTTATTCATTTTGTAGTTGCATATTCTTGGGTTCTATTAATGATAAAATCATGGCATAAAAAGTTGTAAGGAGTCTAGTCTTAATGGTCTCTTAATATCTTAGTGCATCTAACAACTCAAAAAGCACAATACTTCTTACAAGACTATAAATGAACAGGGAGGATTAGGGTTGACCCTAATTTATGAAAAGAAAAGGATTCATAAAGCTTCACTTAAGGGTGAATTATCTTATGAGTGATAAAGCGTTACTGTATTTTTGTGGGAGCAATGAACCTATTTGAAGTGAGTAATGAATGTATTTGAAGTGTCTGATTTCAACACAAAAACTCATGTTTTGAAGAAGAGTCAATTTTACAGCCCACCAAGTTACTCTAGGTTAGGGGTAAGTCATCGTGGGCAAGTTATAAACACATTTTCTTACTCTGGAGTATTTCATTTTTTCTATAGTATTAATTTTAAAATTATTTATCATGCACTTCTAGGAGTCAGCCTTTGAAAATCTTTTTCATTTTTTTATTATGTATGGAAGGATACAAATAAAATTACTATTCACTTAATTTTGTTACCTTTTTTTCCTAGTATTTAAAGCTATTTAAATAGTCAATAGTCAATTAGATGTTAATCTATTACCTGATTATAGAATCCCTTGATAAAGAATATCTGTCTTTTATACAATTTTCTACATAGACGAGATTGAGTCAAATTACTTTTAGAAAAAAATTCTATGATTCTGAGAAAAAAAATATCTAAAAAATGCAATGTGTGTTTTGCTGCACAAATACATGATGATTAAATTTTGAGGTGTTAAATATATTACTTTCCAAATGTACCTTTAAAATTTAATATGTTCATACAAGAAAAATGAATATTTTAGGAATTAAAAATCTATTGTGAGAATTAAAACCCCAAAATTAGGAGGTTTCAAATACTCTCTAAAGGATGGGAAACTCAAGATGCCAAGAACTTTAAATAACCCAAAAAAATTCAACCAGGCATGAGTAAATGGTAAGTCTTCATATCCTACATCTTCTAGATATCTTGCTATGCATCCTTTGACCGAGTGGAAGTGTTATCTTAGAACACGTGTTAATAACATCCAATATGATAACAACGGAAGACAAAAAAAAAGACCTTAAGTTATTGAACTTCATTAACACTGTCCTATATTTCTTGTAGTTGGAAGAATGAATGCAGATGTTCAAAACTTGAAACAACCATAAAAAACTTGCCCAAAAATAATTAAGACGTGTATTCATGTAAGTAAATGACTACCGTAATTGGCGTTGAATTTTACGTAACGATGAGCGTGAAGATGAGCAGATGATCGTGTATTCTTTAAAGCCGCCTCAATGTCTTCTCCACTGATTGGTCCAACTTTTGGCAAGTCTGTAGCCTAACAATATATCCTTTGATCATTAAGAGATATTTGTCCATTGTCTAACCCACAGAGAGACATATATATATCTAATTCAATTGAGAATATTAGATAAGATAATCATCATTACCTCTAACAACCAAATCCAACAGTCAACAAGCAAAAAATTTATATTCTACGACTTTACCTTGTCTCCAGTAGCTAGGATCATTAATTGACCATCTTCTGCAGGTCTTTTGCTGCCCGAAACAGAAGGTTCGGATTACAGAACAAAGATACTAAGTAAAATAGATAGAGAAAGAGACACAAATTAAGCTATTGTCTATTGACATCCACACAATTTACATTTGCGGACACACACACACATAGATGAATTGAGAATATCAAATAAGATAATCATCATTACCTCTGACAACCAAATCCAACAGCCAACGTACGTGACTGCCCACTCTCTCAGAAGCTCAACAATTCAATCCTCTCTCCATGCACTTCCATGACAGAATCACAAACGTGAAGGCATATGGACTACCATCTGATTAGATATACAACCGTTTATTTGACTGAGAAAACACAGAAGATAAGATGAGAAGGAGAAAGACAAATCAAACTAAACTTATCTCTGTTCTGATCTATAACAGCTGCAATACAAAGTCTTAAAACTGATTTTGCTATTACCCAAGAAAACAAAAATCAACCGTAACCAGTCAAAAAAATAAAGAAAACAAATAAAAATTCGTCAGTTTGACCTCACCGTCGAATACGACAAGAAAAATACATTGGTCATTGAAGCAAGAATGTGAAAAATTCTGAAATAACCGCTATTAAATTTCTCTCATATAAATTTATTTAATTTTTTAAGAATTTATTTTTAGGTTAATTCTAGACCCCTGACGTATTCAATTTATACCGGAATTCTCATAACATTTAAAATCTTTCCGTGTTTGCCCCCTGAAGAATAATTGGAAGTGACGGTAAGAGTGTCCAACGCTGAAAGAAAAAAACAAATGTCAAAGGGAAACGTTAAAAGATTTCAAACGTTGATATAAGTTGAAAATGTCTGAAGTTACGGTCTCATTAACTCTTGTTTCTTTCTTACTAGGTCTTGTCTAGTGAACAAAAGAAGCGTTTTCTCATGGAGCTAGACTGTTTATTATTTGTTCAATGAGCAAGTTGCTTCTTCTTAGAAAACGTTCCAAAAAAATTATTTATTTATAAGAAGACTTGAAACATAATTAATTGTGTCAATTTATCATAACAGATAAAAAAAACTCATCGCATCAATCAAATGTGAATTTGGCTTTCTGTTAAAATAAATAAATATCGATAAATATACTTGAACTTAGAAGAGATTTAGTTCTTACTCCCAACATATTAAAATATGTCAATGATCATAAAAAATATAAAATAAATAAACTAAACGATTGTTTTAATCATATACATTTATTGGCCGATAATGTCGGCCAATTGCTTTGAGATTAAAAAATAGAAAAAGAAAAACGGGATCATTCTTGAGATTAAAAATGTTATACCCCAAGCATATTAAAGGGTTATTTTGTAATTTTAGCCCTCCCACTCACACTGTATGAACTACACCCTGTTATAACCACCCACACCCCCACGCATCCCATTATAACTGCTATTCTCTCAAAATAACCGTTGTTCAATCTCTCTCCACGCAACATCAAATTCTTGGCAATCCAGCAACTTCCCTGTCCCTTATTCTTGTTCTTAGTTTCGTCTTTCATTTGTTTCGTTGTTAATTTTAAGATAAACTATTTCTTCATTCTTTTAATCGTTTCTCTCTTTCTCAATTCAAATTTATATATTTCAATGTTTATATATACTTATTGAATTCTGAAATTTGTCAAATTTTCAGTAAATTCTGCCTCTTCCCGTCTCTATTTTTTAGGTCTTCGCATCGCCGCTGCAACTCCATTGTTCCTCCATTCTAGTAAGGCATTTGATTTTTCTTTCTCCTCTGTCTCTGTCAGTGTCTTTGTCTTCTCACTGAACTCATCCCTATTTTCCTTTGTTTTCTTCTATTTTCTTTTCAATGACAGCCTTCCATCGTCGCCTTCTTCGGTTGTGATGGAGCCTTCATCGTCGGTAAGTTATTTTTCTTTCTTTCTTTTTCTTGTTCTCTATTTGGACTGCAACTGGGTCTTGTGACCCGATTGAATTTGACCTGACCCGACCCGACCCAGATTTCACACAGTCCGAACTTGTTCAACCGAACCGAACCGAACAGGTTCGCCCAGACCAGACTGGTCCAACCAAACCAACCCAAAATGGTTCAACCTAACCATCTCGAACCGGCCCGACACATCATAATCAAACCAGTTCAGACAGGCCAGACCTAGTTAAATCGATCTGAACCGCTAGATCAGATATTACCCAGTTTATTCTTCACTGTTCCGTCACCATTCGCTCTTCTAATTAATTAAATAATTATAATTATTATATGAATAATTTATGTCTGAGATCCTTAGATTTCATGTCATTAGTTGTTGAATTTAATTCGTAGCAAACCATGTAGGTGGACTTACATAGTAATTTAGTTAATGTGTTATAAGTGTAGTATATATAATGTAAATTTTTTTATTATTTCTTTATGTTGCTCAATCATATGATCAAGTATCTTATTTATTTTTCCCCATCACGATGAAATTATTTACCATGTTATGTATGATTATATTTGGAGTTATACACGTAATAGTTGTTGAATTATGATCAAGCAAGTACAAGTATCATTACAAGTATAAGTACAAGTTCAAGTTATATGTTGACCATGAATTCATTTATGTTAATTACAAATACTTTATTTGATTTAATGATAAAGTGAATGTGTTAAATTGAAGTGGCATGAGTTATATATTTACATTTATGTCATGTAAAGCTTATTGATATATGAGTTTACTTATTGAGTATTTTTAATACTCACCCCCCATAGAAAAATATTTTGCAGGTGATGGTAAGCAGCAGGAGTGAGAGATTACCATAGTCAGCAAAAATATGAGATTTTCACTAATTATGTTTATATGACATCATAAATAAATTATCGTTAAATTATAGTTGATTCATGAATTTATGGGTTTTTCATGTTTTATTTTACAAACTATGTGATTGAATTTTCACGTCTTATGAATTTATCACGTTGACTTTATTGTAGATTAATTCATTATTTATTACAGTTTATGGTATAAATAATTTTTATATAATTTTTGACTTCCCATATTTAACGTTAAAGTTAGGACAAAATTATGGTTTTCAATTTGAAGAATTTCTAAAATTAGGGTTTTAAGTGAATTGAAAAATTTTGAATTGTGAAATTACATGCATGTTTAACCCTCAGAAATCGTGATGCTACAGTTTGGTATCAAAGGAAATGTTTTAGATTCTGTAGACTTTCCTTAGTAAAAAATATGGCAAGTCGTCACGCTGCTCCTCCCTCACTTTTTAAGCCAGGTATGTATATGATAATTGTTTCAATTATCGAATAAGTATGGGTATGTTATGTTTCCTTGTGATATGTTTATGTTACGTTTACGTATGATGCATGTGATGATGACTAGACATGTTCCGTAAGTTTGAGTATCTTTTATTTCGTCGGTAAAGTAGTTAGCGAAGAAAAATAGTAGTTTTAGTGATTTGATCGTCCTTGAGTGTGAGCTGTTGGTTGTCGTCGCGCATGCACGATGGAAGCGTGTGGCTCGAGGCCATTTAAAAATTAATTTTTTAATAAAAATCAAATCTTTTATTAAAATAAAACTTTGACTCCGCCACGATAACCAAATAAAAAAACTTTTTATTGAAAACTATTTTTCAATCAGTCAGGATCCATTATATATGTATACGTTAAATCTACAATATACAATGTTAGGAATCATATACCTCTTTTAATCTATATCAAGCGTCCTTGCAAAACCGATGTATCCTCCGTCCCATAAAATCATTCCAACAATCAGTAAACTCCGAGATCCACACCAAGATCTTTCAAGTCAATTATCAACGCACTAAGACATGTGTAGGCACGTAGAATATTACAAGACATTTTTTCTGTCTATAGATGTACTCAACACATGAGATCTAGAGATTTACTGAGGATGAATTTAGTGAGACGATTCTCTAAAAGAACACGATAATTATTCTTTCAGAATTTGATTAACTATTAATCACAGAGAAAAATCATGCTGACACCAACTGTGTTCTCAATTCAACTTTTTTATAAATTGGTGAACTCATTCATTAACTAAGGCCATTAGAATAATATATGTATATTTTTAGATAATGTCGTATCAGTTTTTTTAAGAATAAACTAAAATAATATTTAATTATAAAATTAACAATTGCAGTGGGATGAACTCATTCATCAACTGAGGCCATAAGAATAATATCTGTATATTTTTTTAGATAATGACGTATCAATTTTTTTAAGAATAAACTGAAATAATATTTAATTATAAATTTTTCAATTGCAGTGGGATCCACTGCAACTGTGCACAACTGTAGTTTCAAATGGCACTACAATAATTCATGTCAATCTCCACTACTCAATCAGTGATTTACACTTGGCAATTATGTGAATTAAATATTTATTTTAATAAGATAAATATCTAGATATAGTTAATTCAAAATTAACATATTTTATTATCCCTATCAACAAACTTATCTGTTATTTCACAAATAACAAATTTAGTTGATTCAAATCTAATAATAATTTAATTATATAATTTCAGAAATTAGATATTCTGTCTCATTTATCGATAATTAAAAAAATAATCGATAATTATATATATATATATATAATTTCTGAAATTTATATATATACACACACACATTTTAATTAATTAAATCTTAATTAATTAATTATACATAATTATGTACTTGCCCAAGAATTAAAAATTTATTTTGCAAGTCAGTCTATTTCTCATGTTCTGAAACATTCACATCCTAGACTGCGTAGTATAAATGTACTTGAGGACCATGAACCTATAATTTTAAGCTCCAATAAATTAAATTGTTAATTAAACTTTTTAATTATATATTCTATTATTACTCCACTATAAATATGAAATTGAACTCTTAGTGATTATAGAATGTATTTATAGAGTATTCTCATGTAGTCCACTGATATAATCATTTCATGTAATTTTATCCTCCAATGATTGGTTCATAAATTAGAGTTGGTCAAAATTACTGTTTTACCCCTCTAAATCTTTCTTGATTCTTAAGTACCATTAATTCACTTGTGATGACTAATTTATAATCTTATTATAAATTTAAGTTTAATAAAAATTCAGTTCAAGAATTAACACATAAGAAAATTAATATACGTTCAGTTAGGAAAACTTGGATTACAAATCTTGTAAGATCATGTTCCCAACCATCGACATTACTAAATCTCCAAAACAAAAGTCACTAGCTTGTTTTATAAACAAACCTTAACGAGTGAATCAAATGATCCAGTAGACATGCATAGGAGTTCATGACTACTCAGATTTCAGACTTATCTACATATGAACATCAAATTGATGTGTATTAAATTTTTATGATAAATGGCACTTTCATACATATATTAATTTACATCGGTCCAGTCATATATAATCTCATTATATAAAGTACCTCACAAAGGTTGTCTTGGTCTATTGGTAAAGAGTGTGATTTATAAGGGAGATGTCAAGTTACTTTTCTTTTAATTATTTTCTTTTTTTACTTAAGAATCTCTATAGAAAAACTTGTCATACTAAGTAAAATAATTATTTTATTCATTGAATTAAATAGTTGCATCACTACAAATTAAGTACATCCCAATAAAATATTCATTTAAAAAAGAAAATTATAATAATCATGGAGACTCTAAGTATCATAAATTTATTATTTATTATTTATTGAATTTGAGAGTTGCATCACTATAAATAAGGCACATCCCAACTAGGTTGGCACATATCTATTTATCAATCACTTGCAACAATATCAAAAATTAAACCCCCTCGGCTAGCCTCGTTAAAACCTTTACTAGAAAAATCCCATTGGGAAGATCCAGAAAAGAAAAAAGAGTAATAGCCATAAGAATTAAACCATGCAAGACTTTAAAAATATGAATCATCTATAATTCATTTTCATTAAAATATAAATCTTGAAAATATTGAATGATGTCGTATCGTTGTTGTTGTCTTCTTTTGATGGCATCACTCCAACCCTTAACACAAATGATGGCTTCAACAATATCAGGAGCTAATCTACTTCATTTTTCTTCAATTACACGTCCAGCTGCACTAAAAGTAAACTCCGATGCTACTATAGGGACCGGGGGGTGTTAGTAGATCACGCGCCATAATAGAAAGAATTGAATAACTCGTTGAATTTTCTTTTCACCATCGTAAAATATCTAACTCATAATTTTCTTTAATTCCATATTTCGTTTAAAAAAATTTATAAAGTTATGATCTATGAGGAGTTGAAATATTGTTCTTCATTTTAAATTTCATTATTTGTTGAAAAATATTCATAGAACTACCTACATGTGTAGATGAACTACTACCATCATTAATATTACAATCATCATTTTTATATTTGGTTTCATATGTTGAATAAAATGAATTTAATTCTGATGTTAGTTCTTTAATATCTACAACGGGGGAAATCCTAAATTCTCAAAAATTAAATCAATAAAAATTTCAACTCCAACTAATTTTATCCTAGAATCCATAGCAGTAGCAAAACAAAAATCTTAGGAATATTCTGCCAATATTTTTAAAAAATTTCTTCCATTTTCTCAACAATAGGTCGAAAAGAATCATCTATCTAAGAATAAGATATGAAGTTGCATAGTAAATACCAAAGAAAATATTTGTTGAAACATAAAAATGTTCCAAAAACTCAAGAAAATAATTAGCTATTTCACAACTAATACTATTTACAATAGTTTTACCTTTTTTTCATTTACACAATTACAAATTACACTCCAATGAGGTTTTGCTGTCATTAACATTAAATATGTAGAGTTCCACCTAGTTTCTACATCCAACTGTAGCTTTCTTAGCTTTAAACCAAAATCTTTGCATGATTTTAAATATTCTTACTGTCTAGTATTTGAATTCATAATATATGAAATGATAGAACGTATTTCTTCCAAATACAATGATATATGTTCCATTCCAACTTTAACAACTAAGTTAAGTATATGAAAAACATACTGCATATGTAATAAATAATTTTGATTAGCATTAATAGTAAAATTATCTTTGAATAAATTAATAGCACTATCATTTGCGCTAGCATTATCAAGAGTTATAATGAAAGTTCTATTAGAAATACTATATTCACGCAATATACTCATAATATATTAAAAAATCACATTACCTGTGTGAGGGTGATCACATTGTCGAAAACCTAGTATTCTTTTATTTAATTCACATTTATGATCAATAAAATGTGAGGTATAACAATATATCCCAACGCACCACAGGCACTCCATAAATCAGAAGTAATACAAATAGAGATAGGAGGAGAAGAAGAAAAAAATTGAATTAATTCATCTTTCATCTTGTGGTAAAGTTTAATTACATCACTTCTAGCAGTGTTTCTAGGAATATAATTATATTGAGGTTGTATACCTTCTTTCATACAGTCTTCTAAATCAAGACCGTCAGCATAACTCAAAGGTTGTTCAGAAACAACTATCTATCTAGCTATACATTCTCTAGCTTTAGCCTATATATATTTAAAAGTTTCAGAACTAGATGCATTTATTTGAGTTTGTTTAGGGTCATCTTTCTGGTGATCTTTTGCATGGTTAATTGAATATGTCTTGAAATTGTTCCAGTTCCTTGACCAACTTTCCAAGCATAATCAGATGGACAATGCTTACATTTTTTCCTAACTTTTTCACTAACCCCCAACACATATTTTAGAGGTTTTAGCTATTTTATTTTGAGGTTTAGAGGTTGCAGTTGATGGAGTGGATAAAGGTTCAGATTCTTCAGGATGAAAATCATGTTCCTCACTTAAATCAATATTTTCATAATCAAGATATCTAGGATCCATTATGTAAAATATAAATAAAACAAAAAATTACCAACATGAAGATCATTGTAATAAAGATAAACTATAGATGAGAGATTGAGAACTCTTGCATAAAAAGGAAAAGAGATTAGATATCATTTTAATTAAACAATTTAACAAACAAAATTAACTAAATAAATGTGTAAATTGCCCTTTATTAAAAGGAAAAGAGTAAGAGTTGAGAGAGTAGAGAGTAAGAGTTGAGAGAGAGAGAGGCAGAGAACATCGAGTTGAGAGTAAGAGTTGAGAGAGAGAGAGAGGGGCAGAGAGTAGAGAGTTGAAAGAAGAGGCAGAGAGTCAAAGTCACTTAAATGAAAAAAATAGTCCTTACTCTGCTTGCTTTAAAGCAAGCATTCGTTACTTGCATTAATGCAAGTTGTCGCTTGAATTAAAACAACAACCATTTCTTACTTAAGAAAATGGAAGTGGAAGGGAAATTTGAATATTGAGATTGTATTTTTTTTACTTTTGTGTCCTGTTAATTGGTGTTAGGGTATGCCCTTGGACCCTTGGTGTATTTTTTGTTGATTGAATAAAATATCAAATTTAAAAAAAAATTATTATATATTTATTTAATTAAATACATTTATCTAAAAAATAATTTAGTAAAGTATTTGAAAAAATGTATTGAAAGACAAAAAAAATATAACACAAACAATATTTACACAAAAATAGTCTTGGTCTAGTGGTAAAGTGTTCAATTAATAAGGAAGATGTCAAGAGTTTAATCTTCAATATATACAAAATCAATGATTTTTTTAGATAAAAAGAACTTGACCACGGGCCGGGGGGCTGGGCTAGGCCATATGGTAAAAATGCCAGGCTCGTGCAGGCCGGGCGCCTTAACTGGACCGGTATTGTTCATGCGCGGACCGAGCCTTAATGAGCCGGTTCAGCCAATTTTGGGGGCTGAATCGGCCCACTTGCCACCTCTAGAATCAGTATATCTAGTGGGGTTCAGGTCTCCACCTGAATAAATAAGCATATAGTTTCTCG
Organism: Datisca glomerata; assembly: GCA_003255025.1. Classification (NCBI taxonomy): domain Eukaryota; kingdom Viridiplantae; phylum Streptophyta; class Magnoliopsida; order Cucurbitales; family Datiscaceae; genus Datisca; species Datisca glomerata. The sequence goes on along the minus strand of QANY01007580.1, from coordinate 1,083,952 downwards.
TTCTCCTAAGATACTTGAGAATATACTTTACTGCAATCCAATGTTCAAAACATGAATTCGATTGATATTGACTGACAATTCCCGCTACATAACAGATGTCCGGTCTTGTACACAACATGGCATATATGAGACTTCCCACTCCTGAAGCATAGGGAACCTTTGTCATATCATCTTCCTCATGAGGTGTCTTAGGACATTGTTCCTTTGAGAGGGTAATTCCATGTCTGGTCGGTAGTTGTCCTTTTTTTAAATTCTCCATAGAGAATCCCTCTAACACCTTATCGATATAAGATTCCTGAGAAAGAGCCAAGAGAATAGAGAGTTGAAAGAAGAGGCAGAGAGTCGAAGTCACTTAAATGAAAAAAATAGTCCTTACTCTACTTGCTTTAAAGCAAGCATTCGTTGCTTGCATTAATGCAAGTTGTCGCTTGAATTAAAACAACAACCATTTCTTACTTAAGAAAATGAAGTGGAAGGGAAATTTGAATATTGAGATTGTATTTTTTTTTACTTTTGTGTCTTGTTAATTGGTGTTAGGGTATGCCCTTGGTGTATTTTTTGTTGATTGAATAAAATATCAATTTTTAAAAAAAATATATTATCTATTTATTTAATTAAATACATTTATCTAAAAAATAATTTAGTAAAGTATTTGAAAAAATGTATTGAAAGACAAAAAAAAATATAACACAAACAATATTTACACAAAAATAGTCTTGGTCTAGTGGTAAAGTGTTTAATTAATAAGACAGATGTCAAGAGTTCAATCTTCAATATATACAAAATCAATGATTTTTTGAGATAAAAAGAACTTGACCATGGGCCGGGGGGCTGGTCTAGGCCATATGGTAAAAATGCCAGGCTCGTGCAGGCCCGGCGCCTTAATCGGCCCGGTATTGTTCATACGCGGACCGGTATTGTTCATACGCGGACCGAGCCTTAACGAGCCGGTTCAGCCGATTTTGGGGGCTGAATCGGCCCACTTGCCACCTCTAGAATCAGTATATCCAGTGAGGTTCAGGTCTCCACCTGAATAAATAAGCATATAGTTTCTTGTTCTCCTAAGATACTTGAGAATATACTTTACTGTAATCCAGTGTTCAAAATATGGATTCGATTGATAATGACTGACAATTTCCACTACATAACAGATGTCCGGTCTCGTACAAAACATGGCATACATGAGACTTCCCACTGCTGAAGCATAGGGAACCTTTGTCATATCATCTTTCTCATGAGGTGTCTTAGGACATTGTTCCTTGGAGAGGGTAATTCCATGTCTGGTCGGTAGTTGACATTTTTTAAAATTCTCCATAGAAAATCCCTCTAACACATTATCGATATAAGATTCCTGAGAAAGGGCTAAGAGCTTGTTCTTTATGTCACTTAGGATTTGGATGCACATAATATAACTCGCTTCTCTCAAATCTTTCATTTGAAATTTCTTAGCTAACCATGTCTTTACCTTTGACAGAGTCTCTATATCATTCCTAATGAGTAGAATATAATCAACATAAAGAACTAAAAAAACTATTATGTTATCTTTGATGTATTTATAAACACAAGCTTCGTCAACTTTTTTCTTGAAGTCATAAGACTTTATAATCTCATCAAATGTAAGATTACAAGATCTAGATGTTTTCTTTAATCCATAAATGGATTTAAGCAATTTGCATACTTTCTGATCTTGTCCCTTTTGTACGAACCCTTTTGGTTGTATCTATAGATGCTTTCTTTAAGAGTGCCTTTCAAAAAAAATATCTTGACGTCCATTTACCATATCTTATAGTCAAAACTAGCGGTTTTGGATAAACGGATGCGAACGAATTTTAGCATGGCCACAAAGGAGAATGTCTCTTCATAATCGACTCATTCTCTTTGTGTATAGCCCTTGGCTACTACCCATGCTTTGAAAGTCTCCTAGAGGAAATTGGAATACATAGATTCCCTTACCTGGTTCATGGCATCTTGCCATTTCTCATTTTCAGGATCATCCATTACTTCTTCATAAGATAATGGATCGTCATTATCAGTGTCTGACACTAGGACATGTGTCTCTAGTTCGTAGCGAACTGATTATCTCACTACCCTCCCACTATCCATTTGCACCAGGGTTTCCTTTGTAGGAACTGTGGTTTCTCTGGTTTGTCATTTATCAGTAGAAATTGAAGGTGGTCTGATCTCGTCAGTCGTTAATTCCTCGAGAGCTACTTTGTTAAGAGGTTTGTAGTTTTTCATATAGTCATGTTCAAGGAATGTGACATTTGTCGATACAAACACTTTTTGATCCTTGTGACTGTAAAAGTACCCACCTCTAGTCTTTGGAGCATAGCTAACGAATATGCATACTTCGGACCTTGAGTCTAACTTTCCAGTCTTCCATCTAAGAACGTGAGCTGGAGACTCCCATATATGAAATGAAGCAAATTGTGTTTGGAGCCATTTCATAACTCTAGAGGTGTCTTGCTTACAGACATAGAATGCATTACATTCAAAATGTATGTATCCATGTGTAAAGCATATCCCCAAAATGTAAGTGGTAGTGATGAGTTGCTTAACATCGACCTAACCATATCCAATAAGGTACGATTTCTCTTTTCTGAAACATAATTTTACTGTGGCGTTCTAGGTGCTATGAGTTGGGATGAATTCCATACTCCAGCAATTAATCCTTAAATTCTAAATCCAAGTATTCTCCACCTCGATCTGATAGAAGAATTTTCAATGATTTACCTAATTGCTTTTCACCTTCAGCTTTGAAGTTTTTAAACTTTCAAAAAGTTTCAGACTTTCTATGCATTAGGTCAATATAACCATATAGCTTGTACATAGAACGATACACATACATCACTATGCACTATCTCAAGCGGTTCCTTGTCTCTTTGGCCTTTTCAAGAGAAATGTCTCTTTGGTCTTTTCGAGAGAAATGTCTCTTGGTCATTTTAACCTATCTAGATTAATATGTCCCAACTTGAGATGCCAAAGATATGTGTTATCATCATCATGAGAAACTCTTTGTCGTTTGTTACTTTTAGGTTTTGCTACTTTAAATAATTCAAAATTATTTAACGCGCGTTCAGTCTGTTTAAGCATATATATTCCGTCTATAACTTTAGCATGAAAAATATCGAATCCATTCTTAGAAATAATAAACTTAATAAAAGAAATTTCGAATAATTGTTCTTACAAAACTGAAAGAGAAATCAAATTTGTCGAAACCGAATATGATAAACATTGTTCAAAACTAAATAATTATACAAAAAGAGTAAACGAACTGTCCCTAATGCTTTAGCTGACACAAGCGCACCACTGCCAACTCTCAAAACGACATCGCCATCAGCCAGCTCTCTTGACAAACCAAGCATCTACAAAGAAGAACATACATGGTCAGTGGCTCCTGAATCATGTCTCCAAGATGACAAATCATATTTCACTAAGCAAGATTCAAATACAAGTAAATCATATTTACCTTTATTTTTTAGCTCAGGGAGTTACTTGTTACAACTACTCTTTCAATGACCTTCAACCCCACAGTGGAAACATTTTCCCTTGGGCTTGTTGTCGTTCTTATTCTTCTTGACTTTCAGCGATTTCTTGGCTTTCTTTCATCTTTTGTTCTTAATCTTGTCCTTACTATTATTCTTTTTCCTTTTCTTGTACTTAACAATATTGGAAGAATATTTGACAAAAAAAACAATATTGGAAAAATGCTTTTACTCCAACATTTACCTCACCCTCTTTGGTCATTCTACGACTGAGTGAAGTCTGCAGTTCATTCAATAATTATGTCATGTTGAATTGTAATTTATTCATAACATAGTTGATCGTGAACACAAAAAAAGCTAGTGTGAGGGACTCAAGTATAATGCTAACTTGAGTCTGCTCATCAATGATCGCCCCATGTATTTCTGCCTCGTGCATTATATTGATCACGTTCAAAACATGTTCTCGCACAGAAGTACCCTTTCTCATCTTAGTCGTCATATGACTCCTAGTGGCCTCATGACGACTTTGATTAGACTGTTGTCCAAACATTGCCTGTAAAGATTCCATAATCTCATAGACAGTCTCTATGCTTTCATGCTTGGTTCTCAGAACATCATTCATGTTAACAAGCATGTAGCACTTCGCCTTGTTGTTTGTTATGATCCAAGCATCATATTTGTCCCTAACATTCTTATGGGTATTAGCAGCGAGCTCCTCAGTACATTCCTCAGTAAGAATAAACTTATGGTTCTCACAGATCAACATTAAATTCATATTTGATTTCCAACGTATGAAATTATCACCATTCAATTTCTCAAGAGGGTTGCCCATGGTAGACATAGTAATGAAAGATGAAATTTAAAACATACAATATTCAATATAATTGATAAATATTTAGAATTTGAAAAGTAAATAAACTAGATGCATGAATGCAACATAATAAACATACAAATTTAACAATTACCATTTACGATAAAACAACCCAACGATTAATGTGCTACCTTACCTTAGGGTCAGTCAAATTAATCTTAGACTGTTTATGAGACATTCTCATCCTTATTAATTAAACCTTAAAATATCTCATATTTTCTCTTTTAACCATAAGGTTTCGCTTGTTCGGTCAAGTCACAACTATCCACATGAAAGCTTATTTATGACTTTATGAGTGTAACCCATCATATCAGATTACATGACTTCATTTAGAATATCCCGCTTTAGGTCGGTAAAAACTAAAGTACATCACTTCCTCCTATCTTCTTAAGAAGTCCAACCTTGGTATTGATACAACTCGAAACCTTCCTTAGGGAAATGAAAACAAAGCCATCTCGAGGCTCGTACTGCACCTCATGGTGTTATTGTACTAATGATGGAAACCATAGGTTACATTGACATGTCAACATTCTTCCACTCACCATTTAGGATTATGTGTTTTCATTTTAACCAATCAATTAATTTCAAAATAATCATTGGTTAAAATAATAATCATATGAATATTTAATAATCTGTTATACCAATCTCAATGGTCTAAGTTTATTTTAACCTTCTAAAGCGCCTATGTCATAATTATATGGACTTAGATTAACTAATTAATTATATTCTTCAAACTTTAATAAAACTCTTTTGCTAAAGTCGGTTATCTTAAATGTTGCTATAGCCCTTAGTGTTGTGTGATTACCGAGTTTTAACTAATTAAAACCTAGCAGTTTACATGCAATTGATTTCATAAAATAATACATATAGTCATATTAAGACAATTCTAATAAATCATGTTTCTACAGATGAGATGCATGATCAAATTAAATTGGGTGAGATTTTCATGTATGGCATGTGATCAACTAATGCATGGACATGTTATCAAGCATAACAATCATTTAACAATTAAATAAAATAATAATGGACCGAGTAACTATTAGGAATTTTTAAATTACAACCCTTAAAATAAAAATAATATTATAAAGTGGACTTCAAGAATACCATTTCTCAAATATTGCCTTCTCCTCCTGATGTTCATCTTTATAATCTTCAAACTTTGAATACAATCCTATTTAATTAGGAAAAACTATTATTCTTAATTAAAATTAATTTTTATAATTATCTTTTTAAAATAGTTGACTTTTACTTTGTCAAATAAATAATATATTTGATTTGGTCAACCTTTGGTCAAACCTAATCAACCTATTATTTTCTAATTTTCATAAAATTAAAAATTAATTTTAAAATTACATTAATTTCAAAATTTAAAAAGATAATTGATAGACTTAGAGATATCATGCAAACTCTACAGTGATAGAGTTGGTTGGTATCAGAGTTTACCCTAAATGTGATAACAGTTACCACCGACCACCATCACCGCTGGATCAACCGCCATCCACCATCTGCTTCCGATTACCACCTGCCGGTGATTTTCAGGCCACACTGCCAGAACAATAAATTCTGGTGATATTGTCGGTTATTTTCAGGCCACAACCGCCAAGGACGTAAATCTAATAGATTACTATTTCATTTCTTTTTTCTACATCATTCGCCTCGTGCGTTCTTCGCCTTATCACGATCACAATAATTATAATAAATATTCAAAATAAATTTGCAAAAGTTCTTACACCCTAAAATGGCTTACACAGTATCTAATGAAAAAATTAAAAGAACAAAGCCTAACCCAATAATCACTATATAATTAACAATCCATTATTTTCCCACAATAAAAACACATAACCATCCATTCATTCATACATATATCATATTATATGAATAATGCAAGAAAACTCACATAACATTTAACATATAAATATATTAAGAACGCTCTGATACCACTTGTTAGTTGTCGCGGCACGTGCGCGGCGGAAGCGTGTGGCCGATGCCATTTAAAAATTAAAAATTTTAATAAAGATCAAATCTTTAATAAAACAAAACTTGCGCAACGCACGATAACTAATTTTTTTTATTGAAAATATTTTTTCAATCAGTCAAGATCCATTATATATTTATATATTAAATCTACAATATACAAGGTTAGGAATCATATACCACTTGTAGTCTATATAGAGCATCCTTGCAACAACGATCAATCCTCCGTCCCACGAAACCTTTCCAACGACCAGTAGACTTCAAGATCCACACCAAGATCTTCCAAGTCAATCCTCAACGCACTAGGACGTGTGGGCACGCAGAATATTACAAGACGCTTTTTTTGTCTTTAGATGTACTCAACACATGAAATCTAGAGATTTACTGAGAAAGATTTTAGTGAGACGACTATCTAAGAGAATGCGATGATTACTCTTTCAGAGTTTTGATTAACTATTAATCATAAAGAAAAATCACCCTGACACCGACTGCGCTCTCAATTCAATCTTTTTATGAATTGATGAACTCATTCATCAACTAAGGTCAGTAGAATAATATCTGTATATTTTCTAGATAATGGTCTATCAGATTTTTTACGTATAAACTAAAATAATATTAAATTACAAATTTTCCAATTACAGTGTGTCGTGAGGTGGGACAGTCCCTCACGACACCACTATAGTGCCGTGTGGCACTATAGTGTTGCACCCTCACTACTGTAGTGCCACATGGTAATATAATAGTTCATGTTAATCTCTGATACTCAATCAGTGATTTACACGTGGTAATTACTTCGAATTAAATATTTATTTTAATTAGATGAATATCTAGATATGAGTTCATTTAAAATTAACATATCTGATTATCTCTATTAACTAACTTATCCTTTTTTCACAAATAATAGATTTAGTTGATTCAAATTATTATCTAATAATAATTTAATTATTTACTTTCACAAATTAGATATTCTATCCCACTTATCGATAATTAGAAAAATAATCGATAATTTTTTTATATCTTTATATAATTTAATTAATTAATTTTTAATTAATTAAGCACACATAATTATCTCAAAATTATGTACTTGCCCCGGAACTAAGAATTTCTTTTGCAAGTCAGTCATTTTCTCATGTCCTGAAATATTCACACCCTAGACTGCGTAATATAGAGGTGACTTAAGGACCATGAACTTATAATCTGAAGCTCTAATTAATTAAATTATTAATTAAACTCTTTAATTAAATAATTTTATTTATTAATTCCATTATTACTTCACTATAAATATGAAATTGAACTCTTAGTGATTATAAAATATATTTATAGAATATTCTCTTGTAGTACACTAATATAATCATTCAATGTAGTTCTGTCCTCCAACTATTGGTTTGTAAATTAGCGCTGATGAAAATTACCATTTTACCCCTCTAAATGCCTATTGATCCTTAGGTACCATTAAATCACTAGCGAATCTCCAAAATAAAAGTTACTAGCTTATTTTACAAACAAACCTTAAGAGTGAATCAGAAGATCCAGTAGACATGCATAGGAGTTCATGACTACTCAAGATTCAGACTGATCTACATATAATTATCAAATTGACATGTATTAAATTTTTATGATAAACCGCAAGTTAATAAAGATATTAATTCACATCGCTGGAGTCATATATAATCTCATTATATAAAGTATATTCACTAAGATTTTTATACACATCAATGATCCATATCTAGGTCACACGCATTCATAATGCTTAGTGAACCGTACTAGCAATCATTCATTAAAGATTTCATTTTAATATGTTGCTGACAATTTTAGTCATTATTTATGATCTTAATTCTCTCGTACTAATACAAGATCATAGTCTCACTAATGAATATATAATTTTCAGATATTTATATAAATTATTCAACAATAATTTAAAAGAACAATTAAGAAAAATATAATCCTCATTAAATTTCATATCAGAATGTCGATACACATGCTTTGATGGCATAACCCCCAACATGAGCGAGGATTTGAAGAGTTGTCTCGTTATGCAACTCGTTCTGTTGATAACAAGACTTTGAAGGTCTGGCAGCTTAAAAGGGATCTCCTTTATGAGATGAAAGGTACATGGCTTTTCATTGTCACGCCACGTCCACAGTGGTTGTTCAAGCAGTATTAAGCATGTAGATGGGTGTCATGATCAATTTATCACCACAGTTTAACCAGTCATCGTATGGAAGGAAGAAACATCAGAATACTTATTCAAGATGATAGGGTACGAATAGAGAAACTATAAGTTCTTCTCCGATATGCGCCACGTTCAGCAAAGTGGCACTGTGGGTAGTGCTATGAGGAGTCAAATGATTGTATCAACTGTAGAAGGAATGGTATTAGCTTAAGAAATGACGTATGAATGAACAAGATCAAAGTAGCAACTTAGTTGAGGAGACATATACAAACAGTTGTTACAACTTCTCTCCTTGTTGATAAGCTGAAGTAAGTGTGAAGCAGACCTCAACGAATGTTTGAAAGAGAATCTTGTTCAATGTCGATCGAAAATCAAGCATGGATACCATACTTATAGACTTAGGGATGCACGATTTTGGTATGGTTAGTGGTGAATTTATTAGCAACTAATCATGCCAACATTGATTGTTATTGTAAGGAAGTTCACTTCCAACCCCCAGGTGGAACTATTTTAAGTTTATGGTAATTGGAGTTACCTAGCTTGTGTTTTGGATACCTTTAAGACTCTAGTGGATATCAGCTCAGTTTCGGTTGCTTGTAAATTTTTAGATGCCTTTTCAAATTAAATGTCATGATTTCCACCTTCTCGAGAGATGGATTTACGCATTGAGTTGGTAACATGCGTTACATGTATATCAAAAGTTTCATATCGTACGGCTCCTGTTGAGTTGAAAGAACTTAAGGATCTACTATATGAATGATTGGATAAGGGTTATTATATCAAGTGCTTCACGTTGGGGAGCTCCATTATTATTTGTCAAAAAAAAGATGGATCAATCAGGCTATGCATTGACTACAGGGAGTTGAGCTGAGTCATTATCAAGAATTAGTATTTGTTCTCGTGCATTGATGACTTGTGTGATCAACTTCAGGGAGCATCAATATTCTCTAAGATTGATTTGAGATTAGGTTATCATCAGCTCAAGATTCGAGATGAAGATATTCCTAAGACAGCGTTCGTACTCGTTATGACCATTATGAGTTTGTAGTGATGTGGTTTGGATTAACTAATCTCTAGAAGCCTTTATGGATTTGATGAACATGGTGTTCAAAGAGTACTTGGATTCTTTTCTGACTGCCTTCATTGATGTATTATGGTGTACTCTAGGACAGAGGCTGAGCATATGGTGTTGAATCGAGTTTTAAAATTTGATGAAAAAAACTATGAACCACGAACGGTTCGTGGGTGAAAAATAAAAAAAATTTCACATCAACCATTTAATCATATTAAATATTAAAATCATACTTACATTTATGCATGCTTAGTTAAACATATTCAATAGAGGTAGAAACAATTTATACCTTATGTTATATCAGAGCATTATGACTTGGTGGAATCCTATTGATTGTCTTTGTGTTCTTCGTTCTTCGTAGAACTTGAATCACCATTCACACAAACAACCACTCATAGGATTCAGAAGATATCTCAATTGGATATTGATCAGAAATTAAGTGTGGACTCTCAATATAACTGGAGAAAAAGAATAAGATTTTTCCTTCTCCTCTGTGTATTTCGACGGCAACTAGGGGATGGAGAGAAACTGTGTTTTCTCTGCTCTAAGTAATCACACATTGTGTTAGGATTAATGATGGCACCCTATTGTCGTCTCTTATATAATAATTATAGAATTTACACATATACACCTATATGTTAAATTACCGAAAATTTACCCTCTAATATTTGCTATTGCCAAAAATTGCATATCTCCCTAGAATCAATGTTGTGTCTAATTCATCAATCCAAATTGATAAATTAAATTAATCTCCATCAATTAAGTAATTAATTTCTTTTATTTACTAATTATCCATTAATTAAAAACTAACCAATTAATTAATTTGAACATTAATTATTTGCTCTTATCTAATTAAGTGACAACACTCATCAAATATAGGTTCAAGAAATATACCTCGGTCTAAAACACATTTTTAGTCCAACTAATGTTGTTTTTCATTCATGTCATTATGAGCTACACCTGAGACCGAATAAACGCATATGAATAAAGCTATAGAATTCAAATACTTGGCAAATTTAACTACATAAATTCTCGACTTATTTAATCATGACATCGTACGACTCCATTATAGGTCCAATGCCGAATCAACTCTCGATTCATACGCGCTACATTTTCTGTTGGTGCAAATAAACTCTTTTATTTCATGCTCCATAGAATGTTTTAACATATTATAATTCATAAATATTAGTAACAAGAGTGAGATGTAAAATTATCATTTTACCCCTCTAGTTATTATTTTCTTAACTCCTTTATTGACTGTAAATGAGAAAGATATAACAGTGAATTGTCTCGTAAAGTTCACCATGTCTTATTCAATGATTCATTTCATCGAATACTTGGCCAAGTTAATTTATTCACACACCCATCAATAAAGAATAAGGTGACATTGTTACATTTACAATCTCACCATGGATTTTCATATATGTGAATCACGTAACTCTAACATAGTTGAATTATGATCCCAACAGTCGATGTATTGTACGACAATTCAAACTCACTCCTTTGATATATCAAAGATTTTAAGTAGCTAAGTCACGTTTTTTATTCACATCAGGATTAAGGTAATTATGAAAATACCCTTATAGGTGTAACAATTAGATTTAGAGCTAGTAAACGGTTTTGCTCTAAACTAATTGTTATTGGTCTATCCAACATGTTCCACAACATGTCTAGGTCAACCTTTAGAGTCTCCACTCCCATGCCTAAGACCATATCCTTTGGTTCAACCTAACAGTCATAATAAGACTCGATTGCTCAATCGATCCTAAGACTGCGAATAACATTCTAAACTATTTCAGAAGAGTTTGTCTGAAATACCCCTCTGTCTTTACTCTTCTTATGTTGACAATAGTTCTAGGACTTGAATAAATTATAAACACACTTTAATTAATAGGAAAAACTTTCATTCATCCATTAAATTCAGTAATACAAAATGTCAGAGAAATAACTAAATAATCATAAATAGTTATACACCCTACTTTATGGACATAATTTCAACAATCTTCCACTTGAACTAAAGTAGGCGTATACAATTTCGTATCCACATGCTCTCTAGACCATAAAATACTTTACTGCTTAAAGTCTTCATGATGGATCTTCTAGGTTGTTGACCATCAATATGTGTATTACTATAACATCTCCACGTTGAACAATCTCTCTAAGCAGATGATACTTACGCTCTATGTGTTTATATCTTTTCTAGCTCATTGGTTCTTTCGAATTCGCTATAGCCCCACTATTATTGCAATAAAGTGTCATGGACTTGTCAGCTTCTAGAACAAATTCCAAAGTGTACCCAACTAGACCGAACTGGTCCAATCAAACTAGGCTGAACCGGTCCAACACAATAGAACCAAATTAGTTTAGATCAATCAGACCTAGTTAAACTGATCTGAACAGGTCGATCAGATATTACCCAGTTTATTCTTCACCTTCTATCACCATTCGCTCTTCTAATTAATTAAATAATTGTAGTTATTATATGAATATTTTGTGATGTTAGATCCATGGATTTCAGGTCATTAGTTGCTGAATTTAATTCGTAGCAAACCTGGTAAGTGGACTTACATAGTAATTCGGTTAATGTGTCATAAGTGTAGCATATATAATGTAAAATTATTTTTATTATTTCTTTATGTTGCTCAATCGTCGATCAAATATTTTATTTATTTTTCTTTATCACAATGAAATTATTTACCATGTTATGTATGATTATATTTTGAGTTATACACGTAATAGTTATATCGTTTATATTCATGAACAAGTTATATATTTACTCATATATATGTAATAATGTGAATTATGATTCTTAACTCAAGTAAAGTAATAAATAAATAAGAGGTAGACTTATAGTCATGTCTCTTGGTTATCAAGTAACCAGATTGTTCGCGTCATGTTATCAGCAAGGGTGTTCCCATGTTCATGTCAGCATCCTTAAGATTCATATAACTATAAGTGACACTAGTTTCAAGACACCCAATCCGTCATGTTCACGTTCATGTTACAAGATCAAGTTCAAGTGTGCAACAATTATGATTAGGTTGTTAATTGGGGGATATGCCTAGTCGAATTATGATCAAACAAGTACAAGTATCAGAACAAGTATAAGTATAAGTTCAAGTTATATGTTGACCATGAATTTAGTTATGATAATTACAAGTACTTTGTTTGATTTAATGATCGAGTGAATGTGTTAAATTAAAGTGGCATGAGTTATATGTTTACATTTTTGTCACGTTAAGCTTATTAATATGTTGTAGGTGATGACGAGCAGCAGGAGTGAGAGACTGTCATAGTTAGCAAAAAATATGAGGTTTTCACTAATTATGTTTACATGACATCAAAAATAGATTTTCGTTAAGTTATAGTTGATTCAGGAATTTATGGGGTTTTCACATTTTATTTTACAAATTATGTGATTGACTTTTCACGTATTATGAATTTATCACGTTGAATTTATTGCATATTAATTCATTATTTATTATAGTATATGGATATAAATAATTTTTTGCTTCCATTATTTAATGTTAAAGTTAGGGCAAAATTAGGGTTTTCAATTTGGGGATTTTCTCAAATTAGAGTTTTCAAGTGAATTGAGAAATTTTAAATTGTGAAGTTATATGTATGTTTGACCCTCAGAAATCAGGGCGATATAAAAAAATATGGAATCATTCTTAACGGGTTGAATAAAAGTGGGTTTGGTTGAAATGATGTAAAGCTTATGTGTTATGTCGAAACTAATGAGAATAGCATGTTGCTCGATCGAATCTAATGAAAGTTGCTTATGTATGTAGGAAGAAAAAGGGGAAATGATTCAGCATTCCCACCAGGATAGCCATTCCCATCCCTCATCAGGGTCGAGCTCGACACAGTTGCCGTAAAACTGTGCCTCAAGAAAAAGAAAAAGTCAAAGATATTGAATAAATTATATATGTGGGTCCATCTCCCATGCAATGAGCTTTTTAATGGCATGAATACCGACATTAATTATTGGCCCTAGATCTGGTCAAAGAAATCTCAGCCGTTAGTTCACAAAAGGGTAGGGAAAATGCCTTTACCTGTTGCCCCGGTTGTAGGTTAAATTTGTTTGGAAAGCTTCCAAAGGAAGCTTCCTTCTTCTTCTTCGTACATCTCAAAATTTTGCATCAAACTCAAGCTTAACATCAAGCTTCTTAGGGCATGCGATTAGGATCGCTCCATTCTCTCTCTTTCCCCTCATTCATTGAAAATTCTCTCCCTCTCTCTCTCTCCGTCGTATGCTGTTAAAATCGACCACAAAAGCTCGAGCTTTTGTCAATGGAGGAAGTGGTAGTTCTCACTTTAGCATTTTTAAGATTTTGATGATTTTCTTTTGATTCATCCACACAAAAGTTAACAAATCTCTCACTCTGTCTTTCAACATCTCTCTTTGTCTCTCTTTCTCTTTGATTCTTATTCTTTCCTGAAAATGAGCTCTCAGATTTGTAGATTTGCTTCTAGGGAAACCAGGTCATTCTTCTCTACATATGGTGAAAATCTACAATTGAAGTGATTATCTCCGTTGGTGACTCTTAGAAGGAACCCTAGCTCCACTACACATTGGTGACTTGATTTTTGCCTAAAGTACCCATCTCGATTTTTGCCCAAGTTATTTGATTTTTCAATTTCATTTCTGACTAGAGAAATAAAATTGATTATTCGGGTTCGTAATTTTGAAACTTTAAAAAATAAATTCCTGAGTGAAAAATGGCCTCTTTCTATTTTTTAGATATTAATAATTTTAGGATATGTTATGAACTTTGAAGGACACCATAAATCTATTGGAAAAAATGAAGGTGTTTGATTTGAATGGAAATGCATACCATTATTTGATCTGTGAAAAGACAGGAAATGACATACTAAGTAATGTTCTCATTTTCTCCTTCCAGATGTGTCTTTTGCCGTAAACATGCTGGTTATCTTGCTTCTATGAAGATAAATTGTTTTTGGGTTGGCAAAGCTTAACGTCGTTGAAAATTGTTTAATGAATCTAAATTGACTTTCTAGTTATTATTAATGTTTTGATGGTTTTTTCTTTCTTGATTCTTGTTCATTCACTTATAGATTTATGTGTTTCTCCATTCTAAAAAATTGATTTAACATTATTTTAGGGAACATTTTTCATTTCAAGTTTTAGTTGATTATGTTATTCACATCTATTAGTTACGTGCTCAAGAAATTGTTTTTATTTGTGTTCATGTTTTTGTGAATTATTTGAATATGTTTTCATTCGAATTTTTTGTTTAACTACCTGCGATATTTGTTTAATCAGAAATATTTTGCTTATAATAGAGGTATTAGGGAGTTTCAGTTCATTGTCAACTGATTATTATAGAGGGATTAAGCTGGCTGTTTGCATTACTGATAGAAGAGTATACATTCATGGTTGAGGATTATCTAGCTCTTCATTTTGTTTTATGTTCATGCTTTTACTTCATCTCACTGCAATATATATGAAGGGTCTCAAAGTTTTGCACTTTACTACAACCTTGTTTGCTGCTCAAATCACAAAGCAAGCATTTTCAATAACAGTATAATTATTTATCATGTGTGAGTCTTCTTCTCTGGAATCAAACTAGGCAGCGCTGGATAGGAAATAAAAAATCTGACAAAAAGCTCAGCAAGCACGAGAGCCAATGATTAAGTAAGTTGTTTCCCCATTGTCCTATTTATCAAATTATAATTACTGCTTGTTGTCCATATGTATGCGCTGGAAAATATAAAAAGTTATAATTGGATTTACATCATACTACCTTTCTTAAACTCAATTGAATAAGAGTTACTATAAGATCAACAAGTACTTAGCTCACGTGAAATAGGCTACTTATTGATTGGTCTTTATTTTCTTTGCATATTGCCATTCGCTATCATCTTTCCGTACTAAAATATTTTGATTCCAATTAGAAGGTGGCATATGACGGTTTATTGGGAAGCAACAAGCCATTTCCACAGCCAATTCCTCTCATTGTAACTCTCCATCTTGCTCGTCTGAAAATTGCAGTTTATCTCATTGATTAATGATTTAAAAATTTACAGGAAATGGTAGATTTTCTGTGGACGTGTGGGAGCAAGATAGGTTATATGATTGTGAATGCGACATGAAAGACATTGTTTAAATTTGAAAAGTCATTGAATGGTTTCTTGTAAACATTTTATTGCTAAAAAACAAACAAAAAATAGAAGAAGACGATGAGTGCATGATAGTGACTTGTGTAACAAGATGAAGAATATCATCACACACCCACTTTGACCTTTCCTATATATATACGCCCTTTTTTACTTGCACTTGCCCCATTTCGTAGTGTGTTAAATGATTAAGTTGAAAAAAGGACTACGTTGTGAAAATAACCAAGTACATGAAAATGACCAAGTATGTTAAAATGGTTAAGGATATGCAAACGTGTGAAAATGAACAAGTGTATAAATAAATAAGTGGGTGAAAATTGCTAAATGTATGTGAAATTGGCCAATTTGCAAAAATTACTAAGTGTGTGAAAATGACAAAGTGTATGAGCAAGTATATGAAAATGATCAAGTGTAAATATAGTTAAGTCCATGAAAATGACCAACTGAGCACATGGTGATTCGCCATATGGAATGTGTGTGAAAATGCCTAAATGTATTTGAAAACGTCTGAGTGTATGAAAATATGAGTAAGTGATAAACAAGTACATAAAAATGGCAAAGGGTTAGAAAATTACTAAGTGAATGAAAATTGTCAAGCTATGTGGCTAAGTTGTAAAAATGACTAAGTGTAGAACTAAAACCGCCACTATAGAACCAAAAACCGCTGCTAAAGACATTAAAACCGTCGTAATGACGTTTGGCCTAGATGACATATCACCTTCTTAGTGGCAATTGGTCACTGAGAAGATGGCGTTTGGGCTTAGACGCCATATAACCTTCTCAGTGGCAATTGAGGGTTATACATGTTCATCAAACCAAGGGTTATACATGTTCAAATTTCAATATTTAATTTCAAACTTTTAGCGGATATGTTCGATTTTTAAAGGTAAAATCTGATCTTGAGGATTATATATGTTCGTCAAACCGATAAATAGGATTCACCGACTATCATAACATCACGACCAATAATTATTTGTGGTGAAAACCCATCTCGCTCAATACTAAGAACAATAACATTATCAATGATAACTTTTAACGAGTTTATGAATAAGTGTTCAATTGTATCAGGAATCCTTACTTAATCCAATTTAATTTCACTTAATAAGTGAATATGGTGAATTTTTGCATTTATCAGAACGAGTTTTTTCTATTTTTATCGATAATTGGTCCGGTGTACGGTAATTAACTAAAAAAATGATAAATTTTGGATATTTCAGTGACGATGGCGATTAGGGCAAAAACAATGGTGTTTAGGGGACACATTAGCAATCACCAGTTATGAAATGACGTTTAGGGTGTTGATTGGCGATTGTAGCCATTAAACTGGAGCTTTGGCAATAAAAGATGGAGATTTGCACCTTCAGAATGGCGTTTGGAGGCTGGAGAATGGCATTTGGAAGCTGAAGAGTGTCGATTGGATTTTTTGGTGTTCACCAAATTCGTAGTGGGGTACAAATGGAATCTTGATGGGTTCACTAAAATATTTCATGTACAAAATTAATAATTCTTGGAGGGGTTCACCAAAATTGATTTTGTATTTTAGTGTTCACCAATTTCTTAGTGGGGTACAAAGGGACTTTTGAGGAGTTGTCCAAAATATTTCACGTATAAAAGTAATAATTCTTAGAGGGGTTCACCAAATTGACTTTGTATTTTGGTGTTCACCAAATTCGTAATGAGGCACAAAAGGAATTTTGAGGGGTTCACCAAAATATTTCACACACAACAAATGCTTGAGGTGTTCACCTCCAACTTCGAAGATTATACATATTTGTTAAATATTTAAAAATTATGAATCGATAAATGTAAGACATAATACTGTGTAAAATGATAAATGTAAAACATTATTGAATGAAAGAGAGAAAGAGATCTAGAATTTAGATCTATATATAATTGTACTACATACTTATTGATTTCGATTCTATACATGAACCGGGATTTAGGAACATGTTCGTTAAATGGGAAAAATATTATTTTACTTGATACTTGTTGTAGAATCACAACAACATAATCATGAATACATTCTTAAGCATTGATGAATAATGTTCAAATGTTTTAACAATTCATTACTAAATAAAATCTAATTTAAAATATAAGTGAAGATACTTAATGTTCACATAAAAAATCGAGAATATTGATAACTTTGTTTGCGATTCATCTAGTATAACCTGATCAATTTAAAAAAAATCAAATTTGTTGAATCTCTCTAAAAATTATTAATTTGTATGTATTTGCTGAACCCCATTACGTAATTGGTGAACCCTAATACGTATTTAGTGAACTCCTCCAAAAATTATTATTTATACATATTTGGTGAACTCACTATGTAATTGGTGAACCCACTACATATTTGGTAAAACCTAGTACGTATTGGTGAACCCTTCCAAAAAATTATTAATTTATATGTATTTGATAAACTTCAATATATATTTGATGAACCATAGTACGTATTTGGTGAACAGAAAAAAATCTTGTTACCTACTGAGTTATGTGTGGTCCATATTACTCCAAAAGTAATATAAGGGACACAATGACCCAACATCAATGTCAGGAACAATTTCCGGACATTTTAAAGTTTTCCTATATACATGCTTACTTATATCGGTTCCCTCGAAAATTTGGTAAGTATTGGCCCATCGATTGCTTGGAAATTCAGTAGCAGACTCACGATAAATTTGCCCAAATGCATAGCAATAGGCTCGTAGAAATCAGACAAGAAAATGTAGAAATTTTTAATTTTCTTTGTTTACAAACTGCAATCGTAAATCCACTTCATGCACATACATATGTAATAGGTTTCAAGTTCTACATTATACAACCAGCAATAGCATTTCAACGAGCTTCAATACAACGATATAAATGGATATTGTTTCAGTTGAATCTGTTCTATTAATAGGAGGGAGGGACTATATCGTTTGTTGGAGCTACTTCTGTTGCTGAACAGTTCTTTAATCCTTCGACAACCTGGCTCATTGTTGGCCTTGTGTTGGAGTCCTCTGATACACAAGCCATTGCTATTTCCACTGATTCTTCCTTTCTAATTTGTCAGATTTGGGTCATTCTGCATGGTGCCAGAGATTTTTATTCAACAACGAAAACAACCCAACATATTTGTTAAAGTCCATTCGTTGAACTCCTGTACATACCGGGGAAAGATCCAGAGTGTTGTAAAAAAATTTCCTCAGAATAAAGCAAAGACTGATAAAAGTCCCCGATTCAGAAATATCAGAGCTTAAAAACAGAGTATTTGCTGCTAACACACACACACACACAGTAAAACAGTCTAAGCTAATGAAGTCCGAGAAACACATATTATGCATTTAGCCTTAGCCATATGATTAACTAGGGACAGACGAATCAATTAACATAAAAATAGAGGTGGATTATTTACTTAAGGGCGTTTACCTGATTGATCTTCATCTTGAGCTTGAACCAGAATTGACAGAGCAAGGCAACCAAGCAACACAAAGAGGAAGGATTGAGTTACTCTCACAATCTCGGGCATTTCTTTGCTAATTTTTCTTTTTGCAAATAGTTCCGTACTTTGATTCCTCTTAAAGGAGTATCTATAAACTTACAAGCCGGTATGCTTCAAAGAAAATTGGGGAGAGAACCCAAAAGCTTCGAGGTAGGTTCGTGGCCCATACAACGAACGAAAAAAGAGAGTACTTTTTTCTTTTTAACGAAGGAGAGGGAATGACATACATTAGGTGAAACTCAGTTAGAGGTTGAACTCGGTCGACTTTATGTGAGTGCACGGGATGGGATGAGAAGATTTTTGAACCTTTTTATCCCGTCCCGTCCTGTTTTGAGGAGAAATCTCGAGTAGGACATGACGGGGATTAACACGGGACGGGACATGCATTTTGAATAAAAAATTTAAAAATTAAAAATTAAAAATAATTTAAAATTTAAAAGATTAAGGGTTAAAATTAAAAAATTAAGGGTTAAAATTAAAAAATTAAGAGTTAAAATTAAAATAATTAAGGGTCAAATTCTAAAAAATATTGAATTATTTATGAAAAATCGAGACAGGACAAAATTTCATCCCGTCAAGAATAAAAATCCCGTCCGTCCCGTTTGGTTCGGGACGGTTGCACACTCCTAGTCGACTTTGGTTCAAAAATATTTTAAATAAATAATGATTTTTCTTTATAATTTTTTTGACGAAATTCAGTAATTTTCATATGAGAAAATATTAAAATTTCACTTTTGGTTTAAATTTTTTGCCTAATATTAATGACCGTTAGATCGAGGTTTAGTGATTTTTTTTACTAGATCAGTACCTAAAGCGGGAGCCTTTTAATTTTCTTTTCTAATAAAAATCTCACATTTGTGAAAAAAAATCAAATAGCCTAATATCAATTCACATGATTATTTTTCCAACAATTTTTCATTTTGATCCTGTAAAGTAAATCTATCCAATCAAATATCTTAAAAAAAGTCAATTTATCCAATAAAATATCTAAAATCAATGACTACATAATTTGCTAGTTTGTCCTTCTACTCAGTTAGCAAAGAAAGAAAGGCCAATATGGTGAATGCAACATCTCTTCCCTTCCTCTTTGCCTTGCTCTGCTGTCCTCTTGCTTTCGCCCTTCTCGTTTTAGCTCAAAATCAATCAGGTAAACCTCTCTGTTTCTGAGTCCCCCCTTCCCCTATCTTCATTCTCTGTTACACATATATTTCTGTTTCTTTATCTTCATTAGCTTGGATTTTGCCATTTTGTTACAAAAATATTATAAAAGGACTTAGTTGTTCTCCTCCTCTGAATTATGTCAGATTCCGTTTCGTGCCCAAAGAAGAACAATGTCCTTGTTCCTGTACTGGCAACAGTAGGTGGATTGATTGGCCTTCAATTAATAGCAGTGCTTATTTATTGGTGCCTTCGACCTCAGAAAAGAAATATTGAAACTGAATCTAAGCATCCATCGAATTCATTGGAGGAGAGACGGCGATTTACATATTCTGAGATTTTGAAAATTACCAATGATTTCGAGAGAATTATTGCTAGAGGTGAATTTGGAAATGTTTATCATGGTTACATAGATGACACCCAAGTGACTGTGAAAATGTTTCATCCAATATCAGTTGATCATTACGATCAATTTCAAGCAGAGGCATGTGATCTAAACTCGGCCTTAGCTTCTTAAATTATCTGAGCTACTTCATACCTTCAAACCTATAGATTTTTTAACTTTCTGAATTACAGGTTAAGATTCTTCTGAGAATTCACCATAGGAACTTGACTAGCATTTTTGGGTACTGCAATGAAGGAACCAATCTTGCTATCATATTTGAGTTCATACCCAATGGAAACTTAGAAGAGTATAGTTCAGGTTCATATTTTCTACTCAACCATATTTGTTTTGCCAATGACAAAAACCAAACAAATATGCTTCTCAATTATTAAGTACAATGGGACATCATGTTTGATCTTTTTTTTTTGTCTCTCCTTCTGCATGAAGAGCATAGTTCATCCATCTTGTCTTGGGAGCAGAGGCTTCGAATAGGGATCGGCATAGCCAAAGGTGCAATAGTGTTACTAATTAGTTACATATTCATTTTCCCTTATGAATGAATATCCATGTCAGGATTTTGAATGTAGGACTTGAGTATCTCCACGACGCGTGTATTCCGCCGATAATCCACACAAATTTAGAGCTGAAAAAAGTCTTGTTGACTGAGGGTTTGGAAGCCAAACTTGCTGGATTTGGGCTGAGCCGCTTGGCCAAGATTATGCGATATTACGACAGTCCGATATCTGAACTTTTTGCCGGCACTCCTGGCTACCTCGACCCCGAGTAAGTACTTAGTTGATCAATTATCTGTGGAAACATTAAATTCGACGTAAGTTTTGTAAATATGAGTGCATGTTTTGGTCTGATAGGTATTATGTTTCATCAAGGCTTTCTGTAAAAGCTGATGTATATAGCTTCGGTCTTATTCTCTTGGTGATGATTACTGGTCGACCAGTGATATCAAGAGCAGAGGAAATTGGCCACATAAGCCATTGGGTTAGCTACATGCTTGAACAAGGCAGTGTGAGAAATGTTATTGACCCAAGATTGGGTGAAGACTCTAGTAAAGATTCTATAGTGAAAGCTGTGGAACTAGCGATGGCTTGTGTGTCATTGACCTCCAGCAGAAGGCCAACAATGAGTCAGGTTGTTTCTGAGTTAAAGGGGTGTTTTGCATTGGAATTAGCTCCAGCAAATGAAAGTCCTTTAAGTCCTTATCATGGTTCAAGTTCAACTGAAAGGATATCCTTATCACGATTCAATTGAAATAACGTCCTTACTTGGAAGTGAGATCAGGTTTGGGTGTTTTTCTGAAAAAAGTACGATCATCATTCTCTGCAGTAACTCGATTTCAGAATAAATAGTTGTAACTGATTATTTTATCCTAAATATTTATTGAAGAAGTAGTTTAAATATATTTTGAAGAAGTTTTGTGTTTATATTTTACAGATATAAGAAGTCTTCTATTACCATCTTTGTCAGCCAACTGTATTGACTGTGCTCAACTTTAAGAAAGACTATTTATAGTTATCGGAAACTTTCTTGATGTCGGAAATTAGGAGCTAAAAGAAAGGAAGTTGTGAATCAATTTAAATCCAAGTTGAAAGAGTATTGGAAAGCCATAATTGTGTAAAACTAATTTAATTTCTCATTAAAACTCTGTGAAGACATAATTCTTTGTGATCATTAGCAAAGAAAGGCTGACATGGCGAAAGGAAGATCCAAATCTTTCCTCTTTGCCTTGCTCTGTGGTCTTGCTCTAACAATGGAGGTTCCAGCTCAACATCAATCAGGTAACCTATCTAAGTCCTCCATATCTATGTTATTTTGATGTGTTATCTAATCACTAATCATATCTTATTTATCTAAGACTTATACATCTACCTTTACTCAGACCTCCATAGGTTTTCCCAATTTTGTTTTCACCAAATGCTCTGTTTTTCAACCATCTTTCTTTTTCCCCCCATTTTAGACACTGTTTTTTAAGCTTGAGTTTCATTACGTACTTATTGGTGATGATGCGTTTTGCAATTTTGTCGGGAAAGTTGTAAAGGTACCAGACTTTCACGATACCGTTGTCCTTTTGTTTATTTATTGTTTTTGGCCAAGATGACCTCTGGAAAAAAGATACGATCATTCTCTGCATTAACTTGATTTCAGAATAAATAGTGGTAACTGATTATTTTAAGCTAAGTATTCATTTGAAGAAGTAAATAAAAGAATAATTTGAAGAAGTGGTGTGTTTATATATTTACCTATGAAAGAAGTCGTCTTTTACTTACTTTGTCAGCCAACTTGCTCAACTTTAAGGAAAAATATTTATAGTTACAGTTGTAACTTATTCTAAGAGTGATTAAAATATTCACTTCAACCTCCGTATGGCTTTGTTTTCCAATGTGAAGAAACATAATTTTGTCAACCGTTAAGGGTATAAAAATATGATTTCAGAATGTCACAACTGAACTGAAATTGCTCCAAACGTCAGGCCTGCAAAAAGTCAACGGAAGAACAATGCAGCTCCCCTACAAATGTTATTTTTTCCAGTAAGCATAACAATTTTAGAAAAGATGAAATCAAAATCTACGAACCCCAGGTTTCGAACAGCAATCGTGCTTTGTCAAACGTTAATATTTCTTTCTAAACTTTGACAGGGGTGTACAAATCAAAAACCAAAACATTCCGTGATCTCGGAAATTAGGAGCTAAAAAAAGGAAGTTGTGAGGCAATTAAAAATCCAGGTTGAAAGAGTATTCAAAAGCTATAATTAGGTAAATTAATTGAAACTCTGCGAAGACATAATTCTTTGTGATCAGAGAAAGGCCGAATGGCGAAAGGAATATCCAAATCTTTCCTCTTTGCCTTGCTCTGTGGTCTTGCTCTAACAATGGTTGTTCCAGCTCAAAGGCCAATCAGATAACCTATCTAATTCTCCATATCTATGTTGTTCTGTTGTTTTATCTAAACAATCAGGTAAACTATCTAAAACCCTTACCGTGGTTCCATCTACATTTTCTCAGACCTCCATAGGCTTTCCCATTTTTGTTTTCAACTTCTCATCAAATGCTCTGTTTCTCAACTTTCTTTCTTTTTTTCCACTGCCTTCTAACTTTCAGCTTCATTAATACTTAATGTTAATGCTGCAACATTGTTGAAAACGTTGTAAAGGTCTCAGACTTTCATGCTTTGATACCGGCGGCTATTTTCCTTTTTCTTTATGTATTATGTTTTTGGTCAAGATGGCCTCATGAAAAGCATATTTAGGACATTATTGATCATCTAATCTGATGAACTCTATTGATATTGGTTCAATGCCCAAAGAAGAACACTATGGTACTGGCATCTGTGGGTGGATTGCTTGGCATTCAAGTAATAGCAGCACTTATTTATGGGAGCCTTTGCGTTCGATCACAGAAAAAAAAAACAGAAGCCGATCATCCGTTTGTTTCATTAGAGGAAAAACGGCGATTTACATATCCAGAGGTCTTGAAAATTACTAATAACTTCGAGAGAATTCTCGATAGAACATGGGGAAGAGTTTATCATGGTTATATAGATGATGACACTCAAGTGGCTGTGAAAAGGTACAGTCCAAGTGTTCGTTATGACCATTTTCAAGAAGAGGCAAGTAATCTAAACTCCACCTTTCTGAATTATCTGAGCTACTTCACGTCTAAGAAACTGAAAGCTCTAACTTTCTCAAAATCACAGGTTAAAATGCTTCTGAGAATTCACCACAGAAACTTAACTAGAATTGTTGGGTATTGCGATGAAGGACCTGTGTTTGTTATCATTTTTTAGTACATTTCTAACGGAAACTTGGAAGACCATCTTTCAGGTTAACATTTTCAACTCAGCAATTAGTTTTGACAAGAGAAAAAAGAAACTTTTCTTACCTATGATCAGAAAGTTTGACCATTTTATTTTTTTCTCATTGTGCATGAAGATCATAGTCCAACCATCCTATCTTGGAAGCATAGACTTCGAGTAGCAATTGACATAGCCCAAGGTGCAATTTTTGTTTCTAAATTGTTACATGATTTTTTTTCCGTATGAGTACCTATGTCAGGATTTTAAATACAGGACTAGAGTACTTGAACGAGGGTTGTCTCCCGCCAATAATCCACAGAGATTTACAACTTAGTAAAATCTTGTTGACTGTGGATTTTCAAGCCAAAATTGCTGGGTTTGGCCTGAGCTTCCAAGCGGTAGTCATGCATCTAATTATATTAGTGCATTAACGCCCGTTTTTCCATACCGTGACCCTGAGTAAGTACAGGATTAGTTGATAGCGATATAATGAATTATTGGTGAAAACGTTAAATATAAGAATTTTTCTAAATTTGAGAAACTGGGATTAATGTTTTGATCTAACAGATACTACAGATGTTAAGTTTTTTTTGCAAAAAGTGATGTATATAGCTTTGGTGTTATTCTGTTGGTGATGATCACTGGTCGACCAGTGATATCAACAACAGCTGAAATTGCTCGCATAAGCGATTGGGTTAGCTACATGATGGGAGAAGGCAACATCAGAAGAAAGCATCGTTGACCAGAAATTGGATGTAGATTTCAATGATGACTCTGTTGAGAAAGCTGTGGATATAGGTCTGGCTTGTGTAGCATTGAACTCCAACAGAAGGCCAACAATGAGTGTGGTTGTTGAAGAATTAAAGGAATGTTTGTCAATGGAATTGGAACTAGCTCCAGCAAATGGAAGTCCTTCTAGTCCTTATCATGGTTCAACCTAATTCAATTGAAATGATGTCCTTGCAAATATGACAAGGTTTGAATTATTTTCTGTTGTAATTGACCATGTTATTCACACAAATATTAATTAAAAAAAATATATACAGCGGGGTATTAAAATGTCTGAATTTTCCAATTTAAACAAAGAGACGCCAATGTGATTTTCTTTAATCCCTAAATTTCAAGAAAAAAGAGAGGAATGTGACGGTTCGGGATCTAAAAAATGAGAGGACATGGCAAACGAAAATGGAGAATTTGAAAGGGGTTTAAGTTTAAAGAGGGTTTTAAGCAAATATTGTTGGATCGGGTTTTATATCGTTAGGTATTGTTATAATTAAAAGATTTAAAAAGTTAGAATACTCATAAGTTAGGTAAAAGACGTAGGGGGTACAATTTGTTTTTTTTTTATTTCCCATAAAACCTATAAAATTACTTAGCTTAAAAATTCAAGAACAGTCATAATACAAAAAATGCTCACTGAAAGACTCGCTACTCAAAGGAGCACGTAGAGTTTTCATTTCAATGGTAGGATATATGAGAATGTCAAACTCAGAACTCAAGTGAAAGTATAGTAGTCAATTCCGTTTCGATTACCATTTTAGCTTTTTTATTAATTAGAACATTCTGGATGTTCTAGTATTCTGATATTCTATCTTAGAAATACTTTTTGGTTATATAAATAATGGTGTAGAATATAACTTTATTATCTTTCTTCTATAATTTTTCTACCCAATTTCTCTATTTAAACATTTATATGGGTTCTTTTTCTTTGTGTGAAGACATCTAGGTTCCTTCAATTTCCGTCAAATTCATTCACAAATCAACAATTAAAAAAATGAAATTTGGTTGGGTTGCTTTGTTTCTTGGGGTTATTTAAAACTTTGATTTTAATGAAAAGAATTAGAATCTAAAGAAAGTCTGTGGGATTTGTACAATAGTTGGAGAAGTCATCACACAATATCGAAGACTCAAAAAGTCTTGATAAGAAACATGGATGATTGTAAGTGTCTAAGTAAAACGTGATGCATGTTCATGAGATGAACAAAATGGAAAAGCAATATAATCTTCCATGTGGCCAATGGAGGAAGGGGATTAGAAATGATGAAGGAAAGAAAAATAGTAGGTTTATGTTATTTTAGGGAAATGCATAACAATTTAGTTTTCAAAACAACGTTGTTTTGTCAAAAACAATGGAGTATTAGGCGGAGTTAGCACGGATGTTTAAATTGTAACTTTTAAATAATTAAAGATTTTAAATGTAACATTTTCACGTGTATATATTTAACATAAAGTAAAATTAACATGACTTATAAGTTACATTGTAACACATAATTAAATAAAGTAAAAATAAGAGTATTCTAAGAAATGAATACACACTACAATATAGTATTTAAAGATTCATATATATTAAATTCATTTTAATGGGTTCAAAAATACATTAAAAAAGAGAAGCTGTATCTTTATCATCTTCTAGTAATGACTAGTTGCCTATAGATTCTCCTTCATCATCTATCGCAATAGAGCCATCTCCATCTCGACGCTTGAATGGTTTTCCCCGACCCTACGCAAAGGAAAAGTGCTTCTCTAAATCGGGCTCAGGACATTCGACGATAAAGGATGACCCAATGTTCTGGCTCCCAAAAAGGCCCGGATCTTCTATTTCTTTATAGGAAAATCTGGCTGCCCCGAGGAAAAAGATGTGTCCAGGATGGCTATGTCAATAGGGTATTTAAGCCCACCCAACATCTATTAGTTCAATCAACATACGTTAAAAAAATGGTGATGTCGTATAGCCGTTTCAGCCTTACCCCCATTCTCTCTTAAATAAAGCTATGAAAAAACTGGAGTAATGTGGAATGCCTTTTCCCATTCCTGTGAGCTATAGAGGGCTCACAGATCAAGGAGCGCGTATAGAAATAGGTCTTTTATGATGCGGCAGAGTCTTTTGATGATCTCGTGAAACACCTGAAATGGCATTCCTTTATCGGGTGGGAGGTTTTAGAGCCAGTTCAGCTAATAGCACATATCTAGCAGCAACTTTAGTAACACTAGCTACATTGGTTGATCATTGATTAGCATATCTCCTCTGAATAGTCTGCGTGGCCCTCTAGTTTCTACTACTATTCATTCTAGTCAATCCAATAATGTAGACAACCCTTACTCTCTTAAGAGCAAGAGGTTTAGCGTAAACTCATTCAATGAATATTGTTTCATTCACCACGTGGCTAAATCCTACTCTGTATTTTCCAGCAATGGAATGGGACAGTCATTTGTCTAAAGAGAAATGGCCGTATAGCGCTTATCTCTCATAAGATAATAGAAGGAGAGCTACCTAGTCTATGAGTAGGACTGAGATTCCAAGCGCTCCTAGCTCAGAAACCACACAAAGACAAAGACATGGAGGCCCAGTCCAACTCCTAAATCATAGGCTAACAAATATACATGACATACACAACCTGTGTGAAGTTTTCATCTTAATCAATCAAAGCAGTTTGTAAAATACTACTTGAATTTATCCCTAAAGGAAGAGCACTTTCTTATCATACACTCTTATTCTTTGAATGAATCAACAAAATTAGACTCCTAAACTAGCCTTCTCTTTAAATTTTAAAAAAATAAATTACAAACCCAAAACTTCATTTAACCAATTTAAAAAAGAAATAATAAATAAATTCAGATACAAAACGTCTTTGTATTCTTCAAGTTTCAGGATCCAAATCACACACTTGAACTCCAAGAATAATTTATGAATTTCATCCACCAACAACCATCCATTAATTTCAGAAATATATTTCATGAGATTTTTGTGTAGGAGTTTGAGTGTGGGCTCTAAAAATGATTGAAGAAGAAAAATAAAAAAATTTCTCCTTCAATATAATTTTCGGCGGCAACATGGAGGGAGAGGAAAATGTTTTTCTCTTTTTACTTTTTTAACAAGCAACTGTATCTTATCCAAGATCTATCTGCAATAAGATTACTTTTAGATATTGATAAAATATAATTTTTGATATTTATAAAGATACCATATATTTTTAAATTTTTGAAAATTCACCTCATATTTTCATAATTACTGAAAATTATAATCTTCCTTAGAGTTTGAGTTGCATCGAGATTCATCAATCCAATTGATAAATTAATTGATCATTATCAATTAATTAATTTTTTATTTACTAATTATCTAATAATTAGAAAATAATAAACTAATTAATTTCAATACATATAATCACACTTAACTAATTAAGTGACACCATCACATATAGATGTAGGAAATATGTCTTGACACCAAAATACATTTTGATCTAATTTACTTTGTTTCTCTATTCCTGTTCTCATAATCTATTCTTGAGACTGAATGTGCTCACATGAACAAAGCTAAAGATTCAAATACCCGGTAAATTTATCTCCATAAATTCCTGACTTATTTAATCTTGGCATCATACGACTCCACTATAGGTTTGATGCTGAATCAACTCTCAATTTATGCGCGCTACATTTTATGTTGGTGTAAATAAACCCTTTTATTTTCACGGTCCACAGAATATTTTAACATAATATCCATTGTGAATATCAGTAACACGAGTGAAAATATAAAATTATTATTTTACCCCTCTTATTATTATTTCCTTAACTCCTTAATTGACTCTGAATAAGAAAGATATAATAGTGAATTGTTTCATACAATTCACAAGTCTTAATCAATGACTCAATTCATTGAATACCTGACCAGGTTAATTTATTCACACACCCATCAATATAGCATAATGTGATATTGTTCTTTTCACAATCGAAACATGAATTTCTATATCTGTGAATCACGTAATTCTAACTTAATTGAATTACGATCCCAACAGCCGAGGTATTTCCTGCCAATTCTAACTCACTTATTTGACATATCAAAAATTACAACTAACTAAGTCAAGCTACGTATTCACCTTAGGATTAAGGTAATTACGAGAATACACTTAAGGTGTAACAATTAGATTTAGAGCTTGGTAAACATTTTTGGGCTGAAAACTAATTTATTACCGGCCTATTCAACATGTTCATAACATGTCTAGGTTAACCATTTGAGTCTCCACTCCCATGCCCCAAGACTCACATCCATTGGTTCAACCTAATAGTCGTAATTGTATTTGATTGCCCAGTTGATCCTAAGATTGCGAATATCATTCTGAGCTTTCTTAGAAGAGTTCGTCTGGAGATGCCTCTGTCTTCATTCTTCATTCGTTGATGAAAGTTTCAAGACTTGAGTAATTTATAAACACACTTTAATTTAAAATAAAATTTTTAATTTCTTCATAAGAATTCAATAATACTAATGTCTGAGAAATAACTAAATATAAATAAATAGTTATTACACGCTACATTATGGATATATTCCAACAATCTTCCACTTGGACTAAAGTAGGCGTGTACAATCTCTTATCCCCAAGCCCTCCAGATGACCATAAAAATTTTTACTACTTAAAGTCTTCGTGAATGGATCTGACAAGTTGTCGACCGTTGAAATATGCGTCACCGCAATGTCTCCACACTGAACAATTTTTCTAATAAGGTGGTATTCATGTTCTATGTGTTTGGATCTCTTATGGCTTATATGTTTCTTAAAATTCACTACAACCCCATTTATCACAATAAAGTGTCATGGGCTTGTAAGTGTCTGGAACAACTTCCAGAGTCTTCAAGAACTTCCTAAGTCATACAGCCTCCTTTCCAGTTTCACAAGCTACCACATATTTAACTTCCATGGTAGAATCAATAATGCAAGATTACTTGATACCTCTCCATACAACTGCTCCACCATTCAGGATGAACACCGATCCTGAAGTGGATCTCCTAGAATCATTGTCTGCTTGGAAATCGGAATCAGTGTACCTCGTCATATTCAAGTTAGTACCTGAATAGAAAGCATGTAGTTCCTTATTCTCCTCAGATACTCAAGGATATACTTGACGGCATTCCAATGCTCGATTCTAGGATTAGATTGGAAACGGCTCACCATGCCCATAGCATAGCAAATGTATGGTCTAGTGCAAAGCATCGCATACATGAGACTTCCTACGGCTGAGGCATAGAGAATCTTTATCATGTTTTTCTCTTCTTGAGGAGTCTTGGGAGACTGCTCCTTGGAGAGGCTGAATCCATGTCTGAAAGGAAGAAATCTTTTCTTGGAGTTTTGCATACTGAAGCGATCCAAAACCTTACAAATATAAGATGCTTGAGACAGTACTAATAGTATGTTCTTCCTATCTTGAAAGATCTGAATAGCTAAGACAAATGCAGCTTCTCCAAGATCCTTCATATCAAATTACTTTGCAAGCCAAATCTTTACAGTAGATAATTTTTCTACATCATTCCTAATGAGTATAATATCATCCGTTTACAAGACTAGAAAAATCACCTTCCCTTCGTGTATCAACTTATACACATAGGGATCACCAATAACTGTTCAAAATCATAGTTTTTAACAGTTTCATCGAGTCTAGTATTCCATGATCGTGACGTTTGCTTAAGCTCATAAATGGACTTCTGTAGTTCGTAAACTTTTCCATATTGGTCTTTCTCCATGAACTCATCTGGTTGAGCCATATAAATGCGCTCATCAAGATTACCATTCAGAAAAGCAGTCTTGACGTCCATTTGTCAGATTTCATAATGAAGGGCAACAACAATTGACAAAAGGATTCAGATGGATTTAAGCGTGGCTACCGGCGAGAAGGTATCCTCATAGTCTATACCTTCCTTTTAGGTGTAGCCCTTGGCTACCAGCCTAGCTTTGAATGTCTCTACATTCCCATCCAGACCTATTTTCTTCTTATAGATCCATTTGCATCCTACGGGTTTTACCCATTCAGGAGGATCTACAAGCGTTTAGACTCCGTTCGAGTATATTCAATGTATCTCAACGTTCATGGATTCTTGACATAAGTTTGCTTCAGGATCTGCCATGGCTTTTGAGTAGGAGACAGGTTCATCAAGGTCCTCATCTAAGACAACTGTTAAAGCTTCTTCATAGGACATATACCTCTCAGGTTGTCTCATAAACCTCCCACTACGTCGAGGCTCCATAGACTCTGGATTTTATAGTGGTCTTCCATTATTGAATCAGAAATAATTTCTGATTGGGGAGTCGGTGTCCTTCCACTCAATAATTCTTCTAGCACAACTGTACTTCTCTGCTGTACACTTTTAATATAATATTCTTCAAGAAAATGAGCATTCGTGCTAATGAATATCTTGTGGTAAGTCATACTTTAGAAGATGTACCCATTCGTTCTTTTATGATATCCTATGAACATGCATAATTATGAACGGCTCGCCAACTTGCATGTCTTCGGTTTTAGAACATGTGCTGGGCACCCTCATATTTTAAAATGGTTAATAGATGACTTTCGTGCATACCATCTTTCATACGTTGTACCAGACACCGTCTTCGACAGATTCTGGTTCAGAATATATGCCGCTGTTTTCAAGGCATATTCCCAGAAGGAATCTAGGAGAGATGAGGAACTCATCATGGATATAACCATATCCATCAAAATATATCGATGTCGGTGGTACTCAGTGGTCGACGGTCGATGGTGGTGGCTGACGGTGGAAGACGGTGGTTATGGTGGTCGGTGGTAACTGTTGTCACATTTAAGAAAGTTTAGCACAAGCCCTGATACCAACCAACCCTATCACTATAGATTTTTGTGATAACCCTAAATCTATCCACTATCCTTTTAAATTTTAAAATTAAATTTTTAATTTTTAATTTTATAAAAATTAGAAATTAATATGTTGATTGGATTTGACTTAAGTTTGACCAAATAAAATAAAATATTTATTTGACTACGTCAAAGTGAACTTATTTTAAAGGGATAATTATAGGAATTAATTTAAATTAAGAAAAATAGTTTTTCTTAATTAAATAGAATTTTGTTCAAAGCTTGAAAGATAACAAAGATGGACATAAGGAGGAGGAGACAATATTTGAGAAATATGTATTCTTGAAGTCCGCTTTGTAATTTTATTTCTTTATTTTAAGGGTTGTAATTAGAAATACCCAATGGTCATTCGGTCCGTTGTTATTTTATTTAATTGTTAAATAATTATTTTAATTGTTATGTTTGATAACATGTTCATGCATTAGTCGATCACATGCCATACATGAAAATCTCACACAGTTTTATTTAATTATGCATCTCATCACTAGAAACATGATTTATTAGGATTGTCCTAATATGTTTATTTGAAATCAATTGCATGTAGACTGCTAGATTTTAATGAGTTAAAACTTGGTAATCACACCACATAAGGGTCATAGTAACCTTTAGGATAACCGACTTTAGTAAAAGAGTTTTATTAAAGATTGTTGAATATAATTAATTAGTTAATCAAAGTTCACTTAATTATGACTTAGGTGCTTTGGAAGGTTAAATGAACTTAGACCAATAAGATTGGCACAATTGATTATTAAATATTCATAAGATTATTATTTTAACTAGTAATTAATTTAAAATTAATTAATTAGTTAAAAATGGAAACACATAATCTTAAAATATTGAGTGAGAGAATATTGACATGTCAATGTAACCTATGGTTTTCATAATTACTACAACATTATGAGGTGCTGTAAGGGCCTTGAGATGACTTTGTTTTCATCCCCCTAAGGAAGGTTTTGAGCTGTACCAATACCAAGGTTGGACTTTTTAAGAAGATAGGATGAAGTGATGTAGTTTAGTTTTGACCGACCCTAATGCGGCATATTCTAAATGAAGTCGTGGAATCTGAAATGATGAGTTACACTCACAAAGTCACAATTAAGCTTTCATGTGGATGGTTGTGACTTGACCGAACAAGCGATACTTCATTGTTGAAAGATAAAATATGAGATATTTAAGTTTTAATTAATATGGATGAGAATATCTCATTAACAGTATGAGGTTAATCTGACTGACCCTAAGGCAACACATTTATCGTTGAGTTATTTTATCTTGATTAGTAAATGTTAAATTTATGTGTTTATTATGTTGAATTCATGTATCACGTTTTCTTTTCAAATTTTAGATATTTATCAATTATATTGAATGTTGTATGTTTTAAATTTCATTTATCATTATTATGTCTACCATGGACAACCCTGTTTCTGCTTTACTCGCGCTTAAGAAATTGAATGGTGATAATTTCATAAGATGAAAATCCAACTTGAATATGTTGCTAGTTTATGGCCTACCATTGGGGGCAAGGTAAATGTTACTGAGCAAAACCCTTATCCTTCTGTTGTTGGAAGTAACAAAAGGAAGAAGAAGAATGGTAAGGACAAAAGCAAGAATAATAACGTAAAGAAGGTTAAAGGTAGTCGAAGGCGAGATGAACAATATTGACAACGAAATCGTAGTAAAATGTTTCCATTGTGAGTTAGGTTAATGGAAGAAAAACTGTAACAAGTATCTCTCCGAACTGAAAAAGAAAGGTAAATATGATTTACTTGTTCTTGAAGCTTGCTTAGTGGAGTATGATTTGTCATCCTGGATACTGGATTCAGAAGTCACTAACCATGTATGTTCTTCTTTGCAGATGTTTGATTCATTAAGAGAGCTAGCTGATAGCGATGTCATTTTGAGAGTTGGTAGTGGTGCGCTCGTATCAGCTAAAGCATTAGGGACAATCCGTTTACTTTTGGGATATAGTTATTTGGTTTTGAACAATATTTAATATATTCCTGAATTTTCGAGAAATTCGATTTCTCTTTTGATTTTTGCAAGAACAATTTTAGAAGTTTCTTTTATTAATAAAGAGTTTAGTATTGCAAAGAATTGATTCGATATTTGTCATGCAAAAGTTATAAACGGACTGTATATGCTTAAATCAACTGAACGCACATTAAATAATTTTGAATTATTTAGAGTAGAAAAACTTAAAAGTAACAAACGATATAGAGTTTCTCATAATGATGATAACACATATCTTTGGTATCTTAGGTTGGAACATATTAATCTAGATAGGTTAAACATGTTAACAAAGCATGGTGCTTTGAGAGAACTAAAAGTTGGAATCTTCTTGTTAGTGAATCTTGTCTAGAGATAAAATGATCAAGAGACCTTTCACAGGAAAGTGCCAAAGTGCCGAGGAAGCACTTGAACTAGTACATAGTGATGTCTGTGGACCGATCAATATACAAACTAGAGGTGGGTATAAGTATTTCGTCACTTTTATTGACAATTGCTCAAGATATGTTTATACTTATTGTAAAGAAAGTCTGAAACGTTTGGAAAGTTTAAAGACTTCAAAGATGAAACTGAAAAGCAATTAGGTAAATCATTGAAAACCCTTCGATCCGATCGATGTGGTAAATACTTTTATTTAGAATTCAAGGATTATTTTTTTGAGTGTGGAATCCTATCCTAGGTCACAGCACCTGAAACACCACAACAAAATGGTGTTGCAGAGAGGAGAAACTGAACCTTATTGGATATGGTTAGGTCGATGTTAAGCTACTCATCATTGTCATTTATATTCTGGGGATATGTACTACACACGGTAACTTGCATTTTGAATGTAGTTCCCTCTAAGTCTGTAAGCAAGACGTCTTTAGAGTTATGGAATGACTCCACACCTAGTTTACGTCATTTACATATATGGGGGTGCCAGATCACATTTTTAGACCCAAGACCAGAAAGTTAGACTCGAGGTCTGAGGTGTGCATATTCATAGGCTATGCTCCATAGACTAGAGGTGGGTACTTTTATAGTCACAAGGATCAAAAGGTGTTTGTATCGACAAATGCCACTTTCCTTGAAAATGATTATATGGAAAACTACAAATCTCGTAGCAAAGTAGCTCTTAAGGAATTAGCGACTGATGAGATTAAACCACATTCAATTTCTACTGATAAATAACAAACAAGAGAAACCACAGTTCCTGCAAAGGAACCAGAGGCACATATCCTAGCGTTAGACACTGATAAGAACGATCCATTATATTATGAAAAGTAATGGATGATCCTAAAAATGAGAAATAACAAGATGCCATGAACAATGAAATAGAATCTATATATTCCAATTCCGTCTAGAAACTTGTAGATGCACCTGAAAATGTTAGGCCCATTGGATGTAAATAGATCTTCAAGAAAAAAATGAGGTGCAGTTGGGAAAGTAGAGACTTTCAATAAGGTTCTAGAGAAGTTCTCTATGCAGAATTCCAAGAAAGGTCAACTACCGACCAGACATAAAATTGTCATTTTCAAGGAACAATGTCCTAAGACACCTCAAGAGGAAGATGATATGAGAAATGTTTCCTATGTTTCTGTATTTGGAAGTCTCATGTATGCCATATTGTGTACCAGACCAGACATCTGTTATGCAGTGGAAGTTGTCAGTCGTTATCAATCAAATCCAGGTTTGGAACACTGGACTACAGTAAAACACATTCTCAAGTATCTTAGGAGAACGAGAATCTATACGCTTGTTTATTCAAGTGGAGACCTGAACCCCACTAGATATACTGATTAGGAATAAGATAAGGATAGTCAAAAGTCGACGTCTGGGTCATACACCGAGGTGAACTCACTGTTATAAAGATAACGTTGGATCAGAACCTGACTGACCCATTTAACAAGACACTTCCTGTGAAGTCGTTTGAGGGTCATGTGCGAAATATGAGATTAAGAGAGATGCAATATTGATTTTTGCTGTTTTTGAAAAATCATAACTTTTATGAATTTGAAAAACACCAAAAATCAAATTGTTTTCAAAAACGAAGTGGGAGAGCCGTTTACGTTGAAACATTCTTAAGGTCTTCAACGCAAACTTGATTGTGCCACGAGGAAGGGTTAGAACCACCCATAGGGGTCCTCACTTGAATGTGAGAAACTTTAGAATCGTGTCACTTTGGGTCATCGAGTTGCTTCAGAAGCTAAGACTTCTAAAGGGAGTGGTGGAGCAGGGCCATCCCATTGACGGACTGTTAGTCCATAACAACCTTTAAGAGTCGATGCGTTAGTTAAACACTTAAATTGAAGCACATTGGTATCCTCCCATAGGGGCTAGTCAATGGGGCCAAGGCGACCAAAACCATTAGTGATTGGTTAAGTTAGATGTGGAGACATTTGATCGTTAACCAAATAACTTTTACGAATTTGAAAAATGTGATGAAATTTATAAATCCTTTATTAATTTTAAATCCCAATTTAAAATCATAACCATTATAAATTTCGCATTGTAACTAAATAGTAACCATTATCAATTAATATACAATGATGCATGTATATGTTAAATGGCAATTTGATATTGGCATATCCCTAATCTATATGACATGTTATATGATGATGCACGATTAAAATTAAATCATACATTTAAATTCAATCTCCCTATTGACTCATTTCTAATTACAACCTATAAAAGAATAATAAATAAATTACAAATTAATTTATGAACTAATCTCCATGGCATCGGCAAGTTTCTCTCTCGTCTCCATGTTGTCTCACTATTTTGTAACACTTTACAAAATATTAGTCCCATTTTTAAAAATATTTTTCAAAATTTTAAAATTTTAATTCTCCAACATATTTTTACTTTGATAAAAAAATTACCAAGTATTTAGTAAATTGATTTATTTTTAATTTTTTTAAAAAAATTACAATTATACAAGTGTAAAAAATTTATCAAATTAAATTAAAAAAATAAGGGACTCAAATTGATTTTGAAACCATATTTCAAAATTTGAATTTCAAAAGTCATAAGTCTCCTAAAATTATGAGTTTCTAAAACTTGTAAGTTTCTTAATCCGATTAAGATTCTACCATGCAAGGGATAACACATGGTAGTAGCGGCAAGCGGCTGCCAACGGTGAACAGTACTGCTAGTGAACAGTACCACCGGTAAACAATACCGACATGAAGAGTACCTCCGGTGAACGGTACCGTGTGAGCAGTAGCGCCCCTTGGCGTCTTCTCGATGGCTGTCCGACGACTTCTCGGCGGTAGTTTTGAGCGATTTCCGGCGATGATTTCGAGGCGATGAATTTACAGCAAATTTAAAATTTACAATAATTAAATTACATAAATTCATATGCCTCAAATTCGGCGTACATCAATTCTAAATAAAAAACGCCTAGAGCGAATAGTTTGTGATCCAATCACAAACATATTCAAAATAATTTTGAATCTACCATACAAACCTATGTGAATATCCATAAAATTCATGATACATTCATTTTAATTATCTATATGCATAATCTTAAACCTGGCTCTGACACTAATTGCTAGGATCGATCAATTTCAAAAATTAAAAAAAATTATATTTGAACCACAAACGGTTCGTGGGCGGAATATCAAAAAATTTTAACTTAACTTATTTAATCATATTAAATAATTTAAAATCAATTTTAATTTGATCATGCATATACGATATTAAAACAAATATATTAAGGGAAAATAATTTTTCACATTTATTCTGTATCAGAGAATTTATGAACTGCTGGAACTCCCTCAAGCGTTCTTCATGTTCTTCAAGCTTTAAGATCAAAAGCCACAAACTTGATCTTCCATGAACGATTTCTGAATTAGTCCACCAACAACCATCTGTTGATTTCATAAATATATCTCAGAAGAATTTTACGTAGGAATTTGAGTGTAGGCTCTCAAAACGATTGAAGAAGAAAAATCAAATCTTCCCTTCTTCAGATTTATTTTGGCGGCAACAGTAGTGAGAAGAGAAAACATTTTTCTCTTTTTATGTGTTGATAACAACAACTGTATCTAATACTCGTTATCCATTTGCAATCAAATTGCTATTAGATATTTATCAAAATGTAATTTCTAGTATTTACAAATATACACATATATTATAAAATTTTGGAAAATTTTCTAATTATATATTATTGCCGAAAATTACATGATTTCCTAGAATTTTAGTTGTATCGAAATTTATCAATCCACTTTATAAATATAATTGATAATTATCAATTAATTAATTAATTTTATTTAACTAATTATCCAATAATTATACAATAATAAATTAATTTAATATAATAATTATACTTAACTAACTTAAGTGACATCACACATATATGTGTAGGAAATATGCTTTGTCACCAAAACACAATTTGGTCCAACTTAGTTCGCTTTTCTATTTCTGTTCTCTGAGCTATTTCTGATACCGAATTGACCCGCTTGAACAAAGCTTATGATTCAAATATCCGACGAATTTATCTCCATAAATTCCCGGACCTATTTAATCCTGGCATCGTACGACTCCACCTATAAGTTCGATGTCGAATCAACTCTAGATTCATGCGCGCTACATTTTCTGTTGGTGTAAATAAACTCTATTTATTTTCATGGTCCACAGAATATTTTTACATAATGCCCATCATGAATGTCATTAACAAGATCATAATGTAAAATTACCATTTTACCCCTCTTGTTATTATTTTCTTAACTCATTTATTGTCTGTGAATAAGAAAGACATTATAGTGAATTGCCTCGTACAATTCACAAGTCTTATTCAATGACTCCATTTCATCGAATACTTGGTCAAGTTAATATATTCACACACCCATCAATAAAGCATAAGGTGATATTGTTGTTTTCGTAATCCAACCACGAATTTATATATCTGTGAACCGCGTAACTCCTACTTAATTAAATTATAATTCCAACAGCCAAGGTATTCACCTCAGGATTGAGGTAATTACGAAAATACTCTTAAGGTGTAACAATTAAATTTAGAATTAAGTAAATGATTTTGGGCTCTAAACTAATTGGTTACCAGTCTATTCAACATGTTCATAACATGTTTAGGTTAATCGTTTGAATCTCCACTCATATGTCCCAAGACTGACATCCAACGGTTTAACCTAACAATCGTGATTATATTCGATTGCCAAGTCGATCATAAGACTGTGAATATCGTTCTGAACTATTTCAGAAGAGTTCGTCTAGGGACGCTTCTTTCTTCATTCTTTTTTCGTTGACAATAGTTTCAGGACTTGAATAATTCATAAACATGCTTTAATTTAACATAAATCTTCCAATTTATTCATAAAAAATTCAGTAATACAAATGTCTGAGAAATAATTAAATACAAATAAATAATTATTACACGTTACTTTATGAATATATTTCAACATGCTATTGCTCCATTACTTTGGCCTTCTGACTGTCCAACTTCTTTTTCATTGTCGTTCACTGAGCGAATCCTAGTGCCATTATGGCGTAGTTACGAGCAGCAACTTGATCTCCCTTTATCGTCTTTATCCCATCTGGAGATGGATATTTCAACATTTGATAAAAGGTGGACGGAACGACCTTCATCTTGTGTAGCCACGTCCTTCCCAAGATCACATTGTACAGGGATGAAGTGTCTAAAACCAAAAATTCCATTAGGTGATTAAATGGCTCAACGTTCACTGGGAGAGTAATGATTCCCTTAGACTAGCTTACGGTTCCATTGAAACCTATCAACTGTTGTGATGGCCCCCGCAACTTCTAGTCTCCCATGGACATTTTCTCGAGGGTTGATCGATGTATGATATTTACAGCACTCCTGTCATCAATCAATACCCTCCTCAACAAACAGTTTCCAATCTGTATAGTAATGACTAGAGCATCATTGTGACGTTTATCGTGCTCTAGATCTAGTTCATCAAATATAAATGGCAGATTCTCGTTGTCATTTGATGAATTTCCTTTCTTCCTATATCCCTCCAACATAAGATTCATACAATACATCTTCCTCTCCTTCTTGGTAGTTCCCTCCTATTAAGTAAGCGTGATTATCATTTCGACAATCTTGAGTGGTTGTTTCCTTTTGTCTTGGACTTCCTTATTCATTTCCCATTTTTGTACATCCTTCTGGACATACACTTGGAGGTATACGTCTTTTATCAAC
The DNA here is from genome assembly GCA_003255025.1 of Datisca glomerata. Lineage (NCBI taxonomy): Eukaryota > Viridiplantae > Streptophyta > Magnoliopsida > Cucurbitales > Datiscaceae > Datisca > Datisca glomerata. Next base: position 1,043,589 of record QANY01007580.1, on the reverse strand, counting down.
TCCTCGATGTAATCCTTGAGCTGGGAACAGTCTCTCGTGTAATGCCTATAACTCTTGTGAAAGGAACAATATTTATCCATGTCTTTGTAGCTTGGTTCTTTTGACAACAGGGCTAGTCTCTTCAACAATTTCTTATTCTTGATCATCTCAAGAATCTGGTTCATAGGTACGGTGAGGGGCATGTAGACTTTGTCCTTGAGATGACCCCATCTGCGAATCTTCCCCGGTTCTCAGTCTTTTCCCGTTTACTCTTTCCCCATGCATAACTCCTTTATGGTCTTCCCGATCTCGATTTAGTATCAGAAAAGATATGACTCTATGATGGAAATGTTTAGTTATGAGAATAAAAGTTTTCATATATATGCTCTTTAATTACCCTAAAATGACGGACTGTTCCATCTTAAAAAAAATCTAGCAATATATATGATAGATTTAAAGTTAATATGATCTTTTTGTTTTATTTATTAATTGTTCAAAATACATTATTTTATTATCATTTAACTATTAACCTTAATTGTCTTAGAAAATGATGGAATGTGAAGTAGAAAATTATTATGGAAAAAATAAAATGGTTATTAACTTAATTTTGTTTAGAAATGGTTGAACAACTATAGTACCTTCCTGTAATGGTTATTTGCTGCAAACTCTTAAACCAACTCTTAAAAAAATAAGACATCAGGTTCAAATCTAGGGTCAGGGGGTTTAGGGTTCACATGTCATGTGCAAATTCTTATGAAAAATTTAACTGAAGATAGGCGGAAGTATAAATTGCAACATTTTAAAACCTTAATACTTGAATTTTATTATAAAAATTAGTAGTTCTAAACTGATCAAATTATAGATTAAGTCTTAAGTTTTTTATACTGAATAAGTCTTAGTTGATCAACTGATGTACTAGTCATTTATAATTTGATAAATCATTAAAATGATAACATCAACTTGAGAATGATTGGCTCATCTTGATCAATTAAAATTTTCATTTTCTAGAATTACAGTAACAAAAAAAATAGAGTAAAAGGGTTTATATGGTAACAAACCCATATAGTTTAAGAGGATTAAATGTAATTTTCCCCCATTTCATTTCTAAGCCAACTGTATTACTATTGACTAAACAATCATTGTGGAAAATTTAAGCTAGAAGTTATTACAATCATTTCAACCTCTAGAATGGAAATTAAATTCCCTCATTAAGAGAAATAATTGTGCTCAGGATATTTAAAACAAAATATTTTTTAGAAGGTCTTAACTGAACTGAAATTGTTACGAAAGTTAGGACTTAGGCCGTCAAGAAGTCAAGAGAATAACAATGCAAACCAGCTCATCTCATGTCATGTTTTGTCCAATTTAAAATGAAAAACAAGTTTTTTATTAAACATTTATTTTTTTTCTTATACTCATATAGATACGTAGAAATCTAAAGAGAGTTCTTTCTTGTTCAGTTGTTCTACACATGAATATATTTTTTCGCCCATGGCCATAGATAGAGGAAATTCAAACCAGAAATAAAAATTCTCTCATTTAGAAATTGGAATATTTTTACGTAAAATCTAAAGACTTGGGCTTGGGCTTGGGCTTGGGCTTGGGCTTGGGCTTGTTGTTCACGAGGTCAACGTTGACGCAGTGCACATTGTTGGAGATGAAAGATTCGATGCTCTGCTCTGTGTAATCAGTAGCCAAAACAAGAGATGGTGAGGGGAAAATCCAATTTTTTTCTCTTTAGATTGCTCTGTGTTCTCGCTCTAGCAATTCTGGTTCAAGCTCAAGATCAAGGAGGTTAAGTAAACCCATCTTAATTTAAACCCCTCAAATTCTATGTTTTCTTTATCAGTTTGCCAATCAATCAGTATTCATATGTACATGTCCATCTAAGATTTTTTTTCTCAGGCCTAATTAGCATAGATTTTTCATTTTCGTTTCATCAAATGCTCTGTTTTTCGATTTTCAGTTCCATTGAACTGAAAATTAATTAGTTTAGTATTTCCCAGAAAACCCAATAATTTATCTTGAACTGTATTGATTTAGTGGGATGCCCAAAGAAGAAGAACAATGTTATGGTTCCAGTATTAGCATCAGTGGGTGGATTGCTTGGGATCCAAGTCATAATTGCACTTGTCCTTTGGAGCCTTAATTCACGTAGAAGGAAAGTAACAAAGGAATCCAATGAAACATTTGGTTCATTGGAGGAAAGACGGCGTTTCACATATTCTGAGATCATGAATATAACCAATAATTTCGATAGAGTCGTCGGCCGAGGAGCATTTGGAACGGTTTATCACGCCTACATAGATGACATTCAAGTGGCTGTCAAGATGTTCTCTCAGTCATCACTTGGAGGTTATCATCAATTTGAAGAAGAGGTATGCACTCTAAACTCTAGAAAAGCTTACTCAAAATTACTGAAATTTCTGACTTTTTAAAACCACAGGTCAGAATTCTACTGAGAATTCACCATAGAAACTTGGCTAGCATTGTTGGGTATTGCAATGAAGACCCTAATCTTGCTATCATTTTCGAGTACATTCCCAATGGCAACTTAGAAGAGCATCTCTCAGGTTCTCATCTATTTAACTTTTCACAGACAAAAAAGGAGTACAGTTTAGCTTAAGACAGAACGAACAGAAAATTTCACGCGTTTTCTACTTACTGCATATGCAGAGAATAGTTCAACCATGTTAACTTGGGAATACCGGCTTCAAATAGCAATCGACGCAGCACAAGGTTTAAATTATAAGCCAATTATTTGCCAATTGTAACTAATTTCGCTACATAATCTTCCCTTCATGAACAAATATCGACAATTGTGTTCTGAATGTAGGATTGGAGTATTTACACGATGGTTGTATCCCCCAGATAATCCATAGAGATGTAAAACCCAGGAAAATCATATTGACCGAGAATTACCAAGCCAAACTCTCGGGGTTCGGCTTAGCCAAGGTCGTGCCAGCCGACGATGTCAGCCATGTATCGACCGTTGTCGCTGGAACTCCTGGATTCCTTGATCCTGAGTAAGCCATTTGTTGTAATCAATCTACAACTCAAGCTTTTGGAATTACTGAAAATTAGTTTGGGTTTCACAGGTACTATACATCAAACAGGTTGACTACAAAAAGTGATGTCTACAGCTTTGGTGTTGTTCTGTTGATGATAATCACTGGTCGACCAGTGATATCAAGAAATGATGAATTTGTACATATAAGTCAACGGGTGAGCTCCAGGCTTGAAGAAGAAGATATTCAAAGTACTGTTGACCCAGCATTAAATGGAGCGTTTTCAATAGAATCTGCTGAAAAAGCTGTAGAACTAGCAATGTCTTGTCTATCATTGAGCTCCAACACAAGGCCAAATATGAGTCAAGTTGTTAAAGGATTAAAAGAATGTTTGGAAGCAGAATTAGCTCGAATAGATGATGAACAAGACCCTCCTCTTGATCCAATAGATTCTTTTGGAACGATGTCTGTCACTTCAAATATCTAACTCAATTTGATTATTGTAGAGTCAACTGCAAACATTTATACAGAAACGATTCTCTTAGCCCCTCTGAATCTTATACGTTCTAATCCGAAGTCATTTCTAATTTTCTAGAGTGATTTTCAGCTTCAGACGTTTGAGAAGGAGGCGAATTAGCGATACAAAGACACTCTCCTTTTTAACTAAATTTAACTTAAAATATTCTATAAGACTTGATTTAGTAGAAAATATTATGCTAGACCATCATGACTAATAGTTTTATGTTAAAATTAATACAAACTAGACCATCGGTTAGCGGAACAAACATATAATTTTATCATGTGTCAGGTTGGTAGATCATGATTTAATAAAAAATATTTAATTTAATAATTTTATGTTAAAATTAACTCTTGTTAGATTATGATCTAACGGAACAACATAAACAAGCTGAATTAATATTCTTAAAATAATCTAAAAAAACTTAATAATGTTATTCTATCTCAAAGTCCTTCCATGGAAATTTTCCAATTTTCTATACTTTGACATTGATTATGTCATTTTCAGTAAACTGGATTAATTAAGACATTTAGTTAAAGGTCTGGTTTCACATCATTACTAGTCAATGGAGTAATTCTAGCCTCTTAAATTGTAAATCAAATTTTAATTGATTAAAGTTTGTCTATCGTCCATAAATTGATTTTTATTACTTATTAAAAAATGAAGTCATTTGAAAGTTAGTTAACTTAGTATAGAGATGGTTCATTATAGAATTACTCATACTAAAGGCGGATAGATTTAAATGAATTTGTCATTCTGTCCTCGGAATTTGTCAAAGATAAGATATTAACTAGATCGATAAATTGACCTCATTGTTCATTCACCAGCATTTCTTTATTTTCTTTTTTTATTCTTTTTAATGGATGAATATTTATCCATTCAATTCTTGACAAAAAAAAATATTATCTATTGAATTTTTGCCTTATTTATTGCATTTATTAGTTCAACTAGATACTAGTCATTATCATGACAAGCAGGATTTGACACAGTTGATTCAATCTCACACACATACTTTAGAGGTCGTGGGGCAATGACTAATATTTTTTTTTATCAAAGTTACGTTACAAATTTTAAGAGGAACGTGAGAATATGACTCGAACCCACAACCTGAAACTTGTAACGTAACTTTGACAAAAAAATGATTATCAATATTCTATTTTTGGGTTTTCTTTTTTTGAAAAAACTGGTTCTTTGAAAAGTCAAATTAGATAAATATGTTAAGGTTTTAAAAAAAAAACCTACTTGATTTGACCAAATAGTTTTTACACTATTTATGTTTGTTTGTTCAGATTCATAAAAATTACTTAGTCTGAAAAAGTAGTTTATATAAATAACTTGCTCGGACTAAATAGTTCTTGTCTTAGTTTATTTTTGTGAGTGCACAATCATAAAACCACTTGCTCAAAATTTATAAGAATTACTTGATCTGAACAGGTAGTTTATAAAAACTATTTATTCATTTTTATCTTATTCATTTTCGTTTATCAGAATATTTTTACGAGCTAAGATTTGTTTTACACCAAAGGGGTAAAAAAGTCTTCACAAATAAAAAAAGGTTATATTCCCTTAAAACAAAAATTGTTGGTCCATTTTCCCGAAATGCATTTTTAAAAGGTCATTTTTAAACAAACAAAAGACCTTTTTTTTTTCGACCAATTGCTAATTTTCTAATTGAATTTACGAGGACGAAGAATAATACAACTTGAAACTATGATTTTTTAATGAAACTAATTTTTCAACGTGGCCTTAATATTCTTCACTTAAGCTTTCTGTAGCCTTTAGGTTGGAGGTTATCGCCATTTGTTTGTCTAATTCTAGATTATCAAATTTTAATGATGACATTGTAATAGGTGATTTGGCTTAATGATATTTATTCTGTTGGCAAAAAAAGCCTTTAAGTTGGAGGTTTAATACTCGATCAATAAATGTAATTCTCATCAATGTAATATCTCTGTTCTCATTATTATCATTTTTTTATCTTTGATCCTCGCTCTCTCAATCGTTTTATTTTCTCGATGGTTGTGATTATTGATTTTTGGAAATGTATCAGTTAAAGAAATAGCAAAGAAAGTTTATGCAGTAGAAAGAAGTATTAGAGAAATTTATGAGTTCAAGACTTGCTTTCCGGGTTGAAGATCTAAAAGCTTCTAATGAGTTTTGCACTTGTATCTTAGGGAAGAAAGTTTTTATCGGTTTAGATTCATCTCTGTCTTCCCTCCATAGCGTTGCTTCTTCGAGTTTGAGGATGAATCTCTATTGGATAGCCCCTGTTGATGGAACTGCGATGCTTCATTTTCTTCATTGTTTAAGAGCGGTGCTAGCTGGATTGTGGGTTGAGTCTCAATGAGAAGTATGATTTTTCTAGTCGATTCTCTTAACTCGGTCCATGGTGAGTTTCAAGATTGCTGTGGAGTGGACTTTATCTAAGAAATGACCAGATTAGAGAATGCAAAATCTTGTGTTAGATATCCATCCCAAGATTAATCAAGTTTTAGGTATTTCTTTTGTTTGGGTTAATATAAATTGCAACTCAATTCCTTAAGCTATTGTAAGATATAGCCTAAGATAAGAATAAAGTTAGTCTTTAGTGATTTATGTTCACTCCCTTCTATTATTAGTGAGCACATATAAAACACCCAACATACCACGTATGCAAGGGAGAACCAATCAAGAGAGAATGATGAGATCAACACCGTGGCAAAATGGGAAGAAAAGGATCTGAACCGTAGAAGAGATCAGATGACTATGATCAATTCGACCTTTATAAGAAAAAATGACCAATACGATAGTTAAAGGAGACAAGTATGATCTGGGACCACGTTTGGGGAAAAACCCCACGAACGTGGAAATGATCCCATGAACGTGACCATATTACCAAAAAATATAGAGAAAGTGTAGCATGTTTCCAAGAATACAGAGGCGATTTCTCTCCTTAGATTGATTCACCAATATTTTGTAAGAACCTATAAATACAGGTTCAACGTAAACAAATGAGATCAATAAAAAACCAAGAAAATTCTCCAAGAGCTTTAGTTTCTCTCTTCTCTCATTTTAATGTCATAGTTTTTTCTAACGTAGTGGAGCTTAATTTCATCTTTATTATATTTATATTATTATATATATCAAACTTATATTATAAACAAAGAAAATCCTTTACATTTTGGTACTTTTATTAAGAATCGAGAGACAAGTTCGAGAAACTCACCTTAAAACACCAAACACGCCTAGAACCAGGTATAATGTCACCCTGAATGCGGGTAATAGAGCTGGAAAGAGAGATGATCATGTAGATCAACCAACCCCACCAGCAGAGATGCTGCAGACAATTCTAACCAGAATGCAGGAGATGGATTGGAGGAATACGGAAGCACTGCGCAACGCATGACAGACTTAGCAGGACTAGATTAATGCACTCCAGTAAGAAATTTCAAGAACATGTGCTGAAGTCAGTCAGAGGACAAATAATGAAGAGCAAGAGATCTACTAAGAGGAAGACGGACAAGATATGAGGCAACAGAATAATGAAAACAGTAGAAACGTGCAACAGGAGGATGGAGAAATCCAGTCTCAGTACTAGACAAAGGAGACTACGGAGGAGGCTCGTCACCCCAAAATCATAATCGAGGAAGCTGTGGAAGAAATGTTGGAAAGAAAAAATATGGATATGAGGAAACTAGAGAGTGAAGGAAAGTAGATTTCGAATCGCTCACTCGTACTCCATTGAATCCTGAGATACTGGCGGCACCCGTACCCAAGAAGTTTGTGGCCCCCAAATTCAAATGCTACGAAGAAAAGACAGACCCAGTAGACCATCTCCGGTGATTCAGACAAGTAATGGCATTATACCAACATGAAGATGAGCTAATGTGCATGATGTTTCTAACTAGTCTTGATGGAGCTGCTCTAAAATGGTACCATTCCCTCTCTAGACAATCGATTACTAACTTTGTTGTTACGTCCTCTATATTTCTAGAGCAATATTCTACCCGTCGAGCGGTGATGGAGGATACGGAGTATCTTTTGACTATTTTCGCCAAAAGGGAGTCACTACGGGAATACAAGAACAGATTTGAGGATGAAATAAAAAGAGTAAAAAATTATGACGATCGGGTTGCTAGATTGGATTTTAGGCTGGGACTGGATCCGAGCTCACCCTTGTTTGAAGACATGTCCATGATGAAACCTTTGTCCCTGGAGAAAACCTTTCAATGGGCGCGAACTTATATTACTCTAAAAAAGGAGAAAAGAAGCCTACTGAAAATGGCTGAATAAAAGATGAGAGAGTTGAGGAAGCGGGAAAAGAGTTTGAGATCCTAGAATTTTTTTTTGACATAATAGAAAGGGATGATAGAAAATAGGAAAAAATAGAGTACCAAAGGCGAGATTCAGACACGGTACACCCTCGAGACAAGGTTTACATGTCGTTGATAATTCTGGGCATGATCAAAGACAAACCTTGACTAAAGAGACCAATCTCGCTCACAAAAGAACCACATTACAAAGATAAAGACAAATATTACACAAGGAATTGCTTCCAGCTCAAAGACTATATTGAGGAGCTGATTGAAGATGGTATCTCTATCAATTTATGAAACAAGAATAGCAGAAGCAGGAAGTTGAAAAAGAAAACCACGGTGATGACAAGCATGACAACAGTAAGTAACCTCTCCTTATTGTCAACATAGTTATCGCGTTGACAGAGCAGGAAGTGACTACCATGAAGGAAAGAAAAATATATCGCAAAATTTTGACGCTAGAGAAACGTCTGGAAGGGACAGTAGAAATCCCCCACTGATATTCGATGACCTAGATTTGAAGCACAACGAGTATCACAATGATGCTCTTGTCATCTCAATATAGGTTGGAAACTGCTTACTGAGAAGAGTCTTGGTTGACGCGGACCGTGAACATTCTATATCGGGCGACCTTGGAGAAAATTTCAATGGGAGACCAAAATCTGCAAGGAACTTCACAGCCACTGATAGGCTTCAACAGAGCCATTAGCTAATCGAAAAGAACCCTCGTCCTACTGGTGAATGTGGAACCATTTAACTACATCACCGAGTTCATGATGCTAAACACGTTGTCTCCGTACAATGACATTCTGGGAAGAACTTGGCTCCACAAGATGAAAGTCATGCCCTCGACTTTCTACCAAGTACTGAAGTATCCATCACCTGATGAAATTAAGACAATAAGAGGAGATCAATCCACTGCTCGCATATGTTTTGTAACTGCATTGGAGTCTACCAAGAAAAACACTACAAAAAGGTAGACGGAAAGCAACCCGCAGAGCAATAGCAATCACATGAATACGGGAAAGATAGCTCGAGCTGTGAGGTGAGAGAGTAAACGTAACTCATGTTCCTGGGAGAAGGAACGTAGAATATGACAAACATCGGTACCCACCTCAAGAAAGAAGAAAGAGAAAGATTGATAGACTTCCTGTGAATACAATTAGTGAATATGATAAGCTTCATGGACGCTTACTCCGGATACAATTAGGTGAAAATTTTCTACCGATCAGGAAAATACTTCTTTCATTACTGAATATGGTATAGTATCTACTGTTATAAAGTTATGCCTTTTGGCTTGAAAAACGCAAGTGCAACTTATCAGAGGCTTATGAAAAAAGTATTTCGTGAACAAATCAGAAGAAATATGGAATTCTATGTAGACGACATGTTTGTCAACAACAAGGAACGAAAAGACCATATCCGGGATCTTGAAGAGGCTTTTCGGTCTTAAGGAGAAATTCTGTGAAGCTGAATCTAGAAAAATGAACGTTTGGGATAGCCGTAGGAAAATTCATTGGGCACATGGTGACACAACGGGTAATAGAAGTAAATCCAGAGCAACTCAAAGCAATCATGGAGATGAAGTCTCCAAAGAATCGGAAAGAACTACAAGGGTTGACTAGACGACAAGCTACCCTGAACAGATTCATTTCATGGTCTACGGATAAGTGTAGACCATTCTTAAAAAAAGTAAGAAAGAACTCTGTGACAAATGGAACGAACAGTGTGATGAGGCTCTTAAGAGGATCAAGGAATATTTGATAACTCCCCCTCTGCTCTCAAAATCGATACCTCGTAAACAACTCCTGCTGTATGTTGCCATTTCCAAAATAGCCATCAGCACCGTACTCGTAAGAGAAGAGGAAAGAAAATAAAAGCATGTATACTTTGTAAGCAAGAGTCTGGTGGTAGCTGAAACAAGGTATGAATAGAAAAGTTAGTACTGGCAATCATAACTGTTGCGAGAAATTTGAGACCATATTTCCAGGTGCATATTTTAAAGTGTTAGCATACTCACCTGTTAAGAGTCTCTTGCATTCTCTAGAGGTGAGCGGGAGGATGGAAAAGTGATCAATCGAATTAAGTCAGTATGAAATTCATAATGAACCCATAACTTACATCAATGGGCAAGCACTGGCAAATTTTGTTGCAGGGTTCACTAGGGAAAAAATTGACCAGGAACCCCGGGGAAAAGTTGAGAACGGAACTTTGATAGAGCTTCAAACAACAAAGGAGCGGGAGCAAGGGCGGTAGTGCGAACCCCATTTTGAGAAACGCTAGAGCATTCTATCTCCTTTGGTTTCAATGCATCAAACAATGAAACAAAATATGAAGTGTTGATTGTAGGTATATCTTTACTAAGGGAATATGAGGTAACAATGTGAGAATCTTCTGTGATTCTATGTTGATTGTGAAATAGGTCACATGAGAATATGTGGCTAAAGATGAAAGAATGGTGAGCTATCTACAACGGGAGAAGGGCCTACTAAAATCGTTAAAAAGCTATAAAATCCAGCAAGCGTTTAATTCCCATGAAACAATAAAACCGATGTGGAGGTCAAAAGAAAGCTCAGCTGACAAGATAATGTAATATGTTATCTAGAGAATGAAGTACTTCCAGAAGACAACAGAGCACCAAGTACACTTTGATAAATGAATTACTATATAAAAAATTCTTCACTGGTCCATACTTAAGATGCTTAAAGGAAAAAGACGCCCAATATGTCTTGGCTGAAATTCACGAATGGATATGGGGTAATCACACTAGACAGAGGTTGTTAGCCCATAAAGTTTTAAACGAAGGATATTATTTGCCCCAAATGCATAAAGATTCTAAATAATTTGTGAAGAGCTATGATAATGCCAGTGTTTTGCTCCAATCACTAAGATAGCTCCCGGTGAACTAAAAACAATGACAAGTTCATGGCCTTTCATGTAGTGGGCACTTGACATCGTTTGTCCGCTTCCAATGGCACCAACCAAGAAACGTTTCTTATTAGTAGCTACAGACTACTTTACCAAATGGATCGAGGCCCAAGCTTTCACGAGAATATGGGAAGAAAAAGTGAAAGGATTTCTATGGAAGAATATAACATACAGATTCGAGATACTGAAGATACTCGTTTCAGACAACGGACTTCAGTTCACAAGAAAAATGGTAAAAAATTTATGCGAAGGGCTATAAATTACTAACTGGTTCTCTACTCCATACTATCCGCAAGGAAATGGGCAAGTAGAGAGGTAAAACCAAATCATACTTGACAACCTTAAGAAGCATTTGGAATTGGTAAAATGGAAATAGGTAGAAGAACTACCGGTAGTGTTATGGGCATACAAAACTACTCCTAGAGAAACAATGGAAGAAACGCCATTCACTTTAGCATTTGGAGTGGAAGCGGTGATTCCTGTTGAAATTGGGAGCCCTATTATGAGATCAACACTAGATGAACAAAAGAATGAGGAACTCCACAGAAGAAGCATTGATCAACTAGAAGAATGAAGAGAGACAATCCTAATCTGAATGGTCCATTGCAATGAGAAATGAAGGCTTACTTTAAAAAAAGTGCAGAAACGAGAATTTTGGAAAGGAGATATGGTCTTAAGAAAAGTCTTCCAGACAGAAGGAAAGCTCAGACCGACATGGGAAAGGCCATGTATCATCGACGGGGTAGGTGGAACTGGATACTATCATTTGAAAATAGAAGAGGTACCAAAATCGTGGAATGCAACTCATTTAAAGAAGTACTTTTGTATAACAATTGTAAAGTACATTATACTGAATTTTTTCCAGTGATTTTTTTCCCTCAAGGGTTTTCCTCTTAAAAATTATTGGTGTCAATTCTCTCTCTCTTTTATAGCAACAAAGGAAATAAGGGTGTAAGTCCTTGGGAGGGTCAGTTCATAAGTCCTACTCTCAGAAGAAGCTAAGGGCTTAAGTTCTTGGGAGGGGCAGTTCATAATTCATACTCCTAGAAGGAACTAAGGGCGTAAGTTATTGGGAGGGACAGTTCATAAGTCTTACTCCCACAAGGAATAAAGGGCATAAGTCCTTGGTAGGGGTAGTTCATAAGTCCTACTCCTAGAAGGAACTAATGGCATAAGTCCTTGGGAGTGGTAGTTCATAAGTCCTACTCCCAAAAGGAACTAAAGGCATGAGTCATTGGGAGGGGCAGTTCATAAGTTCTATTCTAAAAAAGAACAAAAAATGAGAAATGACTTTTTGAACTGGTGAAAGGAAGAGATAGAAGAAAAATAAAAAACCTCTGAAACGGGTCATGGAATGAACAATGCAAAATATGATCTTTGTGAAAGCGGATGATTCAAAGAACTAGAAGTTAGAAGTGGATACAGACTCGGCTTATGTTGCTGTAAGTCCTCCAAAACGAACTATGTTTTTATCTATTGAACAAACCTGGTCCTTATTCAAGCAAGCATAAAAATTGTGCACGTATGAGTAAACAGGTTCAGATAGCTAAAGTTATGAAATGTATACAAATTTAACTAAATGTCTAGGAAAAGAAGGGAAAGTTCAAGAATATGTGATTGAAGGAAGGTAAAGGAAAATGCTAATCAGGCAAAACCATTTCATTGAGTGATAGAAAATTACAAAATGATATTTTATACAAGTAAATAAAAATACAAGTGCACTAATCAAGAAGTAAAGATACAAAGAAAGATAAACTAAGAACCTTATTTGTCAGCGGGATCAACCGCGACATCTTCTGTTGAGGAATTGGTCTTTGAAGGACCCTCAGGATGATCATCAATGAGAGGCATACATGGAGCCTTTTTGGACAGGGCGTCGTTTTAGCCGACATTGTAAGCCATACCTTCCGCCTTATTAAATAATTCCTGGAACTGGGCTTCGATCTAGCCATCTCGCTCTTCAGCCTCAGTCTTGGCTGCCTCTGCAGCCAACAACTTCTCATCAACAACGACCAGTTTTTCTTCGACGAAGGACAAGTTCTCTCTAGTGATAGTGAAAGCTCTCTTTGACTCCCTCAAAGAATCCTCAAGCTTGGAATAACAGTAGGGGGTGTTGGCAGCCAGAACGAGAGATAGTGGCGTGATAGGAATGGGTGCATCCTGGGATGAGCTGGGTGCATCCGTTCTTTGACGAAGTTCCGCCCGTCATCAATTGAACCCCAGAGAGAACTTTGTAGATGCCTCAACATGTTTACTTCTTCTGAGAGATTACGGTACAACATGTCTTTCTCTTCTTCCTCTTTCTCTGAATCAGTGGACACCAAAACGTTGGAAACAGGAACGGGGTGGAAGGAAGGAACATGAATGTCCCTAGGAATTTGAGAAGTTAAAGAGGAAGGATCTAAATCCTCGACCATGAGAAAAGGGTAGGGACGTCAGCAACGTTGATCTCTCTGCTGGGATCGATGAGGTCACGCCAATCTCATTCTTATCCTCTCAAAGGAGCAATGTCCTAAGATACCGCAGGAGGAAGAGATATGAGAAAGGTTCCTTATGCTTCAGCTATTAGTAGTCTCATGTATGCCATGCTGTGTATGTGACCAGACATCTATTATGCAGTGGGAATTATTAGTCGTTATTAATCGAATCCATGTTTGGAACTTTGGATTGCACTAAAGCACATTCTCAAGTATCTTAGGAGAATGAGAATCTGGCTCTGAATGTTAGGGAGACCTGGATCACACTAGATATATTGATCCAGGAGGAGACATGGATCACACTAGATATATTGATTAGGAATTAGATAAGGATAGTTGAAAGTTGACGTCTGGGTCATAGAATGATGTGATCTAACTATTATGAAGATGGTTGGATCAGAATCTGGCTCTGAATGTTAGGGAGATAGCATTGGATCAGAACCTAGCTGACTCATTTACCAAGACACTTCCTACGAAGTTGGTTGAGGGTCATCCGCGAACATGGGTGTAGATACCGTATTTTATCCAGTCTAATACATTAAATATACATACTTTGTGTTTTGGCTCATATAATAATTCAAGACTATATGCATAATTTGAAAACTAGTCCAATACTAAAATAAGAAAAGTGGTCCAAGGACTAAAAAAGTAAAAAGTGGAAAAAAGACTAAAAGTAAAAAAGACAAACCCTAATTTTACCTATAAATAGGGATGAGGTCATCACTTCAGAGGGGGGTCTCTTTGGAGTGGAGAAAAGGAAGCCATTTTTTTAGAGTGAGAAAGAGATGGGTTGGAGTGAGAAAGAGAGGTGATTTTAGAGAGAGGAAGAGGTCCTACACTTCTATTATTTTCATCTTCTTCCATTCTTTTTCTCAAGGTAGCTTAAATGTTTTGTACATTTTCTCATAATATATTTTGTTCATCTCTCTTCTTCATATTCATGCAGTTGATATCTTTTGTATTTTTTTTATCACACATAAGTTGATTGTTCATTCCTTATCATTTCTCCTCCTTTAAATCTTAACCCTTTAATTTTATGCATTGATGATTTCTTTACAAGTTGGATAATGAGATGTTTTTGTCATCAACTCAATTAATGAAGATGATGATAAAGCTTTTGAGGGGTGAAAAAATTAACCCAATGTGAATCAAACCTTTAATGGATTGAAAGTACATTTGATGCAAAGATCTCTTAGGATGATTTCTCACACATAACAATGCATAAAATAGAGAGAAAAACATCTATACAACATTATGCAAATATCTAAGTTTTGAATTTTCAATTTTCCTACAAGTCTTTTCTTTTTAAAATATTATGTTCATAGTTTTGTGACATTTGTTTGAACTAATTATCATCCATGATAATTTCCTTTTCTATTTGATTAGCAATGACTAATGATGGAATGAATGAAAAATGGTAATTAGTAGACTAAGTAGTAAAAAAAAGAGGACATATTTATGTTAAAAAAAATCTATTGTTTTTTTCATCATTTTTCTTTCAATTTTTATTTATTTATTTATTTATTTAATAATAATATTATTATTACTATTATATTATATTATAAAAAAAAAGCTAGCAACAGAGAAAAGTCTTCCTCAGTTGCAGCTCTTGCCCTTTATATATATATTGTTCTTTTTTTTTTAACTTTTTTCTTTCATTTATTACATAATATTGTTTTTACTTTATGCTTGCATGTATTATTTTTTATGCATGTTTTATATAATCTCAACATTTTATGTTTTCTATAATTTGATATCCTATAACTTTATCTCTATTCTTTTACTTCCCTTTTGTTGTAATTATTAACATTTATTTCCTTTACGTGTTTATTTATTTAGTATTCTTACATCGTCACGCTTATAATATGATTCTTGCATTATTTCCTTATTATTATAGTTAATGTTCATGTATGTGTGAATTATAATTTTAACAATTAGATTTAGATTTTCGGGATATCAAACTTCTCGAACTATTAGAGTTATTCTTGGGATACCGAGAATAACTCTAATAATGTTTTGATTTAAAAAGATATAAGAATACAAAAAAATAAAATTTCAATGCTCTTTGAACCACCCATTAAAGGTAATTTAT
Organism: Datisca glomerata; assembly: GCA_003255025.1. Taxonomy (NCBI): domain Eukaryota; kingdom Viridiplantae; phylum Streptophyta; class Magnoliopsida; order Cucurbitales; family Datiscaceae; genus Datisca; species Datisca glomerata. Next base: position 1,028,293 of record QANY01007580.1, on the reverse strand, counting down.
TTTGTTCATTTTTATGACGCAAAATATACGAAATGGAACATTTAAAAATGAATTTCTTTAACCTTTGCCTTAAAATAAAAAAATGTATAACATTTGATTAAATTGGGCAACCATTTTTATATGGGTGTTGTGGGGTGCTAATACCTTCCCCACACACAAACGACTCCCGAACTAACTTTGAGTTTTCGTAAACCAAAATTTTCATCTTAAAATTGGGTGACTAATCACACCCTAAAATGATTGGTGGCGACTCCAAATTTATTTTTCCTACAAAAATGATTTTTCAATCGCCACTCCGCGTCGCGTGCACGTTGCGATAGCTTGGCGACTCCACTGGGGAGGCAATCGGTCTAACCTTTTTTGGATCGATAGAGAGTCAAGCTAAAAATTTATCACATGTTGTCATTCTTGTATGACTCTTTGTTTGTTTATTTGATTCATTGTTTTTCTTTTTCATGCCTATAGTTCTACAAAGTTTGTTTTTAGATATATGTTTGTTTGCATAATTCCTAATATTCAGACACATATACTAGCTCCATACCTGGGCTTTCCCTTTAGGATTAGCGAGAATGAGTAGTGGAATGCCTTCGTGGAATTGAGGTTTTTGTGTAGGCTCATGAAAGTTCTCACTCAGGTTGACCCTTTCGGGATACTGTTTGGGGCCCCTGTTACTCTATTCATGTAACAGTGTGGACAACCTGGGAGCCTATTAAGAGAATTTTAGAGCCCAACCACACATGTATTATATTTTTAGAGCCCACATCATGACCAACGTTAGATTTTTACTGAAATCATGATTAATTTTGTGCATGTATATACGCATTGTGTCACTTAAACATGTCTTTTCTTCATTATTTTGCTTCTAACTTCATCTTTCTATTTTGTATACATGCATCATGCTGTGCGTAATGGGATTGTAAAGAAGTACTCAATTCATTCATATTTTAGAGACCATGACTCACACTTTGAGTGTGATAGAAGATCAAGTTACGGTAGCCCAATGGTCAGAGGAATCACATAAACATAAAGGAGATTGTCTGAAAAAGGAAGACGTTGTTCTTCTACCATCAATCACTAAGATAAAGTTCTCATGCATTGACTTGGAGAGGTTGAAGAAGATATGTGAGGATTTTTCACCAGAGCAGAAAAACTTGTTTGTCAGAAAATATGGTCACATAGCTTATCTGTTGTATATTGTAGTCAACATTCCCGTCCTTGAAGCTTTAATGCATTTCTAGGACCCTCATTATAGATGTTTCACCTTCAGAATAATCGATCTTACTCCCACAATTGAAGAATATCAAGCACTATTGAATGTCCCGTTGCAAAATGCAGATAGAGTTTATAACTATGACAAAAAGCTTACATTGAAGAGAGCTTTGTCTAAGCTCTTGGGTACTGTCCATGCTTCTGAGATTGAGAAAAGGTTGAAAGTTAAAGGGGGGAAATGAGTGTATGCCGTTGGATTACCTCATAGATCTCACCCAAAATTTCTTGAAGGAGGATAAAGGTATGACTCTTTATGCTCTGTGTATTTATGGCACCGTGTTATTTCCAAAGATCCAAGGTTATATGGGTGATAAAGTGATAAAAATGTTTCTTCAAGTCGAACATGGTGTTAACCCTATTATGTCAATTCTCGCTGAGACTATCCGTTCTTTGAATCACATCCGAGTGTCTGGAAAAGGAAAGCTCATCGGCTCTTAAACTCTTTTGTGTATTTGGATTCTCAGCCATCTAAGATGTCCGCTAGATTTCAAATGTCCTCAAATTAAGTTGTCAAGTTCATGGATGAAGACGAGGATCCCTATTGTAGAATTTGGAATGGCCAAATAGAATCCACAGTTTTCCACAAAGGGGCTTGGCTCTCATACCTATCCAAGTTGAAAGATGAGAATGTTATTTGGAAAACCCATTGGATGCTGTTAACACCAATGATCTACATATGTGGTGATTTTCAATGGGTTCCGCTCCCGGGACCATGGTGTTGTACTAGTTATGCTCCGTTAATGGCACTCCGTCAATTATACATGAGACAGTTTGTCCCCACCACGCATGCATTGAAGGATATTGAAGTTAGTTACGATTCTCAAGAAATTGAATAAAAACTGCAGCAGCTGATTGGAGCTTGGAAAATAACAAGGATGTGAAATGAGAAGAATCACATGAACTGCACAAAGGAGTATCAACCATGGCTTGAAAGTAGAAACAAAGTAATTATTGTCTTACCAGTTGAGGATGTACCATCATCCAAATCACTAGAAGTTCATCAAAAGATTGCTAAAAAGGAGGAGCTAGATGAGTTATATGAGGAGCGGCAAAAAGTTCTAGCCCTCTTGGAAGAAAATAGACGACTAGCAGTCGAGGAAAATTTGTTTGAGAAACACAGAATCGAAGCTGAAGAACGACTCAAAGAGTTGAGAAATAAGGTTGAGGATCAGACATATCTGAAGCGAAAAAACTCAGAGTTGGGAACTGACACTCGCCGATTGAGCAACAAAATTAGAAAGATGGCGGAAGACAATGAGAACTTGTGAGGGGTAATCTACGAACAAGAGGATCAAATCGTGAAGTTAGAGAGGAAAAATAAACTGGTACGAGAAATTCTAGAAGAGGTGAAGGGAACTGTTGATAAGAAAAATGCGTACATCGTCGAGTTAGAAGAGTAATATGACGCATTACGACGAATTGTTGACAATTTGTAAGTTGATTTAGAGAATCAGAAAGTTAAGAAGACTGCGTCAACAAATGATTCTGAAGAATTATTGAAAGTCATCGCAAGCCTTGAGCACCAAGTTAGAGCTTATCAAAACGTAGCAGAGAAGTTGGCAAGAAACAATGATGCTAATGTCGATATATTGAGATATGATTATCACTTGCTACATAAGAGTACAAGTCGATTCAACAACGATCTGGGCAGGCTGTGGAATGGCTTAAAGGCATGGCTGTGAGAGCAGGCAATTTGGCGGAACAAGCTTCATTTTTGAAGAGAAATGTCTTGCCCATCCATCCTAATGGGAAGAACTTGTCTAAGTTTTTGGAAGAAGTCAACCGGGATTTGGGTCATTTTCTATGAACTCATATTATGAAGTAATGTAATTGACTTCTACATACTCAAATGTAGTGGATGGCTCTACTAATTGAATGAAATTGATTACTTTAAAACTTTCATTTTGCGCAGTATCATTTCTCATGCATAAATTTTCTCTCATTTTTCTTCTTTTTATTAGCAAAAATCTACATCTCATTGCTTTATTTTTATTTATTTTCAAGAAATTTCCAAAGATAGCCCAACAACTTCAACAACCCTATCGAACTCGAGCTCAAGTTAGGGTCATGGACGAGCAAGAAAGAGAGCAATCACGAGAGGAAATGAAGGAAGAGATTAGGGAGCTAAAAGAGCAAATGACTAAAGTTCTCGAACTTTTCACCGCAAGTAAGGGAAAAGCCTGTTTTGAAAATCCGCAAGGGGCTCAATTATCACAAAATCAACTGCCAAACGATACTCCACTTTAGCCTCCTGGGTTCACTCCAACCTATCAATGTCAGGTTGACCAGTTTCAGCATGCTTCACCACCAATAAATATCCAACATCATAATTTTCCCAATGTCCAGGAAACAATGCAAACAGGAAAAACTGGGTACAACCCATCCACAATGGCATGTGGTCACAACCAAGCTTTCACTCCACATGATGAACTCACTAATGAGCCAATCATCATAACCGATGTTGATGACCCAAAGATGCAGAAGCCTATTACCAAGCCAAGTGACGACCCACGATCGAAAGACAAATTGGACATTCTAGAGGAGAGATTACGTGCCATTGATGCCACCCAATTATGTTTGGTCCTTGATGTGAACATCCCACATAAATTCAAACTACCTAAGTTTGAAAAATATGATGGTAGTACGTGCCCTAGAAGTCACCTTATTATGTACTACAGAAAAATGGCTGCTTGTACAAATGATGATAAGATGCTGATTCATTTCTTTCAAGATAGCCTGATGGGGGCCGCATCTCGTTGGTATATCCAATTGGATAACCAACATATTCGAAGGTGGAAAGATCTAGCAGATGCTTTTTTAAGACAATATAAGTACAACATAGACAGCCCCTGATCGTTTGGACTTACAAAGGATGGGGAAAAAGCCCACAAAAGGCTTTAAAGAATATGCACAAAGGTGGAGGGAATTAGCTGCTCAGGTATACCACCCATTGTCTGACAAGGAGATGGCTGGAATGTTTATTAACACCTTGAGACCTTCATTCTATGACAAGATGATTGGAAACGCTTCAAACAACTTCTCTGACATCATAGTGATTGGTGAAAGGATTGAGTATGGGATAAATAATCGAAGAATTTTGGAAATCGTATCAGATACATCATCAGTAAAAAGGGGCCTCCATTGAAGCGAAAAGAATGGGATGTACATATGATCAATTCCGGGTACCCAGCACAAGCTGTGAACCCAGGATTAGGATTTCCAAAGTATAGTGAGGGGCCCAAATCTGTGACATCATATGTGGCAAATACCTCACAAATTTCGTACAATTATCACTCTCAACAATCAGCATTTCAAAACAACCCGAGACCTGGTTTCAGACCACCGGCTCACCAGTAAAACGTTGGTCAGGCTGATCAGCCTCTGAGGGGAAATAGAAATAATCAACGTTTTATCCAATATGATCCAATCCCTATGTCTTATACAGAACTCTTACCTTAATTGATACAGAATAGTCAATTGCCGCCAATTCCTTATGAACCTCTTCAACCGTCATACCTAAGGGTGTATGATCCGACTGCTCGCTGTGATTATCAAGCTGTGATGGTGGGATATTCGACTGAGAATTGCACGACATTAAAAAGTAGATTACATGCACTGATCAAGGCTGGATGGTTAAATTTCGAAGAGGCTAATGAGAATCCAGATATCAATTCCAACCCTCTACCAAATCATGGGAATCCTGCCGTAAATGCAATTGAGGAATATTTTTCACATGGAAAGAGTGACGTGGAAGATGTGAGCACGTTAATGGAAACACTTTTCCATCTTCTTTCTAGAGTAGGGTACACCTACCCAACACGCTCAGAGGATGAGGGCGTTTCTAGGAAGCATATGCATGACTTCGATTGTTTGTTTCATAAGAATGTGACGGGGCATACAATTGAGGAATGTACTGATTTTAAATGGAAGTGCAAAAGTTGTTGGATGGAAAGATACTTACAATAAGTCACAAAGGAGAAAGGGAATACCAAGAAGATGACTCTTTAGTCCTCATGATAACTAAAGAATCATCTGAAGTTAATGTTGAAATGTCGTCCTATATCCCAAAACCTCTCACAATACATTACGAGGAAAAGTCAACTCACACCACTACGTCTTATGCTCCGATGCCTATCACCATTCAAATACCGGGTGTGTTTGCTTACAAAAATTCAAGAGCAGCACCATGGATGTACGGATATGAGGTCATTACAAGCGGTAACGATAAAACTCAAGAGCTAAATCTGTTTGACCTCAATCTCCCTATAACTAATATTTCGGGAGTAGGTGGGATGACGATGAGTGGCAGATGCTACACGCCAGAAGTTTTGAAAACGGATAAAAGCGATGTGTTTGAAAGGCAAAGGAAATGGAAGGCCAAAGAAGGCGACAATGGTCATGAATTCCAAGGAGAAATGCATGGCGGCCAAGTGATAGACCCAGATATAATAAGAGGTACGGAGAAAGAAAGAGCAGTGTCTGAAGAAGAAGTATGTGAATTTTGAAGCTTATCAAGCAAAGCGAGTATAAGGTGATAGAACAACTTAATCACTTACCTGCTCTCATATCTTTACTATCACTCTTTCTGAATTCTGAACCACATCGCCAAGCATTATTGAAGGTTTGAATCAAGCATATGTCTGTCATGACATTACGGTGGAGAAGTTGAGTGGAATTGTCAGAAATATTACCGCACCGAATTTTATCACTTTCACAGATGATGAAATCCCGGCCGATGGTACTGGGCACACCAGAGCTTTACATATATCCATAAAATGTAGGGATTATGTTGTTGCAAAAGTATTGATTGATAACGGCTCATCTCTAAATGTAATGCCAAGATCCACACTAACAAAGCTCCCAATGGATGTGACACATATGCGGCCGAGCATGATGATAGTAAGAGCATTCGACGGTACCCGAAGAGAAGTAATTGAAGACATAGAGTTACCTATTCGAATCGGACCATGCATATTCAATATTGTTTTCCAAGTGATGGACATAAATCCAGTGTACAGTTTTCTTTTGGGTTGACCATGGATTCACTCTGCTGGGGCGGTACCGTCTTCCTTACATTAGAAGCTGAAATTCATAATGGATCATAAGCTCATTTGTTTATATGAGGAAGAAGATTTATTGATATCCAAGCCAGCCACCATGCCATATGTCGAGGCGGCAGAGGAAGCATTGGAGTGCTCATTTCGATCATTTAAGATTACGAACACCACGTTTGTTGCTAGTGGAAAACCCTCTCCAACGCCAAACCTATCAAAAGCATCTCAGATGGTTGCAAAGTTGATGATAAAAGGGGGATACCGGCCAGGTAAGGGACTCGAGAGTGAGCATCAAGGCATAAATAAGTTAATCGACTGGGACAAGAATGAGCAAAGGTTTGAACTTGGATATAGACCGACCAAGGCTGATAGAGGGAGAGTGGAAGCTCAAAAGAAAGAAAAGAGGATTGCTAGGCTTGAAAATAGGAAATTCGATGTGAAAATGGCAGTCATACCCCATATTTCTAAATCCTTTAGAAGTGGGGGAATTTCATTCGAAGAACCGGTTATAGTAGAGCATTACAACCTTGAAAATGATATCGTCGAGCATTCAATATCCGCAATCCTGAGAATTAAAGGTGATATCACCGAGCATTCAAGAACCGGTTTTTAAACCACCCATTAAAGGTAATTTATTTTGTTCATTTTTATGATGCAAAATGCACCAAATGAGACATTTAAAAATGAATTTCTTTAACCTTTTCCTTAAAATAAAAAATTGGATAGCATTTGATTAAATTTGGTAACCATTTTTATATGGGTGTTGTGGGGTGCTAATACCTTCCCCATACACAAATGGCTCCCGAACCAACTTTGAGTTTTCGTAGACCAAAATTTTCATCTTAAAATTGGGTGACCAATCACACCCTAAAATGATTGGTGGCGATTTTAAATTTATTTTTCCTGTAAAAATGATTTTTTAATCGTCACTCCGCGTCGCGTGCACGTTGTGACAATGGGGTTAAAAGAGATGCCACATTTGTTTTAGGACAAGTGAGAGATTATTAGGGGTAATGACTTCAAAGCATGTGTATTGACATTTTAATATGAATTTTAATGGAATTACATTTTTCTTATAATTATTCTTTAAACTATAGTTGAATAATATATATAAATATTTAAAAATTTCATATTCATTAATGAGACTATGATCTTGTATTAGTACGAGAGGACTAAGATCATAGATAATGAATAAAATTATCAGCAACATATTAAAGTATGAAATCTTTAATAAGTCGTTGCTAGCACGATTCACTAAGCATTATTAATGCATGTGATCTAGATCCGGATCATTGATATAGATAGATATCTTAATAAATATACTTTATATAATAAAATTATATATGACAGGACCAATGTGAATTAATATCTTTTTTAACTTGTCGATTATCATAAAGGTTAAAACACATCAATCTGATGATCATATAATTGGTTCAGATTTTAAAATTTGACAAAAAATCATTGAACCATGAACAATTCGTGGGCGGAATATCAAAAAATTTTACATCAACTAATTTAATCATATTAAATATTAAAACCATACATCCGATTATGCATACAAAGTTAAACGTATTCAAAAGAGGTAGAAACAATTTTATACCTTTCTTGTATCGTAGAAAATCTGATTTGGTGGAATCCTTATTAAATGCTTCACGTTCATCGATCTTTAAATTCAAGAACTTCAATTAGTATTCGCACCAACAACCACTCGTTAGATTCAGAAGTATATCTCGCAAGGATGTCGTTAGGAACTGAGTGTGGACACTTAAAACAACTGAAAGAAAAAAATAAATTTTTTCTCATCCTCTGGTGATTTCGGCGCAACAGTAGGAGAGTGAGAGATAAACATTTTTCTACTCTGTGTGATTAGGGTTGTGTCAACACACTTCTCTTAAGGTGGCAACCCTAATACCATCTCTTATATAATAATTCTAGAATTTTCACATATACCCCATCCATATATGTGTAATTTCTAAAATTCACCCCCACAATCTATAATTGTCAAAAATTGCATCTCCCATTAAAGTCAATATTGTGTCCAAATTCATCAATCTAAAATTGATAAATTTAAATTGATCTCCATTAATTAATTAATTTCTCTTATTTACTAATTATCCAATAATTAGAAAAAAATAATTTAATTAATTTGAACATCATTAATAGCTCTTTACTAATTAAGTGACAACACCCAACACACATGGATTCAAGAAATACACCTTGGCTCAAAATACATTTTGGTCCAACTGATGTTTCTTCTATTTCTGTTCTCATGAGCTACTCTTGAGATCAAATTGTCCAACATGAATAAAGCTATAGGAATCAAATACTCAACAAATTTATCTTCGTAAATTCCTGACCTATTTAATCCTGACATCGTATGACTCCACTATAGGTCCGATACCGACTCAACTCTCGATTCATGCGCGCTACATTTTCTGTTGGTGTAAATAAATACTTCTATTTCATGGTCCACATAATACTTTAACATATTAACCTTCGTGAATATCAGTAACAAGAGCGAGATAAAAATTATTATTTTACCCCTCTTGTTATTATTTCTTTAACTCCTTTATTGACTGTGAATAAGAAAGACATAATAGTGAATTGTGTTGTACAATCCCCCATATCTTATTCAATGATACATTTCATCAAGTACCTGACCAGGTTGATTTATTTACACACCCATCAATAAAGTATAAGGTGATGTTGTTGCATTTTGTACTCTAACCACGAATTTCCATATATATGAATCATGCAACTCCATCATAGTTGAATCACGATCCCAACAATCGAGGCGGCAATTTGAACTCACTTCTTTGATGTATCAAAGATTGTAACTAACTAGGTCAAGTTTTGTATTCACCTCAGGATTAAGGTAATTCTGAAAATATCCTTAAGGTGTAATAATTAGATTTAGAGCTAGATAAATATTTTACTCCAAACAAATGTGTTACTGGTCTATTCAACATGTTACATAACATGTCTAGGTCAGCCATTAGAGTCTCCACTCCTACGCCCCAATACCGGCATCCTTTAGTTCAACGTAATAGTCATAATCGAACTCAATTTCCCAGTCGATCCTAAGACTGCGAATAATGTTATGAACTATTTCAGTAGCGTTTGTCTGGAAGATCCCTCAGTCTTTACTCTTCTTACGTTGACAATAGTTTCAGGACTTGAGTAAATTATAAACACATTTTAACTAATAGAAATATTTTCATTCATTCATTAAATTCAGTAGTACAAAATGGCTGAGAAATAACTAAATACTCATAAATAGTTATTACACCCTACTTTATGGACATAATTCCAACACATATGTAAATCCGTCTGAATCCTGAGTAGTCATGCACTCCTATACATGTCTACTAGAGCTCTTGACTCACTCATTAAGGTTTGTTTGTAAAATATGTTAGTGACTTTTATTTTAGAGATTCGGTGATGAGGATGGCTAGGAACATGATCTTACAAGATTTAAAATCCAAGCTTTCCTAACGGATCGTATGTTAGTTCCCTTAAGTGTTGATTCTGAAACTGAATGGTGATTGAGCTCAAATTTATAAAAAGATTATAAATTAGCCATTCACTAGTGAATTAATAGTACTTAGGGATCAAGAGGTGATTAGAAGGATAAAATAGTAATTTTAACTAGCTTTAATTTGTGAATCAATAATTGGATGATAGAACTACGTGAAATGATTATAACAATGTATTACACGAGAATACTCTATTAATACATTCTACAATCTCTAAGAGTGCAATTCCATATTTATAGTGGAATAATAACGAAATTAATAAATTTGAAAATTTAATTAAAGAGTTTAATTAATAATCTAACTTATTGCAGCTTAGACTATAGGTCCATGGTCCCCAAGTCACCTTCATACTACGTAATCTAGGGTCTGATTCAGGTCATAAGAAAAAAGCTGACTTGCAAAATGAATTTTTATTCTAGAGCAAGTACATAATTATGAGATAATTATGTACGATTAATTTATTAAGAATTAATTAATTAAATTACTTATATTACTTTTTGAAATTTATATGTAAATAATTATATCGATTAATTTTTTAATTATCGATAAGTAAGACAAGATATCTAATTTGTGAAATTAGATAATGTTAAGTTATTATTAGATAATAATTCAAAATTTGAATTAACTAAATCTATTTTTTTGAACTAACAGATAAGCTAGTTGATAAGGATAATCATATAAGTTAATTTTGAATTAATTGATATCTAAATATTTATCAGATTAAAATAAATATTTAATTCACAGTAATTGCCACGTGTCAATCACTGATTGGGAATCAAAGATGGACATGAACTATTATAGTGTCACGTGGCACTATAATCGTGGGCGTGCAATACTGTAGTGCCACATGGCGCTACAGTAGTGTTGTGACATACAATGTCGTGATGGACTGCAGTTGTGTAAAAATTGCAGAGGGTGGTCCCCTGTAAAAATTGCAGTGGGTCCCACTGTAATTGTAATTTTGAAATTGAATATTATTTTTAGTTTATCCTTAAAAAATCTGATGAGCCTAGGGTTGGTTGGATCAGTTGAGAACTGTTGGTCAAAGTGCTGAGAACACAATCAGGGTGCTGTTTCTCTGTGATTAAAAGTTAATCAATAATTCTGAAAGAATAATCATCGCATTCTCTTAGATGATTGTCTTGTTAAATTAATCATTCTCAATAAATTTCTAGATCGCATGTGTGGAGTATCTCTAGAGATAGAAAAAATATATTTAAATTATTCTATGTGCTCACACACGTCCTAGTGCGTTTGAGGATTGACTTAAAAGATCTTGGTGTGGGTCTTGAAGTCTGTTGTTCATGGAAATGCATGATCTTTGGTTTGCGAGAACGCTTGATATAGACTAAAAGATGTATATGATTTCTATCCATATAGATTTAATATATAAATATATAATGGATCCTGATTGAAAAAAGTTTTCAATAAAAGTTTTTATTTTGAAAACCGTTGCGTCACGCTTATTTTCTTTTATAAAAAAATATTTGTTTTGAATAAATTTTTAAAAGTTCCACGCTTCCGCCGCGAGAGCGCCGCGTTTCCAATAGTACAGAGGTTGACAATCGAAAGATTTAGGCATCTCATTCCCAAAGCACAGATGACATTTAGAGGGAATGCATCTCGGTAACGGTCCATGAAACGGTTGAATTTGTCTTGGTTCCTAACTAGGGGAACGGTAAACTTAAACTCTCCCTCGTCTTCCATGGTTAGCAGAAAAACCCACTAAAAGAGAAAATTTCAACAAAGAAGAAGAGTAGAATGGGGAAGAAGAACTTACAGGAGGTGGGGTGAAAGTAGAGAAGAAATGAGGAAGACAAAGGCTTTATGTAGACTACGGACTTGAAGAAGAAATGCGATAGAATTAATGGATTAAAAAAGAGGATGAAGTATGATTTATTTTGAAAAAGCGTGAGTGAAAAGGCGTGTCATGGGCATTCAATGGTTGAAAGGAACAACAAGCAAAATGATCGCATGAGCCATCATTTGAAACAGGTTAATAGGGAGATGACAGCTGGTAAAAAAAGAAAAAGAAATAAGAGGTGTGTCACGCCAAATAGAGAATTTGACGTGCATGCCTTGCGTCAGTAACCGAAAACGTGTCAGCAAGAACAACAGACAAGACAGAAAAGGTACGCTCCTCGCACGTGTATATTCAATTAAATAATGCGTGTATTTTGTATATCATCAATGCACACAGGTTTCAAAAAATAGCTAAAGAGAGCAAGAAGTCCGAACACTTAATTCCCTAATTAAGGCGTATGTGAAACAACATCATTACACTTCAATGATTGAAATTTCATTGAATGTAATGGGGGTCCAAATGAGCAGATATAAAGCACCCAGCATACCACATATGCAAGGGAGAACCAATCAAGAGAGAATGAGGAGATCAACACCATGGCAAAATGAGAAGAAAATGATCATAACTGTAGAAGAGATCAGACAGCTATTATCAATTCTGTAGTAATAAGGAAACACGATCAATGCAACAGTTAAAGGAAACAAGCACGGTTTGGGACCAAGTTTGTGGGAAAATCCCACTAACGTGGAAATTATCCCATGAATGTGACCATATTACAAAAAATATACAGAAGGTGTAGTCATATTTCCAAGAATACGGAGGGGATTTCCCTCCTTAGATTGATTTACCGATATTTTGTAAGAGCCTAGAAATTCAGGTTCAATGTAAACAAATGAGATCAATAAAAAACTAAGCAAATTCTCAAAAAGCTTTAATTTCTCCCTTCTCTCATTTTATTGTCGTAGTTTTTTTAACGTAGGGGAAAATTCTTTACAATTAGCTTGATTGATAAAGAAATAATTTTCTGTAAAAGGTAGTGTAAACCCTCTTAACTGTTTTCTGTTATTCCATTTAATCTGGTTTCGTTAAAAACAAATAAATGTAATTATTCTATCTTTTTCAAAAAAATAAAAAAACAAAAAAAACTAGTCATCAATATAAGTGCAATGCACGACCCATATTTATTTATTTTTGTATGTAAATTTTTTGTTAAGTGTGTATATTTACGTATTATATTTTCAATTCTAATTCAAAGTTATGCTATGATTTTGTTTTGCTATAAGAGAAATGTGAACAGATAAAATGAAAAATAACATTTGGTGAGTATAGTATATGTAAAATTAACATATTTAATTGAAACAAGACTACTTTGTGCCAAAACGTATACATACCCATTAACGAATAATCTTATAGTTTGTAAATTGTGGGGTAAATTTAAGAAATATTAGTTGATTTATCACTGCACCTTTGAATTGTATGACAAATTTCAATTGCATCATCACGAATTTAGAAATTGATGAAACCTAAGAAAATAATGTTTTGTTAAACTTAAATAATTATTATTCATTTCATGTCTAAAGTTGGAACTAAAGTGAAAAGTGAAAGGCAATGTTGTACGTACACCAACCAGATTCAATGCAATCATTGACTTCGCTTGACTTGGCTAATTTTCTAATTGAATTCTTCAAAAAAAAAAGTTTCTTTATTATAAACGTTTTACAAGGACGTTGGATAATATAACTTGTAACTATGATTTCTTAATCAAACCAGTCATCCACCGTGGCCTTGCAGACCAATATTTATAAGTTAAGCTTCCAGCCTCTAGGTTGGTCGTTTAATATTATTAATGTAATTATCTCTGTTTGACAAAAGAAATTAACTAGTCATCAAATAAATGCAATGCATGCCCCATTTTTTTTTGTTTAATTTCCTTGTCATGTGTGATTTACGTATAAATGTTAATTAGGTACTAATTAATTAAGATACATGATGTTTAGAATGTCAATGCTCTTGCAGGTTTGAATTCATTTCTCAATTCTAAATTTTAAGTTTAAACCCGGTGGACAACCAAATCTAACAACTTACAGATCTCGTGAGTGAACAGATAAAATTTCACATGACACATAACAAGATCTAAACCGAAGACTGCATTGAAGAGAAGATAGAGCGAAAATCGTAGAATCAATTAGATGGTTATGAAGAACAGACCAATGAGACAAAAATACATAGATTGCCGATGTGACAATTTAAAGAGAAGCTAATCAAGACCATTGGATTGATCAAACGGTCAAAATTTACTTAAATTGTCAATAATGATAAACTGAATCTTAAAAGAATATTTCGTTGATCTTATTTTCAGATAAAATTAGATAAGTTATATCAGATTATATGAAGACCTATAAATAGAGGCAAGATGTAACTCCAAATAGAACACAACAACCCTCAATACTCATAAGAAATAAGCTGACTCTGTAGTTTACATTAACTTTGTAAACGCTTTCTCCATAACGAAATACTATCAAAATCTCCCGTGCGTTTTATTTCATTTAAGGGTTTTCAACGTAAATATCATGGTATATTTATTCTCTTATTCTCTCTAAATTATTCTCTTGATTTTCACGTTATGATGTAGAAAATTTACGACCCATTATAAAAAATTGTGAATTATTTCTTTTCCAGTGAGTTCATAATTGTTTAACGATTGCAGTGAGGGATTGCAGTGGGGGAGCGAGTGAGTTGACACGGGACATGAGATTACAAATAGCAATGGATTCTGCACAAGGTTTGAATGCAATTTATTATTTAATCAACTTTAGTTGTCCTCAGATGGGTTGTTATAATATAATTTGTCACTAAATTTAATAGGAATATCTTTGAATTGCAGGATTGGAGTATTTGCATATTGCGGGCAAACCGGCTATGGTACATAGGGATGTGAAAGCACCAAACATATTATTGAATGAAACTTTTCAAGCAAAACTTGATGATTTTGGACTACCTAAAATGTTTTCAACTGATACAACTATCTCTCACATCACAACTGATCACTTTATTGGAACTCTCGGTTTCTTTGATTCTTAGTAAGTATTATTATCTCACTATAATGCGTCGAATAAAAATTGAATTTCTTTTATAATGTAGACAAATGCATATGTTTTATTTTTTTGGCCTGTAGGTACCACATGACTTGCAGATTAAACAAAAAGAGCGACGCTTTCAGTTTCGGGATTGTTATTCTTGAGCTAATAACTGGAAGACCTGTTCTGAGTAAAAGTCATGAGAAAAGCCATATATCTGAGTGAGTTAAGTTCATGCTGTCTCAAGGTGATATTAATTCCATTACTGATCCAAGCTTAGCGGGAAGATATGATGTGAACTCTATTCTGAAGGCAGTTGACATGGGAATATCTTGTGTCTCTCACAGCTCGACAAGAAGGCCAACCATGAGTTTGGTAGTGGCTGATTTAAAAGAGTGTTTGGCTATAGAATTAACTCGGAAAGAGGGTAACCTTGCTCAAAATGATTCCGCATCTTCATTTCCAAGTACTTTTGCCTCTGGCCCTATTGCAACATAGATCTTTTATCTTTTGCCTGTAATAATTTTCAATATAGTCAACTAGTTGTTCGCCCTAGCTTCAAAAAAATAACGATTCGCTTTATCTTGTAGAAGAACCTGTTTAAATTCTGAGACATTGTGAAAGAGCAATTATGGTAGAGGACAGTTTCTCTATGGCTAGTGGGTAACCCATCAAATTGTGAAGCAATTAAATGAGCCACCACCCCTTTTCAAAAAGGGAACCGAAACACTTGCTTATATCTCTCAACAAATCAAACCACCTATGCATTTAACTATCATGTCTCCTCTTACCAAAATCAAATAAAGTCAAACTATATATGCTAATATACAATCTTTTAAATAAACTAGATTTACTTCTCGTATATAGTATTATACGATTAAAAATAACATAATTTTGAAAATTTTGAAAATTTAAAGCATGTAAATTGAAAATTATGTTGGATTATCAATTTTATTTTGAAATATTGAAAGAAAACTATGGACTAAAATGTAAAACAAAGTTTTTTCTTTTAGATAAAATTTAATCATTTTTCCTCTCATATATGACATAGTTTAAGGTTATATTAAATAATGAATGTATTAAATTATATTAAAATAATATGCATAGTTGTTTAAAATATAGGAAAATATAGTCAGGAATCAAAATTTGTAATGTTTATTACCGTTCATTTTCTATCCATTGAATCTAACTAATTCTTGTAAAGCTAATTACTCTTTTGACAACAAGAAGCTATGGTACTTTTGATAGAAATTATAATTGTAATTACTCTTGATTATATTAAATGCAATGAATAACAAAATACCTTGATTATTATTAGTAATATGGCGTAAAAAATAAAAAAAGCAAGCAAGTGTTATTAAAACTGTTTTCGTATTAATTAAATAAAATAAAAAATCATGATATTGTGCCAACCAGAGAAATATTAACACAAGAGACAGGTAATTTTCTAGTTGAGACCCAAAAATATCATTTTTCGAGAGTACACAACGTATTATATTAAATTTCCACAATTTTTTGCCTCTAAACTCTTCTCCCCGCGGATTCTATTGCTGAGAATTTTTTATCATATGTTTTCAGCTAAGAAAATTTATGAATGAATGAAACAAAATAAAAATACAACAAAAAAACAGGGGAAAGGCTCTCGAAGGTTTTGATTGGTTTTGTTCTTAATTTATTAAAGTTTGATTGATAAAGAACTGAAAAAGAATTTAAAGTAATGGTGAGGAACTACGCACAATCTGCATGAATGACTCACCTTCTCCTTCAATGCTCTCATCATCTGGACGATTGGAACTTAAAGCTCTAGATGATGCAAATAATTGATATTGTTTATCAAGTGGGGTCATCCCTTCAAGCACATATCCCTCCATTGGTCCGTCGAATCAACTACTACGCACAGACGAACAAAAAAATTACAGCAATTTAAATAATGTTTAGGTTTTAGAAAGAACTTGAATTTGAGAAATCAAGTTGCAACACCTGGATTTTTGGTTCTTGGTGAAGCATTTGAGAAATTATAACATGATACTTTGAAACAATATTTTTTAATATAATAATTAAAAGGTTTGTTGGATACGCACCACAAACCAATAAAAATTCTACTACTGTAATATTCCAAAAAGTGCTAAATTCACGTTCAAATAAAAATGACATATGACATAGAATATTGTTGTATGTAGAATTCATAAAATAATATTAGATTAGTTTAAATATATATAGTTATTTTAAATTCTATTTATCTTAATTATATGTTTTAACAAATAAGTTTACATTTGATTCATTTTTTAACATTTTTCATGCATCTTATCTTTATTTCTTACATGTTATCATAATCAAATTTAAATTAGAGAATTGATTATTAATAATTCAACAAAGACACCAATCATGCTATCATTTTTAGTTCGTAATTTCAACTCTTCTATACTTGATTGATTGGGTGTGGTGAGATTTGTTAATTTTGTTTTCAAAACAAGTGAATGACCCCTTATGCAAAACTAAACGCATATTCTTAATTCGAGCTGATTTTGAATATTGCTCATAAAAAGTCATCAGATATTAAACTAAAGTAATTCTTAAATACTTCTACCGATAATAAATATTCCAATATTAATATTCTCAAATACAAAAATATATTTCACCGCCTTTTCTTCTGATTTATATGCAGAGAATAGTTCAAGCATCCTAAGTTGGGATGGAATATGTTACCGAAAATCTCGTGCGTGAGGTGTCGTACAATCTTTACTCCACGTGTGGATCATTTTTGCTTGAAGTCTGCACATCATAAATGAAAAACTCTGAAGACGAAGAGAATACATAGTGGTTTCCTTGTCGAAAAGTCTTTGATGCCTAAGTCAGTATCCTGAAGTAATTTTGATAGAGTTTTTCGTAGGAGAGAGTTGCGTACCTTACACTGTTGGTAGAGTGGTTATTTATACCAGGCCTTGGGAGAGGGATGTGTGTCGAGTAAGTTTCAGGTGAGATGACGGCTATTGTTGAAATGACGACCCTTGTTGAAGTGACATTAAATGCCTTTGTCCCTCTAGCTAACGTGCATTAAATGCCGATTTAACTCTAATCCTATGGGATGTGGTGGATGTAACCATTTGATAGCTGACTCGACACTTCATCATGACGATTTGAAGTCGACCGATGCCTATTGTAAATGGGAAAATGCCATATGGTGCGCCACTTTTAGCGAATGATGATGATGCGTAGCACAAGGCTAGTCGCGCCCTTGCATCAGTCCTTCCCTTGAAGCCTCCTAGTCCACGTTGGTCGGTGTTTCTCAAGCACCTATGGAGGCTGACCTTGTCAGGTCGGTTCCTTCCCTTTTGGGAGCTCAGCTTTCCAATTCCTCTTCCTAAATTAAGTAGAAACGTGTTTCGTGGCATGCCATGTGGTGCCATACCATAGGTAGTTCATAAATACCTGTAACACTTACCTTCAGTCGAAGATTTGGTAGGTCCCATCCACCCAGGTCTAAAGATTCCTTGGTCTGAGGTTCATCAAGATCAGCTCGGGGCAGTCATCTTATTGTGGGCACGCGTATGGCCTTATTTCTCTTGAATCCTCACTGTCGGTTTCACTCAGGGGGAGGTAATGAAGATTCAGTATGGATGCGTGAGGGGGAGGGCGAACGACACGACCCTTGGCCCTTCAAAGTCTCATGCCATTCCTTCAAGTTCCTGTTGCTTGGACATCTGAACTTACTGTATTCCCCCATGATTGGACATCATCTGAGCCGTTGGATCGACGCAACAATTATGATTAGTTACATGGTTGTGGCCTATATATAGGTGAACCCCCTTCCTTTTCCCTCCAAAATGTTTGCCCTTGAGAGACTCTAAACCCACTCTTTTGAAAATCCTTCGATTTGCAAAGACGAGAGTTAACTTCTGCAATCGGTGTCCTTTCTTTCTTCATCCACCATCCTTGCTGCTATCCTGTTTTCCTTCAAGGTGTGGGCCGCGCCTCCTGCTAACTTAGCCTCGCACACTCCTTCTTATTACCCTGGAAGATGCCCTACAGGTCGTTTGTTTCCCGTGTCACCATCCGTTCCTCGTCGTTGGTTCACCGTGGTAAGTCATTTTCTCCTTGTTTGGGTCTGTTCTTTTAACTTATTTGCCACCTCGATTTTTATCGTGCTTGAGGGTTCTGGGGGGGGGGGTGCATAGACTGTATGGACCATGCTGCCATGCCGACTGAAATGGCCGACCGATGGAGGGCCGATGATATTCCCTTCTCGTTATCTGAAGCTAACTTACAAGAGATTCAAATGGCTTGCCATATCCATGATTATGTTCAACTGCGTCTTCCTGAGGTAGGTGAGAGGGTTAATTCTCTAAGACATGGGGGACTAGATTGTATCTAGCCTCATATGAGTGCGGTTTGAGACTTCCTCTACATCATTTCTTGAGGAAGTGGTTTTCCTTGATGGGTATTACCCTGGCCCAACTCCTACCAAACTTGTGGAGGACTCTGATTGGTTGTTGGGCGCTCTAAAGGCTGCACCTCAACGAGGACTTGACTCTAGACGAGCTCGATTTCGTGTTCCAATTGAAATCCCCTCCCAAGAACAAGGCGGTAGAGGTGCCTCCTCATAGTTTAGGTTGATATTACCTCAGCAGCCATATTGGAGAAGCAGAGGGAATTATGAGTGAGATTTCTGCCTGGTACAAAGACTGGAAAGACAGATGGCTCATAAGTTATGGGCTCTGGGACTGCCATCCCGGGGATCCAGAGTCTGCGCCCCTGATCCCTCACGTCTTTGGGGTCGCAGGTGAATTTACATTTCCATGCAGGAGAACACCCACTTGTCACTTATCTTAGTCACTAATTTTCTTTATTCTTCTTATAGCTACTAAGAGGCGGCTAGAGGAACTTCTTTCCTGTCTCCTATCCTGGATTTCTTGCCTAGACGAGCTCCATGTTTAGGCGTGCTTATGATGCCCTCCTTAGGCCTGAGTTTTATTTTCAGGTAGACTTGTATTTGGACTCTCCAGAGGACGTAATAGTCGACCTTCCTATCAAGAAATTCTTGGAGGATTCTCCCAATCGTATGAGGATAATCCTGAATCACTCTTCCGCTTTTGTTGCTACCTTTTTTTTATCTTACCTCTCGTAATTATGATTCCTTACCTGAGATAGCTGTTCTTCCAAAAAGCAAAGGAAGGAACTCGATGCCTCCAAGATACATAAGATGGATGAGCTCAATGTTGAGGCATCAGAGCACTAACAACCCGGCCGGTCATGGCCTTGGCATAACCTAGCTCCCTCTCAAACGTAGAACAAGGAAAGGGAGGCTCAGCGAAAACTTCTGTCATGGATGA
Organism: Datisca glomerata; assembly: GCA_003255025.1. NCBI lineage: Eukaryota > Viridiplantae > Streptophyta > Magnoliopsida > Cucurbitales > Datiscaceae > Datisca > Datisca glomerata. The sequence goes on along the minus strand of QANY01007580.1, from coordinate 1,008,223 downwards.
CCATCTAATGCTCTGGGGATGCCTTGAATTATTTTATCCATTTAGCATGACATTTGATCTAACGACTATGACTCTCCTTTGATTGTGTTTCTGCCAAGTAAAGTTTTCACTTAGCCTCCCAAGACTTCCTGATCGGGATAAGGTTGTCTCTAATATTTAGCAACGTGAGAAAATCTCGAAGCATAAGATTCATCTCCTAGAGTGTAAGCTTTCTCAGAATATTCATTCCTGAACCCAAGTGTAGAACAGGGAGAGGGAGGTTCAACGAAAACTTGACTTGGCGGAAACGCAATCAAAGGAGAGGCGCAGTAGTTAGATCGAATTTCATGCTAAAGGAATAAAAGACTTCAAGGCATCCCTAAATCATTAGACGGTCCTCTTTATAGAGTTCACCTCAGGTTATGAGAGTTGTCGTGAAAATATTGTCAAAGTCCATTCTGAGTGGGACTTGAGTTTCCTCACTTGTCCGCAGGAACCACCGCCCAATCCTTTGCAGTTAGCTTACGAGCGTGTGATGGTCCCTGATACCAGGGGGCTCAAAAAAGCTACTGGGTTGTTACGCTCTCCCCTTGTTCATCTAGATGTCCCAAGGTCTTTGCCTATCTTTCCCAGGCTTCCCAGTCCACTGAGCTCCTTTAAATTCGTCAAGCTGGATGCAGAGGCCTCACCTTCTTTAACTCTAGGTCACCCTGAGGAGGAGGCCCTTCTTCCACCACTGGACTCCATCAGGGTTGTTGACCCGACTGAAACTCCCCAGACTCCTGCTACTGATGCTGTCGAAGCTTCCATAGGCCCTGTCATTTAACCTATTGTGTTTTTTATGACTTGTAATTTTCCCTTCTTTGTATTTATACATTTTGCTCAGTACTTTTGTCGAACCTTATTTCCTCATTTAACTTAATTTGTATGAACATTGATTTCTTTGATCTTGTTGTCTTTGTCATTGGTCCGAATATGACATGCATTTCTACTCTTACTAGAGCTCATTTCCTATCTGACGAGATGGTGTGCTCGACAGAAATCACTTTTTGATCCTGAATAGGGGGCTGGAGTACCACGCCAGTCATCAGTTTTTAATCCTGACTGGTCGGCTAAAGAGTTTTACCAATCATCATTTTTCATTTAATCCCGACTGGTCGGCTAGCGCGCTTTGCCAACCATCTCTTTTTGCTTAATCTCGACCGGTCGGCTAGAGCGCTTTGCTAGCCATCTCTTTTTTGCTCAATCCCGAATGGCCGGCTAGAGCGTCTTGCCAGTCATTATTTTTTGTTTAATCCATACTAGCCAGCTAATGCACCTTACAATTCATTACTTTTTGTTTACTCGACTGGCCGGTTAGAGCATCTTACCAGCCATCACTTATTGTTGTATCCTAACTGGCTGGCTAGAACATCATGTCAGTCATCACTTTTTATTTAATCTCAACTGGCCGACTAGAGCGCCATGCCAATCATCACTTTTTGTTTTGTGGAGTATGGTCAGGCATACCTGCTCTAACCAAAGCTCATTTCTCGTCTGACGAGCTGGTGTGCTTGGTAGACATCACTTTTTTATTCTGACTTATGGGCTAAAGCATCGTGCCAGTCATCACTTTTTCCTTCAATGCTCTATGGTGGAACGAGTTATTCATTGATAAGCCTCATGTAATTACAATTCTCCCCCCTTTTTGTTTCCTGGGGGTGGAGTTCCTACTCAGATTGGTTCCCCCGTCGTTGTCGACTCCTTTCTCTTGAGGGTTGTGGTGTAATATTCCCTCGACGTCTTCTGGTCTCCCTTCACTAATCCTACACCCACAGGGGTGGGGAACTTCATTACTCTCTTCCTCCTAAAAACTACCCCACGAACAACCGGGAGAGCTCGACAAACGAGTGAATGAAGTTCAGCTTTAGCTACCGTATCCATTTTTGGGCGGGTCTGCTGAGTCTCAAGTAAAACAGCTTGCATATCAAAGGTTTCGGGATGTGGTGCAGGTCCATCCAAACCTTGAAAAATTCCAGGTGTGCAAACAAGTCCTTAGTCCCAGCATAATGGGCGATCAGAGGCATTTTGAATTATGATGAGAGTTCTGCCCGCTGGATTTCCACCGAAAATGGGGACTCGGTCTGCCCCAGAATGGTCTTAACTAAGGCCACTGACAGTTTCCCCCCGTTTCCTCCTTAACTCCTCTACTTGCATCTAGAGCTTATGTAACTCGATCCATGATCTTTAACACTCACTGGTATGGTTCATCGCTTCCGTGTCCCTGGCAGTTTAGTTGGAATGATCCTTATTGCCTCTTGTTTGTTCTTCCACATCGCGGACCACCTTGCCTTTTCCTAAGTGGTCATCTGCCTTGGCTCATTATCATGGGATGACCCGACCGATGATTACTTTTCTTCTGGGGGATAATGTTTGTGCGTAACTAGAAGAGGAGAGTGGGTCCTCCTTTTCTACTTCTAACTCATTATGAATTTCTTCGGAGTGAGATGAGGATGTCATGCTCATCATGCCTTCACAGAGTGGGCTACTTCAAGTGTTTGGAAAGTGAAGGATGACTTTTTTGTGACTCCCCATAGATGACGCCAACTGTTGTTACTGAAAATATTATCTGTGAGGTGGCGGGCAGTCTCTCCTCCATGTGTGGATCCTTTTAGCCTGAAGTTTGCACAACACAAACAAAAAACTCTAAAGACGAAGAGAACTTGAATTGGTTTCCTAGTCGAAGAGTCTCTGATGCCTAAGTAAGTGTCATGAATTAATTTTGGTAGAGTTTTTCTTAGGAGAGAGTTACGTACCTTACACTATTTGTAGATGGGGTATTTATACCTGGCCTTGGGAGAGGGATGTTTGTCGAGTAAATTTCAGTTGAGGTGACGACCCTTGTTAAAATGACGAGCTAAGGGTGGCATTAAATTCCTTTGTCCCCCAAGCTGACATGTATTAAATATTGATGTACCTTTTGTCTTATGGGATGTGGTGGATGCGACAGTTTGGTGGATGAGACGACACTTCATCATGGCGATTTGAAGTCGACAGATGCTCATTGCATATAGGAAAATGCCACATGGAGTGCTACTTTCGGTGAATAATGATGATGCCTAACACAGGGCTAGCCGAGCTCCTGCGTCAGTCATTCCCTTTAAAGCCTCCTAGTTCATATTGGTTAATATTTCCGGAGCTCCTTTAGAGGCTTACCTGATCAGGTCAGTTCCTTCATTTTATTGGAGTTAAGTACAAACGTCTGTCCTGGATGACTTCTCCAATTCCTCTTCCTAGAGTTAAGTACAAACATATGTCGTGGCATGTCACGTGGCACCATACCATTGGGTGCTTGGTTCTACCCGTAATAGACTACAAGCTTTGAATAACAGTCAACGTGCAGTAGAAAGTTTAATAAATCTTGACGCAGCAAAAGGTTTATAAGCCAATGATTCGCTAATCGTTACTCGTTTCATTACATAACATGATCCTTCTCTCATGGACAACTATTGACATTTGGGTTCTATCTTTTCTATCTCCGTTAACCTTTTGTTGCTCTCTTCTACTTTGTGACTTAAGAAATAAATCTTTTTAACAATCTGCTTGCCTTCTTCAGTTTCTATCATATCCCCTTCCATCATCCCTGGTTACCTAGGTCGAGCCTCAAAGTACATTGGGAGGTCCAACACCATGTTACACTAAGCTAGAGGTAAAGACCCAAATTGGAGTATATGGTCATTTATATCATCTTCCAACGTGTCTTCTAACTCTTCATATTCTAGAAGGGGAGATTTTGATGCATCCTCGACATCAAGGCCGACTGATTGCTCTGTATCTTGAGTCTCAGGCACATGAGATTCTGATTGCCTCAAGATATCTTTTTACTCCGCATCTTCTAGTAAAGGATACTGTGGTTCATCTTGGGAGTCAAGGTCTGCAAATGGCTTATGACCCTGAGTTTTTGGAGACAAAGGTTTTGGTGAATCTTCGACCTTAAGGCGTATTGTCTTAATCTCGTACATGGCTGACATGTCAGACTCTAATCCCATGAGAATAACATCTTCCTTTTTCTCCTTAGGCTTTGGGTGTTTTTGTTGCCCCTTAAGCCTAGGTTCTTGTGTAGGTTGAGTTCTTGTTAATGGCTTATATGGTTGAGAAATTTTTCCAAGCCTATACCATCGACCAACCTCAGTTACATGTGGCCTAACCATCCTACGTGCTTCTCTCCTTTCTGAAACTATCCTTTGATTGTCCCTTTGGTGATCTCTTTGTTGATCCCTTTGTAACACTATAAACTGTAGGCTAGGATTCCTTGGTCTTTGATTATAATATGGGTGATTACGATTGTGTTCCCTATATCTCGACCTATATTGTGGTTTGTGGCACATGCGAAGACCACTGCAATATCTAGAACATAGACTTACGACTATGAGGCACATAATTATTAGGTGTATATCGAATGTATCCTTCCCTTCTTCTTATTGGACTCTTAGGTCGTGGATGACTTTTCCTATGCTCATCCTCAATCTCATGTTTACATCAGCCGCACAACTTTACTTATTTCTCTTTTGTTACGTTTTTTTGCTTTTCATTTGAGCGTAGCTTTTGTTACAGAAAACACAATTTTTCTTTGATTTTCAAACTCGGTCATGGTCTATCTTTGACCTAGGCTAGTCTATCTTATTAAAGTCAACAATCACCACATTCATCTCTGCTACATAGAAAAGGGTTATCATCTACACCCATCACTTCTTTTCTTCTCTCTGAGAAACGTAGAGTCCCCTTCTCAATCAAGTCATGAATTGCATTGTGAGAAACTACACATATTACAGTAAAACGGCTCCAAACATGATGTCACTTACAATATGCCTTCTTCTTCAACTCCTCGGCCGATGGAATCACATGGCCCTCAGGCAATTTTATCATTTTGTCCCATAACAAGTGATAAAAATTTTGGCTAGCTTTAGTTATATCAAACGTATACATTCTCTTGGCATGGCTTTCTCCTTACATCATGGGTAAGTCAAGCCATATTTTGTACGTTGTTAGACTTAAATAAGACCTTGCAAAGATATGGATTATTAGCCACTATCTTGGTCGTGCCAATCTTAGCGGTCTCTTCCTTAGTTTCTTGCTCTTCCTCCTTAAATGCATTGATCTCAAGATTTGGATCCCTATAGTACGTTTCCCTTGATGAACTCCTTCTCTTGGACTCTTCCTTTAATATCTCCTCATAGCGGGTCACCTTAGAAACAAACTCAAATAAGTCTCTAAACTCCATTCCTTCAAATTTCCACCTTAGCTTCAGGCTCAAACAAGTCTGAACTAATTTCATAAATTCATTTTCTTAGAGGACAAACCTACATCAATTTTTACCCCACTTGAATTGTGCAATGAAATCTTCAGTTGTTTCTCCTTTTTGGCGTAACCTCGCCAAATAGGCCATGGACACCTTAGTCTCGATCTTATAGAATTGTTCATGAAATAAGTGCTCCATGACTTGCCAATTTCTAAGTGAGTTGGCAGGATGGTTAATATACCAAGTGAAGGCCGCGTCAATGAGAGAACTGGCAAACAACCTCAACTTCAAAATTTTCTTACCTCAAACTTCACCACACTGGGCCATGAATCGGCCAATATGCTCAACTGTGGATGGGTTCTTATCTCTAGAAAATAGATTGAACTCATCATACATGTAACCTCTAAGAAATTCAACTATATCCATGAACTCGGGATAAAGTTTCTTATACATGGGTTGACCAGTCCTTCTCATCCCAGGATTGGTCACATTGTGTATCATATTCTTAACGACCTCACGGTCTAGGTTTTGACCGTTATGGCCTAGAGCTTGCCTCAGTCGACCTTGCATATTGTTAGCCTGGATTTCATTTCGGTCAACCCTCCAATTCTGGCCATTATTTTCAGCATTTTACCCCTAGGCTAGTTATTCCATCTTGCTGGTGGTGGCTAGTACAGAGCTGGCTGCTCAACTCGCTCTTGCTAAATCGGTTGCACATGTTGTTGTATTTCTTCAACAATTTCTTGCAACGTGTAAAGTATGAAACCCTTGTTACATACTATAAGTGATAGTTTGCTAAAATCCATCACCCCTGCTTTGGATGGCTTGTTGGATAGCCTAGAACTTTCTTCAGCCATTACTCTATAAGCCTCATCATCATGGGTCGATTTCCTTTCAAAAGACTTGGATCCAGTGCTAGCCATATGCGTTTGGTGCTCAATTTTCAAAGCTTGTGTCTTAGGTCTCGTAATGGGCATAAACTTCTAAACAGAGTCCCATCGAGCATGCTAAAAAATATGTTTAGAAAAAATTCATGTCTCAGCTCGTTGGGTCAAACAGAGATACCTAGGCTCGAGGTTGGCCCTTGACCAAAATCTACATCCATGTTTATTAGTGCACGAGCGTGCCAATTCTGTCCAACTTAGTCGAATAAAATGATTACCTCATTAATCTGACTTCTTCTCAAGTGACATTGGAAAGTAGGGAACAAATCTTCCCAAAAAAATTTCTCTTACTACTACTAAGATTAAAGATTTGGAAATAATAAATATCAATCAAACAGAAATGAAAAATACTTGTAATTGTAAAAAAATAGTCATATTGAAATTGAAATGGGGAAAACCAACTTGATTGAATAAATTTAAAAGAGGAATGGTTTGCTACGAGAAAGCATAAAATCAACTAAAGCTAAAGAACAATTCCTAAGAGCTAAAAAGCTAAGAAACTACAATTAAAAGCTATATTGTAGTGTTGTACTGTGTTGTGAATATGTTCAGATACCCTCTTCTCTAGCCTCAATGTCCTTATATAGGCATGGAATGCTTGACTTGTAGAGAACTTCAATGAAGATGTGCTTAAATCCCATGATATCTGTAATTTTAAAATTTAAAACCATATCTGATGATTATGAATTTGGTATACTTCTACTTGAAAGATGAGTTTTAGAGATGATAAGTTAATATTCATGTTATCTTCATATTAAATTTCAAATCTCTAGGATATAGGTGAACTAGGTTCACTAGTAACTCTACATCTCACAAACTTTCGAGTATCAACTTAAATTAGGCAAGTATAATGACTATGTCATCATGAAACACAATCTTGACCTAAGCTGGGAGACAAAATATCATGTCAATTTGTTTGGACTCCCTAGACCTTGTCTAATCATATGCTGACTAGTTAGAGTCTTAGGCCGAGAGACTTTATCCCATGTCAATCTGCATGGGATCCTTAGGCCTTTAGTTCTTACATTTGCCTTAGACTTCATGAACAAATTAATCTAGACATCCTAGGTATACATATGAGACAATGATCTAGATTACATAAGGTAGACTTAGTCTTTGATCCTTACTCCTAGGATGATATCTTCTTGAACAAAAAATTTACAGCCCAAAGGCTTAGGCTTTAATCTTAAGCCCACAAAATTACAATTTTTAGATAGAATTGTGCTATTGTAAAATTGTGGTTCAAACATGTTTATAAGCCAATGATTCACTAATCGTTACTTATTTCATTACATAACATAATCTTTCCCTCATGGACAACTATATGACATTTGGGTTCTGAATGTAAGGTTGGAGTATTTTTACACGAAGGTTTTTTTTCCACAAATAAACCACAGAGATGTAAAGCTAAAAAAAATCATATTGATCGAGAATTTCTGAGCAAAACTGACTAGGTTTGGCTTAGTCAAGGCCGGGCCAACCGATGATATCAATCATGCATTGATCGACATTGCAGGAACTCTTGGGTACCTCGACTCTGAGTAAGTCATTTGTTGTAGTCAACTGCTTAAGAATTTAGGATTATATATAGATTCATTTTAGTTTTACTGGTATTAGACATAAAAAAGGTTGACTACAAAAACTGATATCTATAGCTTTAGTGTTGATATGTTGACTATAATCATAGGTTGACTAGCGATCAAGAAATAATGAATCTGTACATAATATCAATGGGCGAGCTCCAATCTTGAAGAATAATATGTTTAAAGTACTATTCACCCAACACTAAATGGGGAGTTTTTAATAGAATGCTGAAAAATCTATAGATATAGCAATGTCTTATCTATCATTGAGCTCTAACACAAGGCATGTGAGATTGATGACTCTACAGTTAAGGTGTGATGTGGTAATTCAAGAGTGGTGTTTTCTATAGTTTTCCCTTTCTACATTCATGGCTTATGTGCATTATTCTTATTGATGTTCTTTTGCTGCTTTATTAGTTTTTCCACTTAGAGAAGTTAGTTATAGAGAGCTCTAATTGTTCTAGCCTAGCCAATTGATGGAGGAATCATTCAAAAAGTAGTGATGGTAGAGAGGGAGAGACTAGAGGAGTGAGACTGTGCAAAACAGAAATTGAGAGTTAAGCTCTTAAATGTGACGAACTAGTGTGAAGGAGCTCAAGATTGCTTATTTTAGTGAGTATTATGAAGTAAGTGCATGCTCTATTTCTTGTAAACACATTATACTCGATGAACATTGTAACTCCTGTAATATCTGAATATAACAGTAGCTCACAATGGATGTAGATCAATTTGATTGAACCACTATAAACTTTTTCTTCTTCATTTTTGCAACTTTTCTTTACTATATGTTTTCTCTGTTTCGGATATAACTAGGGGAGTAGATTTAACTGAACTTAGTTTAGTGGCTATTGCACAAAAAATTGGTATCAGAGCTGTTTAGCTCAAGTCACTATGTTGTTTTTAATAGCTTTCTGAGTATATAAAGTTTAGTGAAATTAAATCTAGTCACCGATGTCTACAATATTGAAATATAGAGGTTTAATGGTAAATGAGACTTTGGTATTTGGAGGAAGAAGATGAGGGCCATTCTGGTTCAACATAAATGTGCAAAGGCACCTGGAGGAGAGAAAGACCTACCTACCACTCTGTCAGCTGATGAAAAACAAGATGTGATGGAGACTGCCTACAATACGATCATTCTTAATCTTGCTAACAATGTGCTTCGACAGGTAAATGATGAAGACACTACTGCCAAGGTCTGGATCAAACTAGAGTCTCTCTACATGACTAAACCTCTTTCTGGTAAGATCTATCTTAAAGAGTAGTTGTTTGGTTTTAAGATGGATCAATCAATCCTAGAACCCAACTTGGATGAATTTGCTAAACTGAATATTGAGTTAGAAAAAGTTGATTCAAAGGAAGATTTAATTGATGAGAATCAAGCCACAATTGTCTTGCACTCACTCCCAGATTCTTATAAGAATTTTAAGGCCACAATGAAGTATGGCTGGGATTCATCATCTCTTGAAGATGTACTTGGTGCTTTGAGATCAAATGAGATGACATTAAGAGCAAAGGAGAAACAGACAAGTGGAGGGATTGGCAATGAGAGGAAGGTATGAGAATAGGGATAATGGGCAGAAGGGCAAGGGCAGGTAAAAATCAAATTCCAAAGCTAGAGGCAAGAAGTGTTTTTCCTATCATAAAGACGGTCATTTCAAATAAGATTACCTTGAAACAAAGAACAAAAAGGCATTGATGAACTAGGAGGATGTATATGCTGCTTTGGTCTTTGATGGCTATGAAAGTTCAGATGTACTTATTATGTCTACTAAAGAGTTTAATGATGAATGGATCATGGACTCAGGATGTACTTACCACATGTGTCCCAAGAAAGAACTCTCACAAGTCTACATTTCGCGCTGCCTCGATAAGGCCACACTAAAGCATGTAGATGGGGCAAGATTATAACCGGCAACAATGTATCATGTAAGGTGACAGGCATTGGTTCTATTTATTTCAGGATGTTTGGTGCCTAGATCAGAGTATTGACTAAGGTGAGACTAGTTCCTGAATTAAAAACAAACTTGATATCTCTAAGTACACTCAATGAGGTTGGGTAGAGTTTTAGAGGTGAAGGAGGGGTACTTAAGGTCTTAAAGGGTATCATGATAATTATTAATGGTATCAAGCAAAATGACTTGTATAGCCTTGTGGGAAGCACACTTACTAGTTCAACTGCTATTGAAGCTCAAGGAACTCAGGATAAAACCAGTCTGTGGAACATGAGGTTGTGACATGTTAGTGAGAGAGGACTCATAGAGTTATGCAAGCAAGGACTGTTATGTGGAGACAACATAGGTAGTCTGAAATTCTGTGAACACTGCATATTAGGTAAGCAAACAAGGTTAAAGTTTAACACTAGAACCCATACCTCAAAGGGAATATTAGATTATGTTCACTCAGATGTGTGAGGGCCTTATAGAATCCCTTCTCATGCTGGTAACAGGTACTTCATGACTATCATTGATGACTACTCAAGAAAAGTATGGCTGTACTTGATGAAGAATAAGAATGAGGCACTGGTCAAGTTCAAGGAATGAAAGTTTCTGTTTGAGAAGCAATCATGAAGAAAAGTAAAGAAGCTCTGGACAGATAATAAACTTGAATACCTGAATGAGGATTTCAATTCCTTCTGCAGGAAAGAGGGAATTCAGAGACACAAATAGTTGTTTCTATTCCTGAAAAAAATGGACTAGCTGAGAGAATGAATATAACATTTTTAGAAAGAGTGAGATGCATGCTTTCTAAGCAAAGTTACCAAAATAATTTTGGGGTAAAGCTGTAACAACAACATGTTACCTGATTAACATGTTTCCTTCTACTGTCTTAGAGCTTAAGACTCCTGAAGAAAAGTGGAAAGCCACACCTAATTCTTATGAACACCTCAGGGTGTTTGGGTGTACTGCCTATGCTCATTCAAGTTGTGGGAAGCTAGAACCAAGAGTAATTAGATGCATCTTCTTGGGGTACCTAAAAGGCACTAAGGGCCACAAGATATGGTATAGAGTTGAAGGGTATTGAAAACCCATTATCAGTAGAGAAGTGACATTCAAAGAAGATGAACACTCAGGAATACAACTAGTAGCTCAAGATTTTGAAATTGGCTAAGAAAAGGAGAAAGTTCATTTTGAGGTGGAGCCACCACTTGGCTCAGATTCTGTCCCTACAGATGCTTAAACTGAAATAGAAGAAGACCAAACTAAACATCATATGGAAGAGCATGATGACCTACATGACTACCTTTTGGCTAGAGATAGACATAAAAATCAGTCAAAGGCACCTTAGAGGTATGGTTATGATGATGTGGTGGCATGTGCTCTGAATACAACAATGGATGATTGTGAAGCTGAACCTATGAACTATCACCAAGCTATGAAGAGTGTAGATTCAAAAAGGTGGAAAGAAGCAATGGAAGAGGAGATCGACCATCTGTATAAGAATCATACTTGGATACTTGTACATAAACCAGAAAATTAAAATGTGGTTGGGTGTAAATGGATTTATAAGAAGAAGCAAGGTACAATTGAAACTGAGATCAGTTATAAGGAAAGATTAGTTACTAAGGACTTCACTCAGAGGGAAGGGGTTGACTGCAATGAGGTATTCTCACAAGTTGTAAGAGATACCTCAATCAGGATAATTCTGTCTCTAGTTCTTGCTTCTGAGATGGAACTTGAACAAATGGATATATTTTCTTCATGGGGAGCTCGAAGAGACAATTTATATGAGTCAACCTGATGGTTTCATGGTACCTAGTAAGGAGAAACATGTTTGTTTACTCAAGAAGTCTCTGTATGGGCTTAAATAGTCCCCTAAATAGTGGTATAAGAGGTTTGACACCTTTATGACTAGAAATGGTTTTCACATATCCTTTTTTGACAATGTATATTTCAAAGGCCCAAATCACAAAGATAATGTCTATTTAATGTTGTATGTTGATCATATTGTTGGTCTTCGCGACGCATGTGACGTGAGGTCATTTAAAAAAATTAAACTTTTAATAAAAAATCGAATCTTTTAGTAAAACAAAATCGTGCAACGCTACGATAACAAAAAAGTTTATTGAAAACTCTTTTCAATTAGTCAGGATCTATTATATATTTATATATTAAATTAACAACATACAATGTTAGGAATCATATACCTCTTGTAGTCTAAATCAAGCATCCTGGCGAAATCGATCGATTCTCCATTCCCACGAAATCATTCCAACGATCAGCAGACTGTGAGATCCACACCAAGATCTTTCAAGTCAATCCTCAATGCACTAGGACCTGTGTGGGCACTTAGAATATAACGAAGATACTTTTCTGTCTCTAGATGTACTCAACACACGATATCTAAAGATTTTACTAAGAATGAATTTTGTGACAAGATTCTCTAAAAGAATGTGCGGATGATTCTTTTAGGGATTTGATTAACCCTTAATCGTAGAAGAAATAACTTTTTGAGAAATTGTGTTCTTCTCTCAACTCTTGATTGATGAACTGATTCTCTGATTGATTGATTAATCTGATCAACTGATCAACTTAACTCATCTGATTGATGCCATCAGAATAATATATGTATATCTTTCTTGATAATGTCGTATAAGATATTTAGGGATAATTAAAATTAAAATTTAAAATTTAATTTCAAATTACCAAATACAGTAGGACCCATTGTATAATGGTGTACAACTGCAGTTCTCCATGGCATTGTAGTGTGCCGTGAGGCAGCACGATGCCTCACGGCACCACTGTAGTGCCATGGCACTACAGTGTTGCACCCCCACTACTATAATGTCATGTGACACTATAGTAGTCCATGTCAATCTCCGATATCCTATTAGTGATTGACAAGTGCAAATTATTACAAATTAAAAATATTTATTTTAATCAGATAAATATATAGATATCAGTTAAATTTAAAATCATATCTGATTACCCCTATTAACTTAATTATTTGTTATTTTACAAATAACATATTTAGTTGATCCAAAATATTAGCTTATAATAATTTAATTCTCTAATTTCACAAATTAGATATTTTGTCTCACTTATCGATAATTAAAAATAATTTATATATATATATATATATTAATTCTAAAAATTATATTAATATATAAATAATTTAATTATTTATTTTTTAATTAATTAATGCCCCATAATAAAAATTCCTTTGCAATGTAGTTATTTTCTAATGTCCTGAAATATTTACACCCTACACTGTGTAGTATATAGGTGACTTGAGGACCATGAACCTGTAATTCTAAGCTCCAATAAAATACATTATTTATTAAACTCTGTAATTAAATAATTTTATTTATTAATTCTATTATTACTCCACTATAAATATGAAATTACACTCTTAGATATTATAGATTGTATTTACAGAGTATTCTGGTGTAGTTCACTAATATAATCAATTCATGTAGTTCTATCCTCCGATTATTGGTTCGTAAATAAGAACTTGTCAAAATTATCGTTTTACCCTTCTAATTACCTCTTGATCTTTTAGTACCATTAATCTATTAGTGAATGACTAATTTATAATCTTATTATAAATTTGAGCTCAATAACCATTCAGTTCTAGAATAAACACTTAAGAAAACCAATATACGATCTATTAGGAAAGCTTGGATTCCAAATCTTATAAGATAATGTTCTCAGCCATGCATATTAGTGAACCTCCAAAACAAAAGTCACTAACATATTTTACAAACAAACCTTAATGAGTGAATCAAAAGATTCAGTGGACATGTATAGGAGTTCATGACTACTCAGGATTCAGACTGATCTACATATTATTATCAAATTGATGTATATTAAATCTTTATGATAAATGACACGTTGATAAATATATTAATTCCATCGGTCCAGTCATATATAATCTCATTATATAAAGTACATTCACTAAGATGTCTATCCACATCAATGATCTAAACCTAGATCACAGGCATTCATAATGCTTAGTGAACCTTACTAGCAACCATATATTGAAGATTCTGTACTTTAATATGTTGCTGACAATTTTATTCATTATCTATGATCTTAAGCCTCTCGTACTAACACAAGATCGTAGTCTCATTAATGAATATGAAATTTTTAGATATTTATATAAATTATTCAACAATAATTTAAAAGAACAATTATAAGAAAAGGGTTTGGAGTGTTGTTCTTATCATAAAAAAGGTATCTAAAAAGGGTGATCAACATGTTTGGCTTGACAGGTGCTAAACCATTATCTGTTCCCTTGGCTTCTCACTTCTAGCTTTATATTGCTCTGTGTCCAGAAGAATAAGATGAGAAGAAATAGATGAGTAAGGTACCTTATGCAAGTGTTATGGGTAGTGTAATGTATGTTATGGTATCCACAAGACCTGATATTGTATAATCAGTGAGTGTAGTTAGCAGGTACATGGAAAACCCAAGGAGAGAACATTGGGAAATAGTAAAGTGGTTACTAAGATACTCGAAAGGATCAGATACAAATCAAAGGTTATGTAGTTACAGACTGTGTAGGTGACCTAGACAAGAGAAGATCAAGCACATGTTACATTTCCACCTTGGGAGGAGGTTACATAAGTTAGAAATCACAACTTCAATCAATTGTAGCAATATCAACTACCGGGTCTGAGTATATTGCTCTTACTGACCGAATTAAAGAATCAATTTGGGTGGATGGAATGCTCACAGAGTTGGGTACTCCTATTAGTGTACCAAGTGTCTTATGTGACAATCAAAGTGCAATACACTTCTCCAAAACCAATTCCCCATGAAATAACAAAACACACAGATGTGAGACTTCATTTTGTTAGAGATGTGATCTCTAATGAAAATGTGAAGATGGAGAAAGTTTCAACAGAAGAAAACCCTGTAAATATGGCTATAAAGGTCATACCAGTCACTAAGTTCATTTATTGAATGAACCTAGTGCAGGTAAATTGCAACCAGAACTAAGATGAAAGAGTTGAGCTATATGTCTAAATGCTGCTAGAGTCAAGGTGGAGAATTATGAGATTAATGACTTTACATCATAGGGAGTGACATGGAAATTCAGGAGTGGCGGTTTCTATAGTTTTCCCTTTCTACATGCATGGCCTACGTGTACTATTCCTATTAATGCTCTCCTGTTGTTGTTAGTTTTACCACTTAGGAAAAGTTAGTTAGAGAGATCTCTAATTGGTCTAGCCTGGCTAATTGATGGAGGAATATATTGGGAAAGTACTGGTGCTCAAGTGGGAGAGACGAGAGGAGTGAGAGTGTGAGAAATAAATATTGAGATCTAAGCTCATGAAGGTGACGAACCAACGTGAGGGAGCTCGAGATAACTTAATTTAGTGAGTATTCTGAATTAAGAGCATGCTTTGTTTCTTGTAAACACATTGTACTCGATGAACATTGTAACTCCTTTAATATGTCAATATAATAGTAGCTCACAGTGGATGTAGATCAATTTGATCGAACCTCTATAAAATTTGTCTTATTCATTTCTGTAACTTTTCTTTACTACTTGTGCTCTGTTTCAGATATATCTAGGCAGAGTAGATTTAATTGAACTAAGTTTAGTGGCTATTGCACAACAAGGCTATATATTAGTCAAGTTGTTAAAGGATTAAAGTACTGCTTGGAAGCAGAATTAGCTCGAATAGATGATGATCAAGTGCCTCCTCTTGATTCAATAGATTCTTTTGGAACAATGTATGGTACTTCATATTCCTAAATCAATTTGATTATTGTAAGGTCAACTTATGTCTAAAAACTGGTTTTTTAATCCGATAGTAAATTATGTTTGATGGATTATCTCATGTTGCTTTTAAAATATTATTTCTTATGATTTAAATTGAGTTTGAAAATACTTTTAAACAAGTCGTTAGAGATTTATATAGAAAGGACTCTCATAACTCGTTTGAATCTTATGGGTTCCAATCCATAGTCATTCCTATACTTAGATATTTGTTATATCATTTTCAATAAATTGGATTAAGACATGTAGTTAAGGTTTGGTTTCGTATACTATTAAAGTAGTAATTGTAGACTTACTAATAATAAATCAAGTTTATAGTTGGTTATTATTCATAAGCTGAAGTTTTATTGCTCATTAAATAAAATCTCTCATTTATAAATTAATTAGCCTATGAAAATTAGTCCATTAAACTATCAATTATAATTTGATACAAAGATGGTTCATTATAGAATTACTCTAACTAAAATTAGTCATCTTTGTGTTATACTCTACTGAAGGCTGAAAGATTTAAAGATAATATGTAAACTAGATCAATAAATTGAACTCATAATTCTCTACTGAAGGCTGAAAGATTTATAGGTCGTAGGTAGTACATGTTGAAATTATGTCCATAACGTATGGTGTAAGTACTATTTATGAGTAAACAATTATTTTTTAACATTTATGTGATACTGGATGTTATGGATAAATTGAAAGTTTCCTTTAATTAAAGTGTTTTTTATAATTTAACCGAGCAGTCTTTCAAACAAACTCTTCTAAGATAGTTCAGAATGTTATTCACAATATTATGATCGAGTAGGAAATCTAATCCAATCATGACTGTTAGGTTGAAGCAAATTATGCCGACATTGAGGCATGAGGGTGGAGACTCTAAGGGTTGACCTAGATATGTGATGAAACATGTTGAATAGATGAGTAACCAATTAGTTTAGAGCAAAACCATTTATCTAGTTATAAATCTAATTGTTACACCTTAAGGGTATTTTCATAAGTACCTTAATCCTAAGGTTAATACAAAACTTGACTTAGTTACTTGTGATCTTTGATACACCGAAGGAGTGAGTTCGAACTGTCAGACAATACATCGACTGTTGGGACCGTGATTCAATTATGTTAGAGTTGTGTGATTCACAGATATGGAATTCGTTGTAAGATTGCAAAAGTAACAATATCACCTTATGCTTGATTGATGAATGTGTGAATAAATAAACTGGGTCTCGTACTCGATGACATGAGTTATTGAATAAGGCATGGTGATCTGTATGAGACATTTCACTGATATGTCTTTCTTATTTACAATCAATAAAGGAGTTAAAGAAATAATAACTAGATGGGTAAATGGTAATTTTATATACCACTCTTATTACTGATATTCATGAAGGGTAATATCGTTAAATATTCTGTGGACCGTGAAATATAAATGTTTATTTGCACCAACAGAAAATGTAACACGCATGATTCGAGAGTTTATTCGGGTTCAGACCTTTAGTGGAGTCATACGATACCAAGATTAAATAGATCAGAAATTTATGAAGATGAATTAGCCGGGTATTCGAATCTCATAGCTTTGTTCATGTGAAGATAAGGACATGAGTGAGAAACAACAATAGTTGAACCAAAAACGTGTTTTGACCATTGTACACTTCCCGAACTCATATGAGATGAGTGTCATCATTGTATTAGTGAAGGGTAAAATTAATGTTCAAATTAATTATTTTTTATTTTCTAATTATTGTATAATTAATAAATAAAAGAAATTAATTGATTGATTGATTGAGATCAATCTAATTCATCAATTTAGACTGATGAATTTAGACACAATTTTAGCTCTAGGATAGATTGATTGATATCAATCTACTTCATAAATTTATTTTCCTGTAGGATTTTGGCTTTTATCATATAAGGATGTATGTGTTACATCTCTAACCTGAACTAACCTAAGTGTGTTAATCAGAGCAGACAATGTTTCTCTCTTCCTCCCTTATTGTTGCAGCCGAAATCCTACAGGAAAGAAAATTTTTGTTTTCTCTTCCACAGTTGTTTTAAGAGCTCACACTCAATTCTTACAAAAATCCTTGAGAGATTTACTTTTGTCTATAACAAGTGGTTGTTGTTGTGAATATCAATTACTAGCTCTGTAAATCTCAAGAACGAAGAACGTGAGATAAAGAATTAGATTCCACCAAATCAGATATTCTCCATTAATTGAAAATGTATAAATTGTTTCTATCTCTTCTCGATACATTTTTACCGTTATGCACGTTCATTGGTTGGGTATGGCATTTAATTTGATTAAATGTTTGTTTTGAATTTTTTTATATACCGCCCGTGAACTAGTCATGGTTCATTAATGCTTTATAAAATCTAAAACTCGATCCAACAAGTGGTATCAGAGCCAATGGTTTTTGAATATGCATATTCTGTATCTAAACATTTAAATGGATGAATATGATGATATTGGCATATATTTTTGTATGGTAGATTCAAATAATATTTTAATGTGTTTTATGAATGGATCTCGATCGATTGACTCTAGGTATTATTTTCTAATTTTAGAATTAATGTACGCCGAAATTGTGGCATAGGATTTTATGTAAAATAATTTTGCAAAGAGTTGTATCGTTAAATTTCATGTAAATTTGTCGTCGCATTAATCCTGAAAAGTCGCCCATCCATAGCCGCCATTCGCCGTGCACCATCACACGCCACTGTTTGCCACTGCGCGCCGCTATTGACCGTTTCCATCCGTCGCACCCTGCACCATAATTCGTGCTGTCAATAGGGTTTAGGAAACCCTAGGGGGTGGCACTTAGGGTTTAGGAAACTTTAGGGTTTTAGAAACCTTAGCTCGCCTAAAACCATGTTTGGCCTTGGGCTGGCGTGGACCCACCAAGCCTATTGAGGTTTTGGATTGAGCAACTGTTGCTTGGCCCAAATGATTCGCAAGGACTTGAGATTTGATTCCTAGGCTAATCCATTCCCTAAAATTAAATTTATTTAATTTGGTAATTTTTCAACAATGATTAATTGGAATTTATTTTGTAAATTATCTTTAAAATAAATCAATTGATTAATTTACTTGGTAATTATTTATCAAAGTACAAATTGATGGAAAATTAAATTTAAATTGAAATTTTCATTTTGAAATGGGATTGGACCTTGGTAAAGGGTTATTAGAGGGTGGGACTTCCTAAAGGAGAATGAGATAATTACAGACGTCATGAACACTAGCATTTAAATTATTGTAATTGTTTTTTATGAGTTGTGATTAGAAATGAGCCATAGAGAGGTTAATTTTGAATGTATAATTTATTATTAATCTCACATGCTCAAATAACATATCATATAGGAATATGGATATGTCAATATCAAATTGACATGTAACATGTACATGCATAATTACAGTTTAAATTTATATTGGGTTTAGCTTTAAATACAATGTGAATTTTATAAAAAAAATCAACATTTTTAAATTGTGATTTAAATTATAAAAGTTTATAATTTTTGAAACTTGTTTTTCAGATTTATAAAGAGTTATGTTTTTTTTCTAAAAGTAAAGAAAAATCCAAATTTTCAAAAACTAAGTGGGATGGTCGTCTACATTAAAATGTTCTCAAGATCCCCAACTTAAACTTGATCGTGACATGAGGAATGGTTTAGAGCCATCTTAGCGGTCATCTCTTTAGTGGGAGAAACTTAAGAATCCTGTCATTTAGAGTCATCGAGTTACTTGCGAAGCTAAAGCTTGTAAATGATGTGGTGAGGCGGGACCGTCCCCAGACAGACCGTTAGTTCATAACAACCTTTAAAGTTGATGCGTTAGTTAAACATTTAGACTGAATCACATTGGAATCTCTTATAGGAGCTAGTCAATGGGTCTAAGGTGACAAAAAATATTGGTGATTGGTTGAGCTATATATAGTGATATCTTGATAAGCGTTAATCAAATGAGAAGAGTCTCAATGCGAAAAGAGGTAGCTTAGGCGTTGTCCCTAAATGAGACGAGTTATCATTTGTTGATCGTAACAGCAAGGAAGAAATATGTTTTTATCAGATTTTTAACATTTAAGTATTTGCATCACTCATCATACTTTCCTAAATGATTAAATAGTTATATACACTGCTTTATTTATTATTTGCAGTAATCATGTCATTATCCTCACCCTCAACAATCTTGAATGCAAACAAACTCACTAGTGAAATTACATGGATTGAAAACGTAATCTTGATATAGTACTGATGATAGAAAAGTACAAGTTCGTGCTCACCACCTCTTGTCCCCTTGAGCCTATTGTTGAATCGACTCAAGAAGAAAAAGATGCCTATGCTTCTTGGCTGCCTTCTAGTGAGATCACCAGATGTTACATCTTAGCATCAGTTAGCAGTGTGTTGCAGCAGCAACATCGGAACATGGAGACCGCCACTGATATGATGTTGAACAGCACTGAAATGTTCGGGGATCAGGGTCGTTAAGCCAAAAAAGTTGTTGTGTGAAACATCATGAACTGCCGAATGAAACTCAGAACTCCTGTCGGAGAACATATGATGTTGATCATTAGTTATCTAAATGAGATGCATAACATGGGTGCGGAGGTAGATGATGAGACTCAAGTTCATATGATCCTTGAGACCTTACAAGACACTTTTGAGAACATAACACTTAATTATTTGATGAATAAGTTGAGATAGTCTCTTCCGGAACTCATGAAGGAGTTGCAAGCTGCTGAAACCCTATTTTTGAAGGGCAAGAGGAAGAATGGAGAGGCAAACATTATTGAAAGTAAGCATTCCACCTCTGGAACAAAAAACACAAGATAGGTCCGAAGAATGCTAAAAAGGCAAACTCGAAAGATGCAAAAGGCAAGGGCCCTGTGAAAGTGGACAACTCGAAAGATAAGTGTCATCATTGTGGAGTCGCTGGTCATTGAAAATGAAACTACCCAGATTATCTCAAGAAGTTGAAATCCAATGGTACATTACCTGTTACCGAATCTTGTTATGTGGCTGACTCTATTTTTTATGGATTGTAGACTTTGCACCTACTAACAATATTTGTTGTTCGCTGCAGGGATTCAGGGAAAGTAGAAGGATTAACGAGCGTCAACTCAACTTCCTTTAGGAGATTGGAGCATTAGTTTCAGCAATATCACTCAGAACAGTTAAATTGTTATTTGAGAACAGTTATTTGGTTTTACGTGATATTTATTATATCCTGATTTTTTGAAAAATATCATTTTCGTATTTCAGAAATGATTGTTTAATTACTACTGCACGCATGATAAATAACCTTTTCTATATAAAACCAAAAGTTCCAATGATATTTGACACTGAGGTAAATACTGATTTACGAAGGGATGGTAAAAGGTTGAAGTCTGACTCAATCGATCTAATCTTATGACACTTGCGTCTTGGTCACATTATCCTCGACATGATAAAAAGACATGCAAAGGATCATCTATTGTAAACTTTAAGTGTGGTATCATTACCCACAAGAGAATCCTGTATAGAAGGCAAAATGACTAAGAGCCCATTTTTAGTGAAGGGTGAAAGAGCCACTCAACGCCTCGAACTCATACATAGTGATGTATTGGGGTCGTTGAATACCCAGGCAAAGGGAGGTTATGAATATTTTGTAACCTTCATAGATGACTACTCACATTTTAGACATATTTATCTAATGCGCTTAAACTCTGAAACCTTTGAAAATTTCAAAGAATACAAGGCTATGATGGAGAAGCAATTAGAGAAACAAACCAAAACACTATGATGCGATCGTGGTGGAGAGTACTTGCTAGGAGAGCTCAAAGACTATCTTAAGGAAGAAGGTATTCTTTCTCAGCTTATAGCAAGTGGAACTCTAGAGTAGAATAATTTATCAGAGAGAATGAATCAAACTATGTTGGATATGGTTAGATCCAAGATGAGTTACTCATCTCTGGTAGATTCGTTCTAGGGATATGCCTTAGAAACAACGGAATATATTATGAACAAAGTTTCGTCAAAGACAGTGCCTAGTACACCATATGATAGATGGAATGGACGAAAGTCGTCCGTAAGCCACCTTAGGGTATGAAGATGCCTGACACATGTATTGAGACCAAAGACAGGCAAGTTGGTCAGTCGATTAGAATTATGCTTGTTTGTAGGATATCCATGGGAACGAAGGGGACGTCTTTTATAATCCGACCGAGAAGAAAATATTCGTGAGCACGAATGCGCGCTTTCTTGAAGATGACTATATAAGAAGTCTGAAGCTGAGAAGCACACTTGTGCTAGAAGAATTATTAAGTGGGAGGACACTAACTCCCCAATCAGGACTTGGTCTTGTTTTCATTATGGAGGAACCATAGCAGGAGTTGGAGCCTACAGAGCCTCGATATAGTGGGTGGATTGTGAGACAACCTAACATGTACACGTCTTATAGAGATGACTTAACATCAGTCTGAGATAAGGATCATGATAAACCTTTTTCCTACTCGCATGCCATGGTTGATCCTGAAGAAAACCTATAGTAAAATGCCATGAACGTCGAGATATAATCTATGTACTCGAACGAAGTGTGTAAGCTTTTAGATCTTGTTGAAGGGGTAAAATACATAGGATGTAAATGGATTTATAAGAAGAAGAGAGATCCAGACAAGAATGTAGAAACATTCAAAGCAAGGCTTGTAGCCAAGAGCAACACCCAAAAGGAATGTATTGACTATGATGATACCTCTTTGCCTGTGGGCATGCTTAAATCCATCTGAATTCTCCTGTCCATTGTTACTGACCTTGATTATGAAATCTGAAAGATGGACGTCAGGACTGCTTTTCTGAATGGCAATCTTGAATAGCACATTTATATGGCTCAACCAGACGGGTTTATAGAGAAAGGCCAAGAGGGAATGATTTGGGAATTGCTGAAGTCCATTTATGGACTTAAGCAAGCGTCATATTCGTGGAATATAAAGTTTGACCAAACTGTCAAGAACTTCAGTTTTGAGCAGTTAGTGGACAAACCCTGTGTGTAAAAGTTGATACATGAAGGGAATGTAGTTTTTTTAGTTTTGTACGTGGACGATATTCTACTAGTTGGGAATGATGTAGAAAAATTATCTGATGTCAAAATCTAACTTGCGAAGCAATTTGATATGAAGGAACTTAAAGAAGTTGCCTTTGTCCTAGGTATTCAGATCTTCCGGGATCGGAAGAACGGACAATTAGCACTATCCCAAGAATCTTATATTGATAAGGTGATGAATCTCTTCAGTCTGTAAGACTTTAAGAAGGGATATCGTTTCTTTAGACATGAAGTCAACCTTTCTAATGAGGAGTCTCTCAAGACTCCTCAAGAAGAGGAAGACATAAGAAAGATTCCATATGCATCAACCGTAGGAAGTCTCATGTATGCAATGTTTTACACAAGGCTAGATATTTGCTATGTTGTGGGCGTGGTAAGTTGTTTTCAATCTAATCTTGGACTTGAGCATTGGAGTTCTGTCAAGCATAACCTCAAGTATCTTAGGAGAATGAGAAACTACATGCTTGTTTATTTATGTACTTACATGATTACCAAGCGAACAAGGATTTCAGGAGGTCCACTTCAGGATCGGAGTTCATCATGAATGGTGGAGCAGTGGTATGGAGAAATATCAAGCAATCTTGTATTGTTGATTCTACGATGGAAGCTGAGTATGTGGCGGCTTGTGAAGCTGCAGAGGAGGATGTCTGACTTAGAAAGTTCCTAAAGACTCTGACAATCATTATAGATGCTGAAAAACTCATGACACTTTATTATGACAACAATAGGGTTATAGCAAACTGGAAGGAACCAAGAAGCTACAAAAGATCCAAACACATAGAGCAGAAGTGCCACCTCATCAGAGTGATAGTTAAGTGAAATGATGTTCACATAAAACACATATCGGCGGTTAATAACTTGGAAGATCCATTCATGAAAACTTTAAGCAGTAAAGTCTTTGATGGTCATCTGGAGAGCATGAGGATACGAGATGGTACACGCCTACTTTAGTCTAAGTGGGAGATTGTTGAAATTATGTCCATAAAATAGGTGTAATAACTATTTATGAGTAAACAATTACTTCTTTGACATTTATGCATTATAGAATTTTATGGATAAATTGAAAGTTTCATTTAATTAAAGTGTGTTTGTAATTTATTTAAGTCTTGAAAATATTATCAACGTAAGAAAAGTAACGACCGAGTGGTCTTCCAAGCAAACTCTTCTAAGATAGTTCATAATGTTATTCGTAATTTTAAGATCGATTAGGTAATCGGATCCACTTATGACTATTAGGTTGAACCAAAAGATGCTGATCTTGGGGCATGAGAGTGAAGACTATAACCATGGACCTAGACATATTATGGAACATGTTGAATATACCAGTAATCAATTAGTTTAGAGTAAAGTCATTTATCTAGCTATAAATCTAATGGTTACACCTTAAGAGTATTTTTGTAATTATCTTCATCTAGGTGAATACAAAATTTGACTTAATTACTTGCGATCTTTGATACACCAAAGGAGTAAGTCGAATTGCTGGAGAATACCTCCGCTATTGGGGCCGTGATTCATCTATGTTACAGTTGCGTGATCACACATATGAAATTCGTGGTAAGATTGTAAAAGTAACAATTTCATATTATACTTTATTGATGAGTGTGTGAATAAATAAATCGGGCCTAGTACTCGATGACATGAGTCATTGAAAAAGACATGGTGATCTATATGACACACTCCGCTGATATGTCTTATTAGAGGGGTAAAATCGTTAAATATTCGTGGACCATGATACATAAATATTTATTTGTACCGACATAAAATGTAGCGCATATGAATTGAGAGTTTATTCAGCATCAGAACTATAGTGGAATCGTACGATGTCGGGATTAAAAAGGTCAAGAATTTATGGAGATAAATTAACAGGGCATTTGAATCCTATAGCCTTGTTCATGTGGGCCAATTTAGTCTCAGGAGTAGCTCATAAGAA
This sequence comes from Datisca glomerata, assembly GCA_003255025.1. NCBI lineage: Eukaryota > Viridiplantae > Streptophyta > Magnoliopsida > Cucurbitales > Datiscaceae > Datisca > Datisca glomerata. The sequence goes on along the minus strand of QANY01007580.1, from coordinate 983,715 downwards.
TAGGAATGAGAAACAACAACAGTTGGACCAAAAATGTGTTTTGGACCTAGGTACATTTCCTGAACCAATATGAGATGGGTGTCATCACTGTTTTAGTGAAGAGCAAAATTAATTTTCAAATTAATTATTTTATTATTTTTTAATTATTAGAGAATTAGTAAATAAAAGAAATTAATTAATTAATTGATAGAGATCAATTTAATTCATCAATTTGGACTGATGAATTTGGATATTATTTTGGCTCTAAGAGAGATGTAAAAATCATACATTACAGTGCATGGAGAAGGTAATTTTCTATTTTTATCATATATGGGTATATGGGTAAATTTCATAATTAATAGATAAGGCTTGAATCTCTAACCTAACCTAAGTGTTAATCAGAGCAGAAATGGTTTCTCTCATCCTCCATCATTGTTGCCGCCGAAATCCTACACGGAAGGAAAAAAATTGTTTTTCTCTTCCAGAGTTATTTTGAAAGCCCACACTCAATTCTTACACAAATTCTTGAGAGATTTACTTTTGACTCAATGGGTGCTTGTTGGTATGAATATCAATTACTAGCTATGTGAATCTCAAGAACGAAGAACGTGAGATAGAGAATTGGATCCCACCAAATCAGATATTCTTCAATAATTGAAAAGGTATAAATTATTTCTAGCTTTTCTCGATACATTTTTACCATTATGCATGTTGATTGATTTGGTATTTTATTTAATTCGATTAAATGTTTGTTCTAAAAATTTTTGATATACCGCCCATGAACTAGTCATGGTTCATTAAATTTCTGTAAAATCTAAAACTCGATCCAATAGTACAGACCTGTCATAACCTTTATGAAGCCTTCTGAGTGCGCTCCCATTTGAGATGTTTGGTCGGGTGGACCTTCCTCACATTGGGGGTTTGATATTTAGTTGAGTTTTTTAATGGTCTAACGATCTAGAAAGCAAGTTGAATTCCTTTGGCTTTCGGCCACATGACCTTTCCTTTATCACCTATCTAGACGTTCTTGCTCTGGATAAATCCTTGAGCTGAAGCACTCAGAAGAGGACATTATCCTTGTCTTTCAATCTATAGGGCTTGTTCGGTATCATTGTCCTTGGTGTTGAGGTTTCCTTGGTTTAAGCTTTCCCTTAATCCTATCAGGCGCACGTGAGTGCCCGACGGTCATTACTTTCCTTGGTCTAGCTAGGCGTGCCTGCTCTAACTAGACCATTGATCTTGTCTGCCGTTATGAATGCTCAGAATACATATGTAACACCCCAATACTAAAAGTATCTTATTGATTATAATTTAGGAAGTGATATCCTCTTTAACGTTAATTAAACATTTAATATGAATGATATAACTTTATTTAAAACATAACTTTATCAAATCCTTTATTTAAACTTATAATTATTGAATTCGAAGTACTTAATAATAATAAAAATTTTGCAACGGAAACTTAGTCAAATAACAACCAATAATTTTAAGCTAAATTGTCAAAATAATAATAATTAATCATAAAGCAATTGTCTGAAATCTTTATTCAAACTATTCCACTGAGTCCAATTCACCCGCAAGTTATCGTCTCGCAATTACTCCTCACCTGAAAATATTTAGAAATCACGGAATAAGCTAAAGCCCAGTAAGTAAAATTTTACACATATTCAACAAATACATGCGCATCAACTCCATTTTAAAAACATTTGTGTTTGACATACACTTTATAATCATTTTATCACTTTATTTCATTTGCTTTCATTAACTACGTTTCATTACATTCTTTCCATGCAAACTTGTCACGTTCCTTTCTTTACTATTTCCATTGCATTCATTTCTTTCCTTTGTTCACGAGCTCACTTGTATAATATTTAGCCAATCAGAGGCAGTGGGAAATTATTACGGAACCTGTTTGACTACTGGGCCCTGGTAGTATCATTCATTCACATTATATCGTTGGACAAGCCAAACGATCATCCATTCACATTATATCGCTAGACAAGCCAAAGTAACATCCATTCACATTAACCATTAACCATTGTTGGGTCCGCCGGTCCCCCGCGTCCCATTTCTCACTCACATCTTTCATGGCATAAACACACACTAGGTGTTTAAACTTTTAATTAAACTGATTATATTCATACTACAAACCCTCATGTATATGTATGAACGTATTTACAATCATTAACATTACAATACAATTACATCATAGATAACATACATACAAATATAATTAAACATAATATCAAACGACGTCACAATGATAAATTAATACACATCGAAGTTTACAAACATTAAAGTATATGTAAAATTCTACTTACTTGGCGTCCTTAGTAAAACCAAATGTCTAGAGAATGCTTCGAGGGGTCAACGCTCAAAGTGCAAAAACTATTAAATTTTACACATTAAAATGTTTATCAATTTGACATAGTCATTAAACTGAAGACAACTACAATAAAAAAATAAATTGAGCAAAACATCTTTCGGCATATACAATTTCTATGAGAAAACTGAAATTTTTCTAAATTAAGTAGACTTAAAGCACAAAGATATATTCTTTAGAGAGGAGAACATGATAACTAATCCTTCATAAGATCTAGAGCCTTTCAATTCAACATACATTTATTCAAGGTCGGTCTATAGCAAAACAATAATAAACATTAACTCGTTGCTATATGGATTATGTCTTAAGCATGAGAATCGATTTCTTTTTTTTTTTTTTACTCATTGAATCTCCTACATGTAGTGGCAATAAAAGATGTTGTCAAGCTACATAAAGAAAACACAGCCTCAAATCCTATGACAAACAATTAATTTTCTCTTTAGACGTTAACTTGGCCAAACACTAAATTAATCAAAGCATATTATATATAATAACTTTATAATCTAGCTAGTTCACGTACTTACAAAAAACTTAACATTTCTCCTTTCTAATATTCAAGTAAGTATGTATGTGATTACCATGCATGATGGATTTCTACACATAAAAAGGTTGAAGGGAAACTTACCAAGCCCACATTCGAAATCTACTGAAGACAAATTACAAAACTCTAGGTTGTTGGACAAGCAACGCAGCAAAATTTGTTCAGTATATGAAGAACAATGAGACTAAAATATGTTAGAAATATAGTGCGGTATGGCTGTAAAGTTACAGCCAAAGGAGAAAACTTCCACTCTCTTAGATGAAGACTCAAAGTATCAAAAGGCTTTGATTGTTGGTTTTTTTTCTGGAGAACCCACCAAATGAAGGAGAAAGAGTATTTCAATAGCTCTAAGGTAACTAGGGTTAGGATTTAAAGAAAAGAATCTGATTTGAGCATATCTTTTAATAGATAAAAAAATTGACTAAAAACTAAGGAAGTGGTGTAACTATTTTGACTTTCCTCCTTAATCTTTAGTCCTCTTTTTTTAGGCGATAATGGAAATTTAATTCCGAAATAACAAGACAAATATTAGACTTAAGTACATAAAACGTAGGGTTATTATTTTGCTAAATATAAATATCGGTATAATTACTCAATAATGACCATTATACATAAAAATTTATGAGAAATAATATCAGTTACTTCAAAATTTAGCTTAGGCACATTTTGAGTCGTTATGGCTCCTCGAAACGTTTCTCTGCAAAATATCGATTAATTCATTTCAAGCATTAAATTAGTTAACATGAAGAATTAAATAAATAATCATGATAATTTGGTGCACAATTAATAACTAAAAGCAAAATTAGTTGGGGTGTTACAACATATTTCCTTGATGTCTAGCCAGGCGTACCCACCCTGACTAGACCCTTGTTCCTGTCTGCGAGCATGAGTGCTCGACAGACATCACTCTATCTTGATGTCTAGCCAGACGTGCCTACTATGGCTAGACCCTTAATCCCGCCTGCGAGCATAATGCTCGATAGACGGCTTTCCCTGATGTCTAGCCATTGATCATGTCTGCGAGCATGAGTGTTAGACAAAAATCTCTTTACTTTGAGGTCTAGCCAGGTGTGTCTGTTTTGGTTAGACCCTTGATCCATCTGCGAGTATGAGTGCTTGACAACATCAATTTTCCTTAACGTTTAGCCGACGTACCTGCTCTAGCTAGACCCTTGATCCTATCTGTATACATGACTGCTCGGCAGCCATCACTTTACCTCGATGTCTAGCCAGACGTGTCTGCTCTGGCTAGACTCTCTATCCCGTCTACGAGCATGAATTCTTGGCAGACATCACTTTACCTTCATGTGCAGCTACTTTGGATAGATCCTCTATCCTGACTGGTGGGCTTGATTGCCGTACGAGTCATCACTCTTTAATCTCGAGTGACAGGCTAGAGCACCACGTCAGTCATCATTTTTTAATCCCGACTAGCGGGATAGAGCACACGTCACTCATCATTTTTTAATACTGACTGATGGGCTAGAGCACCCTACCAATCCTCACTTTTTAATCACAACTAGCAGGCTAGAGCACCACGCCTGTCATCACTTTTTAATCCTGAGTTTCAGGATAAAGCATCACGGTAGTCATCACTTTTTGCCTTTGTCACATGTCGTAGAAGAGTCAATCCTTGAAGGTTTGTAAGATAGCTAGAAAATAATTAGCAAATATTTCAATCACAGATTCTATTTTTTCATATAAGTAGATTCGTTCAAAGAGGACCTTATAAGATGTTAATCCTAAATGAGTAGAGAATGAGACCTCTTATCTGAAAACTTTTGATGAGCACACGATCTTTGTCACCCGTTACATCGAGGTGGAGGGCCGAAGATAGTCGAGCTTTTATTTCCTGAGCTTCACATTCTACTCGGGTGTAAGTATCGACTTGTCCTAAGCCAATCCTTCTAGGAGTTTTTGCGGGAGAAAGATTGATCCCTCTAGGCCTTCGAGTTCTTTCCGGGGGTTATTCCTCGGGCAATGCACCAGTTACGAGCTCCTTTCATATGGGTTCCTCCACTTCATACAGGGGCTTGGGAGGAACATGTTCGTATATTTCTTCGTGAAAACCTGGTCCTACCGAGAACCAGGATAAGGGGTCTCGTGACAGTCATTACCCTCTCATCAGGGGGTAAGTATTGACTTGTCCTAAGTTGTTCCTTCTAGGTGTTCCGGTGGGAGAAAGATTGATTCCTCCTATACTTTGAGTTCCTTCTGAGGGTTATTCCTCAGGCAACATGCTAGTTACGAGCTCATTTCTTGTGGGTTCCTCCACTTCATACGAGGGCTTGAGAGGAACACGCCCGTGTATTTCTTCGTGAAAACCTGGTCTTACCGGGAACATGGGTAAGGGATCTTGTGACCATCCTTACCCTCTCACTGTGGCTTCATGTCCTGGCTCGACTCACGAGGTCATGTATCAGTTTTGGCACGTCCTCATTCTTTCCACAGCTACTAACATACTACTCCCAGAGGATCCTTCAAGGGGTTTTCCTTGTTCGTTCACCGGCGACTCTGTTCTCCTTCGTCTTTCGGGGATGACCCTAACCAAAACTTTACAAAGGGAGAGCCTGGCCATCCCTCACTGGTTTCATTTTGATCCTTGTTTCCTTGAGGGGTGGCCTTTCTCCGTCAAGCCTTCGAGTCACAAGGGAGAACCATGTCCATGTAAGTGACTGTTATAGTTTGAACGGTGACTGATATGCCTTTTCTTCCTTTTTGGTGACCTCAAAGGTCATAACCACCATTTATTTCCTCCTTTTTCGTATAATCATTATGATGCAGAAGGTCCTCCCTTCGGGTGGAAGGGTGAATTCTCTCTCCCATCCTGGACTTTGTTGTCATAAGATGCCAAGGCCATTCTCCCTTTTTCGGGAAAGGATGAGTCTCAAGTACTTAAAATATGAATGATCCCACAGATGGTACCAATTGTTTAGCTGCAAAGTTCAACAATATTCTTCACATCCTTTTTTCTTTAGATTGAGCTCCCGCGATCTCAACGTCTATAAAACACAAACAAAGAACCTAAAGACGAGGAACTTGGGGGTGGTTGCCCCGCCTAAGGTCATTCAATGCCTAAGTCAGTATTTGATTGATATTTTGGCATAGTTTCCTTGGAGGGGAAAGGCATACCTCTTTCATTTGTAGATGGGGATATTTATACCTTAAGCTTCGTGTAAGAGAATGCGTGTTGAAGAAGCCTCAGGGGCATGCTAGAGACGTTTCGTAGAACACAATGTCTGTCCGGACTGTCCTTGATTGGACAGAGGGAAGGTGACCTTGACATAAAGCGATAGACATTAAATGTTGACATGCATTCAAAATGATCAGGCGGGACTACTTTGACATCTGTCATGATGATTGGACTTGTTAAGAGCTCGGGCCTTTGAGGAAGTGTTATCTGGAATGTTACTTTTGACAAGAAATGACAACCTTGTGCCCGTAGTTATCTGAGCTCTCTTTGCACACCTCATTCCCGTTTTCACATGTGCTCAGGTCTGTACAACCCGAGCATCCTTTGTACTGACCAGATGAGGTTGGTTCTTTTCCTTCAAAACTTTCCTTCATTGGAGCCCGGCGCAATGCGTGCGGTCTAGTCATTGTTGGTTAGAAAAACACCGATGATAAAAGAATTCTAATTTACAATGCAATTGCAATTCAATTTTTTTGTACCCTCGTATGAAATATAATAAAAGTCACTTCCTTCTCCCGTTTTCTCTCTCATTTTATTAATTTAATTAGAATTAATTTTATTAAAGTTTAGACTTGCATTATTAATTTATTTAAGATTAATAAAATGTAACTAAAATTGATGTTAGAATTATAGTTTAAAATATTATTTGATTATCTGTCTCATTTTATTGATTTAAATAAAATTAACTTTATTTAATTTTAGTCTATTATTATTAATTGATTTTAATATTACTAAATAGATAATTAAAACTAATATTTTTTTAATCAAGCATGTAGCATAAAACTAAACGAGAAGGACAACAACAATGGGGGTGCCGACTCCCTCCAAACAAATAAAACATCAAGAGAGGTACCGAAACAAGCCAATCTATGGACTGCTTCATTACAAGAGCGATAATATGCCTGCAAATAGGGTTTAAGAGAGGACAATAGAGATTTGCAACTAAATAAAATATCCCCAACTTTAGAAAATAATTGCGTCGCTATTATTTGTCAAAATGAGCTCCATGCAGTCAGATTCGACTTCGTATGTTAAAATTACTCATCAAAATATTTTTTACATAATATATGACTAAAAGGGAATTCAAGTTACTTCTTCTTATTTATACAAATTTACAATAAAATTTATCTACCAAACGTAGAAATCATAAATTGACACTCATCACTTCATAAATTACCACACATAAATTACTATACACAGCTAAACATGACAATAATATTTTATCAATAGTTGAATTATCAAAAATCAAATTACCAACAATTAAATTGTGATGATCATTCTAAATTACACAAACTATATGGCTACATAGTTAAATCTTCAAACTAACATTATATAGTTTGTGATTCTTTTGACTCACTTTGTCATCGTCTTAACCTCACCTCTCTATTCTAAAATAACCAATTCTCTCTATCTTATAAAATAAATTATGTCATGGTTACCAAAATTTATCCATATATTACTGCATAGAAAAAAATAAAGCACTGGAACATCTATACTGAGTTTTTTTATTGAGGAATCAAAATAAAGAAGTCTCTACTCATGGAATACTCCGAGGCTCGGAGTCTGAGCAGACATGGAGAATGAGAAATACTCCAAGCAAGTCCTCCCAGATGTCCATCACATCTAGATTGTTGAGCTTAATTTTAACAGATCAGATGAGATCAACACGATTGCCAAGGAGAAAAAGTAGCTCCGGTTTTTTTCTGCTTTTTAGTTTTTGCCATTTAGTACAAATACATACAGTTTGTTTGTCCATTTTCTTCAACAAACCTAGAGCCAACATAATCTCTTTTGTTATATTTTGACGAAAGAAACCAAATCTCAGTGAGTGACTCATTAAATTGGGAAGTAATGAAAAAGTAGCTCCGGTTTTTTTCTGCGTTTTAGTTTTTGCCTTCTAGTAAAAATACATACAGTTTGTCCATTTTCTTCAACAAACAGACTAGAGCCAACATAATCTCTTTTGTATATTTTGACAAACATGAAAGAAACCAAATCTCAGTGACTGACTCATTAAATTGGGAAGTAATTGATCAATGGGTCATAACCATGTCAACGTTTTTGCACTCAAAATTTTACCAGAATTGATAAGATGTGTTATTGCAATTGGTTAAGATAGGTTATAGACAAACTGAGTTAACGCAGTTGGTTAAACTCACACACTCATATCTTAAAGATCGTGAGTTCGAATCATATTTTCTAATATCCTTTAAAATTTATAATGTATATTTGATTAAAAAAGTCAAATAGTCACTCTAAAATTTAAATAGATAACATAAGGTAATGAACGATAAAAACATTAGATTAATGAAGTATAATGAAGTAGTTTAAATTAGAAGATGTCAATAGAGAAGACAGTTGTTTGGATTTGACTTGTTCTTCAGAGAGTGTGGAAGCCATTTATATTCTTACATGCCATTTATATTGTTTTTCTCAGAATATTATGTTCATACCAGCTAGAAATTACATCGTAATTTCTATTATGTATTGTAGCCCATAATGTTGACTTTTTGGACCAGGTCGCCATTGCTCCTAATTTGACCAATTAATATTAGGATTTTGATTTTCTTAATCACGCTAATCTCAATGTTCGGATCACAATTAAAGTACTTAATATTAATTTTACTTAATATTATTAATGCATAATAAGATTACCATAATTTTTTTTAAACAATTGGTATTATTGGCACAAGTTTGGATGAAAAAATTAATCTAATTTTCCTCTCACACAAATCAACTTCAGTTTGCTCTCACATATTACTCGAGTCTTTTTATTTATTTCTTTTTTGGCATTTTCTCTGGTTGACGTGCAAATAATAATTTAATTAGGTAGGATGAGTCGAATTTAAGTAAATTACTCAAGGGTTGGTATTGGTACCACACTTCAGTTTAACCAGGCTGCCCAATTATAACTGTCACGGTTTGTGTGTGCAAATTTATTAAAATTAGTATCCCTTTTAATTAACCCGATATGACCATTTATATATGTGGTGTCGAACAGTATATATTATCAAGTTAGTGTGATGCCTAACACATTGATGACATTTACAACTTTATTTTTGTAGAAAACCATATTTATCATGTGTGGCATATTTTTAATTAAAATTGACAATATATATTTAAACAAATTGGTTTTAATTCTTACTTTATAATAAAGAGAGAGTTCTGATAGAGTGTGTGCTATTTTGTTGACGGATTTACCCTTCCAAATCTCTAGTTCTTTTCTTTGCATTAGAGGCATAAGAGTCATTTCATTAGTAAGAATATTAACCGAATTCGAATCGTAGGATCGCTTTGATCTGGGCCATTTATTTAGTTGTGACGATAGATTTGAGCTGTTTAAGTGTTTTAATCTGAATCGTTGACGGACTCATATACATACCTATTCTTCTTTAGTTTTAGGATTTTTTTTCTCATCTCCTCTTCTTCTCCTCTCTTCGGCAATGGTGTTAGGTATAGAGTTTCTTAGTCTTTTATTGTGGTTGTTTTTTCATAGGTGTTGGATGCAGCTTTGGTCTTCCTCTTTTTTGCTAGAGTCTCATTTCAGTGTGGTGGTCGATGCTGGAGGTGGGAACGTGTTCAGTTCGGCTCATCGAACATGTCATATTTTCACATCATTTGTTTATGTTTATGTCCTTTGAAGTTTCGATCTTTGGTCTGTTTGAAAGTGACTAGTTTAGATTTTTTCATGTTCTTGTTTCAATGACCGATATATTTTTCTTGTTGTATTCGGCGATGAAGTCAGAGTGATGAACTTTTGTTTTTTTATTTATTTGTTTGGCTGGCTACGGTTGATTTTTGTTTTCTTAAATTTTTTTATAAATACGAAGCATTGTTATAAATTATTTGTTCTTAATTTTTTATTAACATTCTCAATTTTATGATTGAGGTTTTATGAATATTATTTTTTTGTCACTGTATTTTTTTCATGTGATTGTTAGACATGAATCGTGATCAAAGATGTGATTTATTACGAATGGGACGCTAGTATTTACAAATTGTGTGAATATACTGATATACAGTATGTAATGACTGATGAAATCCTTTTCGTATGACGAACTGCTCATTCGATAGAGTTTCCGTCCTCTTTAGTCTCTTATTAAGATTCATCAACGTATGATGTCCAACGTGGCAACTACAAATTGGGGTCGACTCTAAACCTCCCAGTTCATTTATAGTCTTGTAAGAAGTATTGTACTTTTTGAGTTGTTAGATGCACTAAGATATTAAGAGACCGTCAAGACTAGACTCCTCAAAACTTTTTATGCCATGATTTCATCATTAATAAAATTCAAGAATGTGGCAACTTCAACACGAATAAAATGAATATTTAAATTTGATCCAAAAACATAATTAGGTGTCCACTATAACCAAATACATCTGATGAAAACATACTTCAAAACCTCCCCTTAAAAACTAGGCAGGAGATCTTAGAACACTGAGCAAAGGTATAATTAATTATATTCAACTAAAACAGCACATTCAACACAATGGTTGATTTGTTGTTAATTAGATTTTTATTATAGAAATAGAGATATTTGTGTTTTTTTAACAAATTATTGGTGTTTTTATAGTGAATGTTAGGAAAGAAATTATCGTCGGTTGACATCTTATTAACTTTTTGTAAGATTTTCAATTCCTTCTTAATTGCAATAACATAATGTTCTGTAAACAGATATGATTAGAATAGATATTTCGGTATTAAAAAAAGTGAAACATTGTATTTTTTCCTCCGTACATGTATATATAATAACGTAATTATTGACTTCTAATTTATAAGAGATATATTTCTTTCTCAGGCAGTCAAACACTTTCTTCTGTCTATATTTTCTTATTGCATCAACTCTCCTTAAGAGCTACTGATACGATAGGATTATATATTTCAAGTACGAAGCTTTGTTATAAATTATTTATTCTTAAATTTTTATTAACATTCTGAATTTTATGATTGAGGTTTTATGAATATTATTTTTTTGTCACTGCATTTTTTTCCATGTGATTGTTAGACATGAATCATGATCAAAGATGTGATTCATTATGAATTATTAACGACAGTGGAATGCTATATTTACTAATTATGAATATACGAAGATACAGTACGTAATGACTGATGAAAGTCTTTAAATACGACGAACTGCTCATTCGATATAGATTTTGATCCTCTTTAGCTCTGATTAAGATTCATCAACATATGATGTCCAACAGTTAGAGGCCCAGTCATTTCACAGGCACAAACCTTTAGATGTCCACCTATAAATGACTTTTCCCTCTAGATATCATTATTCTAAAAGCAAGAAAGCTTTGTTCGATAAGATCAACCCAATGACTCAATCCGCCTATTGAATGTTCATATATTCAACCTAAGATATAAAATAGAGAAGAAATCCAAAATGAAGAAAACTTATTCAACAGAAGATGAGGCTGTTGAATTTTAAAAATATTTACGTACATATAACAATACGATAGCTTTTATATATTTTGGAGTTAAATATGATAAGGACTTATTAATGAGGAACAAGGGAATGTATACATTTCGAGTTTAAGGCCAAATTTATCACTATAAATGACCTTATGCCGCTTGATGACCATCCTTCATGTCTACAACTTTATTTATATGACACAGATCATGAAATAGAAAATCGACTGTACATTTCAAGCAAATTAATTTACATTGTTCTAGATAAACTCCTACGTGTCTTATATTTTAATCCTTACGTTCAACTTTTCTAATCATTGAAAGATGTTTCTGATTTAGCATCACATGATATTTGTATTCATAGTGATGTTGATTTGGAAAAAGAGAAATATGGTTTCTTGTCAAGAGTATTATTGCTATAAACTTCAAATCTGTGCAGGTGACAAGTCTATGCTATTACATTCTGGTAGGTTCTTCCAGCAATATATAATAGATATGTAGGTAAAGATCAAAAGTTTAAGGCTTGATTATGTTTGAAATCAATAGAATGAGAGAAGAGCTGATTTATATCAAGGAATACTTGATAGTGTTCATGCTGGTGAACGGATGCAAATAAAAATGGATGAAGGATCATTCTTCCCACATCTTTTATTGGTGGTCCTTGTGATATGAAAAAAAAGATATATGGATGCTACGGCTTTAGTTCAACATTTCAGTAAGCCTGATATATTTTTTACCATGATCTGTAATCCAAATTGGTGAGAAATAAAAGAAAAAATGAATTCAACAGTGGAGACCCAAAATACACCTGATTTATTGAGCCACATATTTCATGCAAAACTCGAGGAATTAAAAATTGATTTGTTTGAGAAACAAATCTATGGTCTTGTGGCTGCATATGTGTATGTTGTGGAATTTCAAAAAATAGGTTCCTCGCATGCTCACTTTCTCATTATCCTCTCTCAAACTTCTAAAATCATTGCACCAGAATCTTTCGATAATTTCATTTCTGTTGAAATTCCAAGTTCTCATTAAAATCATCATTTATCAAGAATGATGATCAAACTCATGATGCATGGACCATGTGGTTTATTAAATCCTAAAAATGTATGTATGCGAAGAGACAGAACATGTAAGAATAATTATCCTAAGGCATTTTGTAATGAGACTACATAGAGAAAAGATGGATATCTGAGATAAAGACGACGTGATGATGGTACGACGATCATCATTAGAGGTGTGAAGTTAGACAATCGGTGGGTTGTGTCACATAATCCTTATTTATTAGCTAAGTATGATTGTTGTATAAATGTACAGATTTTTTCAACCATTAAAGCAGTGAAATATTTGTACACATATATATACAAGGGGCACAATCAAATTGCATTTCGTCTATCGACTGTAGAGGAAATTCAAGAGCATTGTTTTATCGATGGACCTGGTGGTAGTGGAAATTTTTTTTATATCGTGATATTCTTGCAACAATAAGATCGAAGGATTTTGTTGCACTTCGACAACATTTTCTAGAGTAGCGGCGTCTATTTTACCTGGTGGTCGTATCGCTCATTCAAGATTCAAGATACCTTTAGACATTATAGAAAATGTCAATTTCTCTGCCACAAAACATCTAGTTTGGGATGAGGCTCTCATGTAAAAAAAACATACAATTGAAGCACTTGATCGATTACTTAAAGATTTAAACGATCATTGTGCAATATTTGTTGGAAAAGTTATCGTGTTAGGAGGTGATTTTCGTCAAGTACTTCCCGTGATTCTAAAAGGCTCTAGATATGAAATCATTGAGTCGAGTTTAGTAAGTTCATATTTATGGTCAAGATTTCAAAGGTTTCATTTGACTACGAATATGAGATCGTTATTGGATCCTAGTTTTGCTCAATACTTATTATCTATAGGTGAAGGAAATGCGAAAACTATGATTGATGTTTATATTGAACTACCAAAATCAGTGCTTATTCCATATATGAATGAATCGGAATCGATAAATTGTTTATTAGATGCAGTTTTTTATGATATACATGAATTTTTGAATAATTTAATGTCAATGATGAATAGATATATGTATTCTTACTCCAAAGAATGAAGATGTTAACGAGATAAATGACATTCTCATACAACATTTTCCTGATGAGATGGTTAGATATTATAGTTTTGATAAAGCTTTAGATAATGAGAGCAAAACAATTCTCAATGATTTTATGAATATTTTGATACCTATTGGATTTCCTTCTCATGTATTATTATTAAAACTAAATTGTCCAGTGATATTACTTCAAAATATTAGTCCACCCGAATGTTTACGTAATGGAACTAGATTAATAGGTAAAAAATTCAAACGAAATATAATTGATGCTGAAATAGCTATTGGACATTATAAAGGAAAAATATTGTTTCTACCTAGAATTCCAAGGTCAAACGTTAGATTTTATTGGTATATACTTACCTCGATCTGTTTTTTTCTCATGGACAATTAAGTATATGTTGCTTTATCTAGAGTGAGAAATTCATCATCTGTGAAGATATTAATTCGTCCAACCAATGAAAAAGATATTAGTACAGAAAGAATGTTGTTCATAAAGATTTTTATCTTTAGCTTTTCCTACCGCCAAAAATGCTATTTTATCGTAAGGTAATGTTCATATAAATAATATCTATATAATATATAACATAATTTCTCTTACATAAATTATATAAGTTATAAGAGTATGTTAATTTTAAAATGTATTGTAGTAAAGCTATGGATGCTGGAAAGAGAATGATAAGAGAGATCACACCAAATGTGAGAAACTAGACTGTAATAGTCATTATTGTAGAGAAAAACTTATCCAGAAATGCGTGGAACTGTACTATGACATTACAAAGATTCGTACTAGCTGATGAAGAGGTAAGTATATTTATAATAATGTTAGATAAAAAATTTATCATATGTATATTTTAATTATGTCATTCTTTATTTTACTAGGGAACATAAATTTTGGTCACGATATTTGCTTGTGATATACAAATCTTATGTTCTTCTTTGACTTTAGGAGACACACTTTATATATCAAACGCTATTTTGTCCAATTCTGTAAAGCAGATTATCGTATTACTGAGAATCTCTATCAATGGATCATAAATGCAAGAACTGTGGTTAGAACGACGACATCAAATGAGAAAATACCATCAATTGATTCTCAGTTAGTTTCACTTTGCAATATGTCGACTCGTTGTTTCGATCCATTCAGTTGACAAGGGATAACATTTACTTATAGTTTTTTATTTCTGACATAGTTTGTACATTTCCGTTACAGATTTTCAAAATAAATTATTTCATTATTAATATGTAAAGTATTGTTGATTTATCAGATGTACTCATAGTTGTATTAAACGTCCTACTTGAAAAGACAGTCACTACAATGAATAGAAATACTATAATTCGTGAACTCATAGTTGTCGATGAAGGTACGTCAATTAAAATTGATAATTATTTATATTATTTTCTAACTTTTTCTATTACCTTATGTTTCTTATAGACTAGGACCAATGATTTTAACATTTTGGGATCAATTTGTTGACTTTGAATGTGAAGCAATCGTACAATAAATAGAAAGTTAATCGATAATCCTTGCAAGACGTCTGGGAGCATTATCATTTCATAGTATTTGTGTATAAGTTTTTGTTGTTTTAAAATAAAATGATGAAATTTGTTATAACATAAAATTCGTAATAAGATATTTTTATTTGTAGATATTTCGTTATCATCAAGACCAACTTTCTCTCTGATGATAAATCCCACAGTAGAACAAGTAGTTGAACTTCAAAGATGGTATAATTAATTTACTTAACTTACATTTAGTGAAGTTTTGATAACCTAACTTTCATATTTTTTTCTAATATTAAAGGAGTGTTAGCTATAAAAGACAGCTTCAGCAAATAACTCGTGATCAATGTTCATAATTGTCAATATATAATCTGGATAGACCGACACGAAACCGGATAATCAAGATCCAACAAGTCCCAGACATGCTAGTTACAATATTATTTTTGATAATTTTTATTATATGTGTGTTTTGATTAACAAGGAATTTATAATAACATTATTTACAACATACAAGCATCTAGACAGCGGCAACAATAACAGTTTCTAAAAAATATCAACGATGTTGGTATATGGCATGTGATAATTATAATCATGTCATCGGGGCCATGCATCAACAAAATTTTCACTATAACTATTGTCATAAGGATGGTGCTATAGCAACACCCAAGTAAGATATTAAATTATAAATTTTCTGATATAGTATTATTCATCTTGTAATAGGTGTCGCGTGGAAGTGACACTATCAGATGATACCGGTTCACTCATAGCAACTTTATTTACAAAGTTTGCTGAAATTTTTTTAGGTTGCATTGCAAAACAATTAATGGATTTTGATGCTGAGGTATATAGATTTCCTATTGTAATTAAGTTTATTTATATTTTACATACTTTTAAATGTCTGGTAATAACTTTGGAAATATTTATCAGGACACACCTATTCAACTAAGCACAGTTGCCCTGATAGTGAGTAATGGACCAAAACTTGTATTAATAAAATTTTGAAGATATGATCAAGGAAATGTTAGATATAATATCGTCAGAGTATCTGAAAATTTGGACAATTCATCACCTGTCGAGTCATCTGCGTCAACAGGTCCTGCAGGTACTTCTACTGTTAATGCAGAGAGAGGACATTCGTCATCCTCTACTTGAATAGAATCACTATTTTAAAGTTTATGTAAATCTTGTCTATTGTAGGATTAGATTTATTATATGCATGTTTTTTTGTAGTTTTTGAATGTCTATATAAATAAATGATGTAGATAGAGGACATTCGTCATCCTCTACATGACTAGAATAACAATTGAGCAAGGCGAAGGGGAACATTATGAAATATATATTACGTAACAGATGTTTCCCTTTGCCGCAACTCCTCATCCAAAAGTTCTGCTAGCTCTCTATGAAGTTTCACCATATTTGTGAGTTTTGTTATTGCACGATACATGTAAATATCATGAAATATATATTACGTAACTTGTCAAGAACTATGATGACAATCTATCTCAACTCCCATCACATACGTGTTATTAATAATATCGAAACATACTAAATTGCACATATATCCAAAATGGTATTGTTTTATATGGATTTTTTTTATATATTTTCCAGTTTAGTAGAATTAAAAAATTTTGAAATAGTCATATAAAACTAATTAGAGCACATAATAAATATATTTCCTGTTGGCGGTTGCCTTGCTCAATTGAGCTCCATACAAGAGTAGCTAATCATTTTGTTATAAAGTCTTAGAAGAAAAATGATGCAATATTTTTCTCTTATTCTACCAAAAGATATTTATGAAAGCATAGAAAAAATGGTGCAGTATTTTTCTCTTACTATGTATGATTCATATTTTAATTTTAATTAAAATATGTTAAATGTCCCCACAAAACAAAATAATGAAAAAATGATGAATATGTTATGCAAATGAAAAATATTTGTGATGGGTGAGCGTCGATTACACGTGTTACACCACATCGAAAAACCTATGATAGAAGAAAGTTTCTAAAAAGAACTGACCTATTTAGTCAGTCCAAGGAAGTTGGGATTACACAAATTTAAGCATGAATATGGGAGATCAAAGCTCATGAGATCGTCATTGCTCATTAAAAGTAACACCCTAAGTGACACCTCCTCGCAAGCCCAAACTCGGAGCAAATGTAATCACCGCTCTAGGATATCATGATTGCTCCCGTTTGGTCATTTTAAAGGTGTGTCAACATTTAATGCATGTTGGTTTATGTCAAGATCACCTCCCCCCGTCCAATCAAGGACAATCAAGACAGACTGTGTCCCACGAAACTTTTACAAAACACCTTCAAAAAGTTTCTTCGACACGCTTCCTCTCATCCCAAAGGCTTAGATATAAATACTCATTTGGTCAGGAGGAGGGGTTCCCCACCAGAGAGAGGAAAGAAGGCGAACGACATGGCTATTACTGACATTCATTGAAAAGGAATCCACATTTAGCACAGGAGGTTGACATCTGTGTTGTTGAAGTTTTTTACTCAAAATAATATTCGATAATTTTTCCTATCATTTGTTTATCTTTTTTTTCAAATTTCATCAATTCATTGAGCTTAGAATATAATTAATATGTGTAATGTATCTATCCATGTAAACATATCATGTGAAGAATATAATATTTTAGTTTTATAGATAAGAGAGAAAGAAGATAATAATAATTAATTGATTGAAAAGTTTTTGACTTGAAGCTTGAATTGAAAAGTACATGCTACTAAAATTTCACTTATCTCAACACACACGCTCTACAGTCATTTTCCCAACTCTGAATGCTTCATCCTCACTTCTATTATTGTGTAATTTAAACAAAATAATAGAAAAATTGCACTTAAAAAAACTATACACTCTCTTTGCACTACTGCATATTGGCTTTCTCAATGATATGACATCAGTTCAATTTATTAAATAATTATTCCTCAACTCTATCCTGACATATGTATGATAGTTGATGTCTCACTTGTCTTATTTATGTCCTCTTTTGACCCCATTCTCTCTCCTCCTCCCTCTCTCTCATTCTCTTCCACCTCTGTCAATTAATGTGCTGAAGTAATCCTTCAAACTTAGGCTTATTGAGTCGCTCCCTCTCGTTATCCATCACAAAAACATACAAACCCAAGAAAACACTGAAGGGGAGAGAGATAGAGAGAGACATAGATATAAAGAGAGAAAGCCCATTGCACGTTGTATTTTTCTCTTGAATATTCTCTAACTTGGATATCAGTCTTTATTAACGTGTGTCTATTTTACATGCTCTTTTTTGGATTTGCAGCCATAGCCCATCTGTTAATCATGCAAAAATCATTTTCTATTTGTTTCAGTTGGGTTAAAATATTTTGTTAAAACGAACCTATGAAACTAAGCTTTCATGTTTCTTTTGCTTTGTATTTATTAAGTATGTTTTTCTTTTTTTCTTTTTTGTCTTCTTTTGTTTTACTTCTTCTCCTTTGTTCTTCTTTTCCTTCTTCATTTTTCTCTCTATTTTAGCTTTAGTTTTTGTCATTGTCTTTCTTTTTGTATTTTTTTAGATCCATGCTCCGATCTAGCTTTTTAGAGTCTGATTTTCATAAATCAGCACTTAGTTTTTTAGGCTTATCTGTTCTTCTTTAATTTTTTTTTATAGTTTTTGTGTTTTTGTTTCTTCATTGTTCTATCCTATAATGGTTAAGGAATAGATTTTCATTTAAATGGTTCAATAAACGGTAGGTTGTCAGTCGATATTATTGAATTTAATTGATGTAGTGGTGGTTTCTTAGCTGTTTCTTCAGTTGTTGGATTTGATTGTGTAAACAAATTTTGATATTATTTGGTCACTTTTGTCTTCTCAGTATTTAAATTTTTTGTCTATGCAGTGGTTGTTGCCATTCTTTGGAAGTAAATTGTAACGTAACAATTGTTGCTGACGTATGTGAGGTTGAGATTCAAATTGAGTTTTAATTTTTCTTGTGTTTGGGGATAGATTTGGATTATGTTAGTGTTTTTTTATTCTTTTGTAACATGTTTCATTTTATTAGGTGCTTCTATTTGTGGTTTTTACTGTTCGGTAGTTTTGGCTCTAATAAATCAGTGGGTTTTGTTTTTGTGTCATTTCTACTACTATAAATTAGATGAATGTCTTACAAAAAGTTCAATTTATTTTCAGTTGTATCTTTCGTCTCTGAGGTAAGGTTCTCTTTGTTTGTTGGTCTTTGCATAGCCTTACTTTACACCCTATTTCTTCATCTTCAGTCATTTACAAGAATCAACTACATCAACTAGCACAAATAAATTAGTTCAATATGTCATCGTATGGATCTATTAAAGAAGGATCAAATCATGATCCGATGTTCAAAGCTACAGTGAATTTCAACTGTCAAATATTTGAAAGCATGTCCTATCACTCAACTCTAAGATAGGTAGATCATTTTGCTGCTCGAGCAACTCTTGAAATTCACTTTACAAGAACTCCATCAAGATCTCTAATTACCAAATTATCGTTAGTTCTTTTACTTTAAAAAAATTCTTCTATTTTTATAGCCACTTCTTTTCTTAATTTAAAATTTCAAATTTGTTAGGATGAAAGTAAGTTTACAAAAAACATCCTCCAAGAAGTTGTCCAAAAGACTGGATTGGATCTTTCCGTTTACAATACTCTAAGATTAGGTCCTCATCATCTGCGTATTTGTAGTTTTATTATGGATGTGGCTGGCATGACTTTTGAGGGTGAACCTGCTACAACAAAAAAGGAAGCTGAAAATAATGCTGTCATTTCTGCCTGGTCCACCTTAAAATAAGTAAAACTCATACTTTGTTTAATTTCACTTTATTCATTTATCATTTTCTTATGAACGTAAATATTTTGTTGCAGTGTCAGATATAAGTGCAATATCGAATAGAAAAAAATAACATGATGAAGCACTGATAATGGAAGAGATCAATGTTCAGAGAATGACTTGTAGTTCTTGTAGAATGCATCTGTGTACCAGCTGACATGATTTTAATATAAATATATATNATATATTATGTAAATAAAATAACAACACGTTTATATTATCTCTGTACATCTTGTGATGTATATGTAAATAGTATTCAAATACATATTAACTAATAGATTAACTAATTTGTTACAAATTATAATTATTATTTATCTCAACTTTCATTATATACATATATATTATAAATTATATCGGAGCATATTATTATAAATGAGCACGTGCCGGTTACTTAGTGTTAAGAAAAGTGTAGCTGTATTACATACATTTAACAACTATGAGTAGGTTGTGAAAATGTGGCTTTGAATGTCGATTGAATCTAAATTTTTTATGAAAATGAGAACATGAATTGATTATATTAAGCTCATCAATTAGCGCGCAGTTGCTTTGTTGTCTAGTTGCAACTTGCTATAGATAACAATTTTGGGCAGGTATGATCATAAAAGTTATAAAGATATCAAAACATTTTATTGCATTTATATGCTCACTTAGTCATAACAGTATATTGACTTGTGATTAATTATTACTTAAAATAATTTTAAATGTTTTGATATTGTATAAAACACATTATTGATTAAATTTATCAAATAGTTATTGAAATTAATAACTAAGGTCTAGTTTCACGTCATTACTTCAATGAGATATTTGTATTGTCCTATTATTCGGGGATAAAAGATTCAAATTAATCTGCCATTTCTGTCCTAAGAATTTGTCAAAGATATACAGAGAGACATAAATAATTGACTAATCATTCATTGCACTTCATTTTACATTCAAATGATATATTTGTCAGATATTATTCATTGTCCAAATATACTCTTTTCTTTTCTAAATGAGTTGAATAGAACTGCTTTCTTTCCTTTTTCATAAAATTAAAATGCAAATTCTAAGTTGGAATAATGTGATTCTTCCTACAAATTTTAGGCATAAATTGAGAGATTAATCATTTGTGTTTTATTTCGTTCAACTCTACATAATTACTTGAGCGCTCTAAAAATATTTTAATTTTTTAAGTACGGTAAATGATACATGATGAAATAACATTTTTTCCAGAAAATTTTACAATGCCGCCGATATCCATGTCTGAGTTCATCAAATACGTGTAGATATTCATCAAATTCGTGTGGGAGGTTCACCAATATGTAGAAAGGGTTCACCAAATACATGTGGGGGTTCACCAAATACATGTGGGGGTTCACCAAAACCCCCAACATTCATGCCGGAAAAAAAAAATCTGACATGTAAGTGTGACCCCATTTTTTCCTATTCGAAAACCTCAAAACTTTTAATTTGCAGACACACGACATGCTATTTAGTAACCAATCGTCTTGTCTCTTTGTTTTTTTTTTTTGGGTCATTAGGATCACATTTGAGTTAATAATCACATCAGGAAGAAAATATGAAATTCTATGTCTTACCCAAGAACTTTGAAAATAATCCTGCCTTTTTTTCGTTTAAACAAGAATATTTAAACATTTCTATGAAATCCGCGTCATTTTTCAAGAGGGCCCATGTTACTTGGTCAAATTAATATCTCGATCAAAATTTTATTGCCCAATTGCTAGTCGGCTTAATGTATATTGCATGCATTGACTTGACTTGAAACAAACTACGTGAAATACGGAGGACGAAACAAATATTAAATATCAATTGCTAGTCGGGTTTCGAAATTTCTTTTTGTGAATTGAGATCCTCATTTGCTTTCTGCGTTTTTCTTAGAGGTTATGAAATGTTTGTGGGCGAAGAAACAACCAAAGATGAAGAAAAACTAGGTCGAATCAGCTAGACCAGATACTCAAGAAAAAATATCAGTGAGAAGGATGGAAGGCCTGAAAAACCCTTCGTTCGAAAGGAAGATGAGAGAGATTAGATTTTTTTAGAGAGAGATGTGAGAAATTAAAAAAAAAAAAAGGTAAATGGTTTAGCTTCACAAGGGAAAAAACAAAGATACAAATACCCTGGGACCACACGAAAACATAAAACTGCAAGACCTACAACCAATTATCTAAGAAGTTAGAGTCAATAATTAGAGATCTAGTTTGGCTTAAGAAAGTAAGTCTATCACTTATAATCTTAGAAATATGCTTGGAGATAATAGAAGAATCGAACTTTACCATCAAAGATTCTCCTGTTTCTCTCGCACCAAATACTATGGATAAAACAATAAAGGAGTAATTTGACACTCAATCTAGAAATATAAAAAATACAATCATCAATTAAAAAATCAACTAACTAATGACCAAGAACATGTTTATATTTGCTGCGACATTTCACCAAGAGATGAGATTAATTAGCTTGAGACATAGGGCAATTGAAGAACTTGTGCTGAGTTGATTCTGAACTAGACACGCAAAGAACACAAGCTGAATTAACATGGGGCTTCCATTTCTTCACGTAATCCTTAATTGAGAGCTTGTCTTAAATAGCTAACCACGTGATGAAAGCACATTTGGGAATAGCTCCTGAAAACCAGATGACATTTGACCACGGAACAACGTTTTGATGAGGATGGAGAGCTCTATAAGTAATTCTGATAGTAAACCTACCATAAGAAGAAGTTGTCCACCTCCACGAATCTTCACTGCCAAAAGGAGCCTGAGTATCCAGATCAAAACCTCACTGATTTAGAGTAGAATGCATGGCAATATCAGGGAAAAACCAATATTGATCATTAATTAAGACAGAAAGGGGAGTGTCAATGTTTAACCCCGAGAGTTGCACCATATGATCCCCTCCAGCATTGAGAAGAATACCGTTAGGATTCCAACGGTCCCTAAATAATTTAATATCAGCACCATTACCCAAAACAACCATGCAAAACATTGTCCTTTAGTTTAATTAACTTCCTCTAAGACCAAGAAGGGTCCGAAGCAAGCATAACAGTAAATATGGAATGCTTTTTTACAAGGTAATGGTAACACCAAGCTACCCACAAGGAGTCTTTAGGTCTTGAAACCAACTTCCAAAATCTTTTAGAGATTGCAGCATAATTCCATGTAAATAAGTCTCTAATGTTCAAACCACCATCAACATAAGGAGTACAAACCTGACTCCAAGGCACTTTAGCTTGCCTAAAGTTATAAGTTCTACCAGTCCATTGGAAGTTTCTAAGAACATCAATGATCTTCTTAATAACTTTCTTAGGGAGAATGAGAAAACTAGCCTAAAACCCTTGAATGGCATAGAGAGACATGATGAGCTGAAGTCGGCCTGCAAAAATTAAGTGCATATTCTCTCAGTTCTTTGCTCTATTAATGATTCTGTCAACTAAAACATCACAATAAGCCTTAGTGAATTTAGTAGTAATCAAAGGGATTCCCAAGTACCTCACTAGCCACAACATCAAAACAAATCTTGCATCTCTGTCCAGAAGTTGAAAATCTTAAAAAGAGGCATTTTACTTTGAACATCAGGATAAAGCTTCACTGTAGCAGGACTATGGTCTAAAAATCTGGGATCCCCGAAGAAAGCCTTAGATCTAGAGAAGTAATCGTGCCACTTATCATTAACAAGCACTCTATCAATCTTATTCATGATACTACCAGGCCCAATTTGATTACTCTACCAAGTGTAGAAAGAGCCAGTAAATTACAAATCATGGACACCAATATAAGCAAGACAAGTTCCAAAATTTCTCATCTTCTCCTTCCACTGATAGCACCCCCGAGATTGCTCATTAGGATGAAGAATAACATTGAAATCACCAATAATAATCCAAGAAAGTTTTTAGAAACACCATGTAAAATAATCAAATCCTGCCAAAGAACCTCTCTATCTTTCTGGTTGTTTGCAGCATAGACAACAGAAAGAATAAAAACATGATGGTTATATAACTGGATACTGCAATGAATTAGCTGAGAGGTCTTAAGGATAATAGTCATATTTACATAAGAGGATCAACACCGAGCAAAATTCTGCCTGAGGAATCTTGGTCATAATTTTCTAACACCTGCCAATTCTGAAAAGTGAAACCAGAGATCCTTTGAATGTATTTTCACTTTACTCTAGACTCCAAATTGCCACAAAACACAAATCAAACTCTCTAACAGTCCTTCAAAATTCAGAATGTTTATTAGGGGTATTGAAGCCTTTAACATTCCAAACAACAAAGTTGTGAGACATTAATAATCGAGAGAGATTGATGAACAACTCATCAGTTTTTCAATCTGAGTACTGAGCTTAGCATGTTCTTGCTTTCTCCTCTACTTCTGTCTTGAAGAAAGCTTGTCACTGGAAGGGAAGCAATTGGCATTGAGCTTATTCTGAGATGAAACATCAATAGTAGGGGAATTGGCATGGCTAGACTCAACTACAATCTCTTGGTTAGCTGCAATAATCAGATTCTCATCTTGAGGGATGGAGTCAAGTTCCACAAAGGTATTATCCTCCTCCTCTAACGAGTCAGGAAGAAGAACAGGATCAGAGGAAGAATCCCTATTTGAAGACTTGTTCCTAGTCACCACTACCCATTCTTGCTTCCTTTCTTTCATTTGTCCTTGGACTAGGGCTGTAGGTTGTTTTTGTGTTGCACAATCATGACCAAAAGTTTTACACTTCTTGCATCTCTTGGGAAGACCCAGATACTCAATCTCAAACTTTGCCTCCTCAATACCATAAACAGATAAGTCAATCTCCACAAAGTCTGGCAGATCAGAGTCCATGTCAATCTCAATGTAGATCTTGGCATAGGGCAACTTCAGGGCATTTACTATTATTACATATGCACCTATAGGCTTACCAAGTATGCTGCCAATACTATTAATACCATTTTGAGTCCATAACACTGAAGGCACGTTTCATTTTAGGGGACCACTCCTTAAGAATAAGAAGTTTACCCAACATGTACCAAGGACCACCCTTCAAAATAAGGTACCTATCCTCCAAACTCTAAAACTTAAAAAAGAAGAATCTCTCTTCATTTTCAGAAATATCAATCAAACCACGTTGGCCCCATAAGTAATAAGAAGCATTTTAGACTTGGTGAAAAACAGGTTTCCTCCCTAAAAATAACCCACAAGAGTGTTCTTCGAATTTTCACAAGTTCTTTCACCACAGCAGGGATATTCTGGGTATGCTCATGCACAACAGTTTCTTGATTTTTCTCCATAAGGGCAGCATACACTACGTTATCTTCAACAATAATGTTATCTTTTGCAGATTCAATCACGTTCAGCCTCGTACCGGTTTCACCTTTTTTGTGCAAGTCATTGTCCTTTAAATCAGACGCATTGATTAAAGGAGGAGGAGAGTTACCTTGAAGCCTTTTTCCTGGAGAAGGACACTTAACAGGGGAGGGAAAATGTGGGAAGTCGCTGTTTACATTGGTAGTCCCCTAAGACTTAGGGTTACTCGAAGGGGAAGCTTCGTTCACTACTTTAGACCCTCAACTCCTTCCCATAAATCAGGAAAGTTCTCAACATGATCAACGATTATCTTTTTAGGATGCCCAGGACCACGTTTCAGAGGACCCACCATGGCCGAGTCCCCAAGCTTTTTGTTGTCACACAAGATTTTGCATTGTTCCCCACGCCAACTTTGACTCCATGTTTTTCCTTACTCTTCATAAGCTGTAGAACGATGGTCGTCGCAGCGTCGACAACTCAACGCCAGGCGGCTCTTGTCACATTATTCTTATAATCTTTTTTATAAACTTAGATATATTATTTGTTTTCATGTAAACTCTCCCAAACCACCTGAGCACCCCGAAAGAATTATTTTTTCTTTCTAAATGATATATAAGCGACAGATAATTAAAGGGATATTAAATCCTTAAAACATGACATGCTATGATATTACTAGGTATTTGACTTAACAGCCACATCAATCCAGCAAATATTGACTTGGCTTGACTTGAAAGTACATAAAAAAAGGAAAAAAACTCACGACGTGCTATCCCAAGTAAGAAGAAGCTTGAAATTTGAGAATGGAGAAGCAGAATCACTTCCTCTTTGGCCTGCTTTGTGTTTTTGCCCTGATGCATCTGGTTCATGGCCAGAGTCAAGATGGTAACTATAATTACTTGCTCTAATTTTTTCAAATAGATTTTCTTCTTCTTTAGTAGCTAAATATATCTCAAGATTTTGTTCACATATATTTTTTTAGCAGAATATTCAAAGCCAATTAGTGGATGCTTTCATGCATCTAGAAGCTTTTTAAGTATTTTTTTATTCCAAAAGCGCTTTTAATTAGTAAAAAGCTGATTTAAGTACTCGAAGATACACCTTGATTTTTAGTAGTTTTCATAGCTTATAGCTATCATTTTTAATGCATCTAGATGCATTTATAAGTGCTTTTACGATTCCAAAACCGATTTTAATTATTGATTTTAAGTACTATTCTTGAACACACTTTGAGTAGTATATATATTTGTTGCATTTCAGGTTTTATATAATCTATATATAGATTGTGGCTATCAGGGAATACGGCCTACATAGAAGCTCTCACAGGTATAAACTACGTGGCAGATGGACCATTCATAGACACCGGTATAGCTATGAATGTGTTAGGGGATTACATGGCAGATACACTTCAAAGAGAACTTTCAACTGTAAGAAGCTTTCCTCGAGAAACTAGAAACTGTTACAACGTCAATGTGAACAGAGGCACTAAGTATCTAATTAGAGTTAGTTTTTGTTAGAGCTAACCACCTGAAACTTTATTAAGTAAAGCCTAGCTAATGTTTATAATGTGTGAATAAAAATTAAAATTAAAAGATAATGTGAATAGAAATCAAGTCTGTCACATGTCATTGTGAAGCTCTAATAATTTGACACATGTTTGATGATGTGTATTAGTAGTTGAGAATGTGAGAGCGTTTTGACACAGTCTGCACTGTCACATGTCATTTTTTAAGGGCATGTGAAACTGCCCAATTTCTCATTACTTTAAACGAAGTGGCTGTTTCTCCAAGAAACAGCCACATTTATTGCACTAGGTGGTAGTTTTGTGAAACTGCCACTTTCTTCCATTGTGGGGAGTTTGCCCACAGGTGTGTAAAAGGATAGTTTCTTAATGAAATTGGTCTCTCCCTCTTTATAATGGAAGAAGTGTTCTACAAAAGAGAGGAGTGACCTTAGTATTTTGGCTTCCGAAACCGTACAGAGAAACAATTTTTCATCAAAATTCTTAAGTCCAATTCTTTTGTCAATTTCGTAAGTGATAAAAGGGAGAAAGAAATATTGTTCGGTTCTGTGAGGATCGAAGCATTCGTTTACTATATCTTCAATCACGGTGGTTATATCCTGCAGAGACGTTCACTGTAGTCTCCAAGCAAACTGTGGAGTGTGAAAATTTTTATTTAGGACATTGCTACAGCAAGCCTCTACCGATTTAATTTTATATTTTCCCGTCTCTAATTTTTCATTTAATTGTACTGTAATCGTTCAATTGTAATCATTCTATTATAATTTAATCCAAGTATTTTATTTTATCTTTGCTCTACAGTTCCAGTACAACAATCTAAAGATGAATTTTCAAAATCGATGGAGCGATACACTGAAGCTATGACGACTATTCCCTGCGTTGAGAAAATAATCATTGTTCCTCACACTGAGAAATCGCACGCTGTTCCTCATGCTGAGAATCAAAGAAGTTTAAGGGGGAAGATTTCAAGAGATGGTAAAAGAAGATGGTGTTTTATCTAACGACACTGAACCTGACTCATATTTTGAAAGAAGAATGTCCTGTCACACCGATTGGGAAACAAACTAAGGAAACGATGTCTACTAAGGAAGCGTGGGAGCATTCTGATTTTCTCTGCCGAAACTACATCTTGAACGGTCTTGTAGACAATCTCTATAATATCTACTCGTCGTTCAAGATACCAAAGGGTTTATGGGAAGCATTAGAGGAAAATATAAGACTGAGGACGCTGGGACAAATAAATTCATCGTCAGGTGATTTGTGGAATACCTGATGGATGACAAGCATACAATGGTTAGTCAAGTTGAAGAACTCCAGATCCTGTTCAATGAACTGATCAATGAAGGAATGACAATCAGCGAATCGTTTCCAGTGGCTGCAATGATTAAGAAACTTTCACTGTCCTGGAAAGAGTTCAAGAGTTACTTGAAGCATAAGTGAAAGGACATGATGATGGAGGATCTTGTGGTTTGTCTGCGTATTGAAGAGGACAAACGGAAGAATGAACACAAGTTGCTACCTTCTTATTCTATGGAGATGAAAGCCAAAATCGAAAAGCTTCAAAAGGAAGGCTATGAGCATCATCAATGGAAACGTCAACAAAAGTATAAGTAACAAACGAATTAAGGGTAGTTGCTGGGTGTGCAGTAAACCCAGTCACAAAGCAAAAGATTGTCAATTCAAAAATGACCACTCGGTGGCAAACCCTAACAACGGTCACAAGAACATGGTTAATGTGACCAAGATGGATAACCTATGTGTGACAATTTCTGAATTGTGCACTATCACTGACCACGAGTTGGTGGGTTGATATTGATTCTACTAAGCACATCTGTGGTGAACAAAAGTCTGTTTTCAACTTATGAAGAAGTTAAAGGTGAAAAAATGTACATGGGCAATGTCGTTGAGGCTAACGTAAAAGGAAAAGGAAAAGTGCCATTGAAGTTTAACTCGGGTAAACAACTTACTGTCATTGACGTCCTCCATGTACCAGACATTCGTAAGAATTTTCTTTCAAGATCCCTCTTATGTAAGAGTGGATTTAAACATGTATTTGAATCTGACAAGTTTATTTTAACTAAGGGAATGATGTTTGTGGGTAATGGATATGTGGTTGATGGTATGTTTAAGCTGTAATTTCTGCTTCAATTAATGAAAAATCTACAACTTCTGTTTATATTGTTGAGTTATGTGATATTTGACATGCTAGATTAGGTCTCATAAATATGAAATCTATGTAAAGAATGATGAACTTATATTTATTACCTAAATTTGACAAAGAAAAAGGACATAAATGTGAAATATGTGTTAAATCCACATTCACTAGAAAATCATTTAAATCCATAGAAAGAGATAGTGAACTATTAGGACTAATACACAATGATTTATGCGACATGAAAATTTCAACTAGTAGAGGTGGAAGAAAATACTTTGTAATATTCATTGATGATTGTAGTAAATTCTGCTATGTATATTTGTCGCATTCTAAAGATGAGACTTTTGATATATTTAAGACATACAAGTCTGAAGTTGAAAATCAACTTGGAAAGAAAATAAATGTGCTTAGATCTGACTGAGGTGGAGAATATGACTCCACGACACTATCTGACTTCTGTGCTCATGATAGCATAGTGCATCAAACTACAACACCTTACATGTCTCAACAGAATGGGGTGGTTGAAAGGAAAAATAGAACTCTAAA
Source organism: Datisca glomerata (assembly GCA_003255025.1). Lineage (NCBI taxonomy): Eukaryota > Viridiplantae > Streptophyta > Magnoliopsida > Cucurbitales > Datiscaceae > Datisca > Datisca glomerata. Next base: position 954,271 of record QANY01007580.1, on the reverse strand, counting down.
AGATATAGTAAACTCTATGTTGAACAGTTCTGGACTAGCTCATAATTTACGGGGGGAGGCCTTGCTTACGGTAAACACCATATTGAATAGGATTCCACATAAGAAGACTAACAAGTCTCCTTATGAAGAGTGGAAATGGAAGTTGTCTTCCTATAAAATCCTAAAAGTGTGGGAGTGTCTCGCAAAGGTATAAGTATTATTGCCAAAGACAGTCAAGCTTGGACCTAAGACTATGGACTGTGTTTTTCATTGGATGTGCATGTAACAGAATTTCTGACATAAGTACCGACACTATTATAGAGTCTGTTAATGTTGAATTCTTTGAGAATGTGTTTCCTTTTAAGGAAGGAAGATGCAATCAAACTACCATAAGAGGTGTAGATGAAGGTACATCCAGAGCTCAGATTGATGAAGAATCTGAACCTGAACCTAGAAAAAGCAAATGAGCTAGAACGAGTACCTCATTTGATCAATAGTTTCTAAGGTACTTGATGGAAGCCAAACCTCATACATACAAAGAGGCAATGTCAAGCCCTTAAGCTCTTTTTTGGAAGGAGGCTATTGATAGCGAGATAGATTCCATTTTGCAAAAGAAAACTTGGATATTGGTTGACCTCCCACCCGAGAATAAACTAATAGGTTATAAATGGATTTTTAAAGGAGGCTCAAAGATGACTGTACAATTCACAAGTATAAAGCTCGGTTGGTAGCTAAAGGTTATCGACATAAAGAATGTATAGATTTCTTTGATGCCTATTCTCCTGTGACGAGGATCACTTCTATTAGAATGCTGATCGCGATTACAGCTATTCATAATTTGGAAAATTCACCAATAGATGTTAAGACTGCATTCTTATACGAAGAACAGCACGAGGAAATCTAAATGGAACAACTTGAAGGGTTCATGGCCAAGGGCCAAGAACATAAGGTGTGTAAGCTTGTCAAATCCCTTTACGGATTAAAATAAGCCCCGAAACAGTGGCATGAAAAATTTGACCACACTATGCTCTCGAATGGCTTCTCGATAAACGAGTGTGACAAATATGTTTAAGTTAAAGGTACTAGTGACATGTTTGTCATAGTATGTTTATACGTATATGGCATGCTCATAATGTGAACTAATAAGGATATAATATATTCTACCAAGAAGATGTTGAGTTTCAACTTTGCATGGAAGACTTAAGTGTAGCAGATGTCATTCTTAGAATTTAAGTGAAGCGAACTTCTAACAAATATATCCTTACACATCTCATTATGTAGAAAAGATCCTAAAAAAAGTTCAGCAATTTGAAAGTAAATCCGTTGTAACTCAATTTGACTCAAACTGTAAGTTGAGAAATAATGATGGAGTTGGAGTATCTTAGCTGGAGTACTCACAGATCATTGGAAATTTGATGTATATCATGAATTGTACAAGGCCTGACATTGCCTATTTAGTAGGAATGCTTGCAGGATATACGAGTACTCCTGGACGTGATCACTAGGATGCTCTAGTCAGAGTACTTAGATACTTGAAGTACACCATTGACTATGGATTATATTATATGAAGTATTCACCTGTGCTGGAAGGATTTAGTGATGTAATTGGATATCTGACAGTCTAAAAACTAAATCCATGAGCGGATATATTTTTACCCTAGGTGGTGGAACTATATCTTGGAAGTCTACGAAGTGGACTTGTATAGCTCTTTCGACTATGGAATTTGAATTCATAGCATTGGACAAGACTAGCAAAGAAGTCGAATGGCTTAGAAATTTTCTAGAAGACATTCCACTATGGTCGAAGCCTATGTCAGCCATATGTATACACTGTGATAATATGGCTACAATATTTAGAGCGAAGAATAATATGTATAATGGTAAGTCTATACACATCAGACGTAGACGTAATACCATTAAACAGTTGCTCATAAATGGTGTGGTTTCCGTTGACTTTATCAGTTCAAAGGAAAACCCAACAGATCCTTTAACAAAAGGAGTATCGAAAGAGCTAGTAAAGCTGACATTGATGGGAATAGGCTTAAAACATATTCGATAAATCATTCAGGTGGGAACCTAACCTAGTTGACTGGAGACCCCAAGATCTAGGTTGAATAGGCAAACTGGCTGGAATGATTCACGTAACACACAAAGAAACTTTATTTCTTCATATTCCTATGATGTAACAAAAGTGTGTTGTCTATCGATGATAAAAAGGTATACTTAGTATTTAATGACGTTGATAACTTGCTTGCAAAATAAGAGAAGTATATGCAGAATACTCTTAATCATTATCACCTATATGAGAGTAGAAGTGAGGTCACTTTTATAAGATATTGCAAGGCTCAATCTCTCTAAAGCTTTCATGTGACAGGATAAATGTTGAGGACCAAAATGAACAAAAACGTATAAACTCAAACGTATTAAGATGAGTTGAGTATGTGATTTATTGTCTTGGTTTATTTCAGAGGAAGGACAGTTCAAGAATGTTATTCACTGTTCTTTAGAGTAAATCCGATAAATCATTACAAAGGAAGGTTGTCCAAAAGACAGCTCTCCCGATGCAAAACTCATCTATTTCTTTCTCCTGATGTCGTTGTCTGTCTAGGACATTTTCATTCATGTGAGAGATTGTTAGAACTAACCACTTGAAGCTTTATTAAGTAAAACTTAGCTAAGTATTGTAGTGTGTGAAGGAAAATTAAAATTAAAAGATAATGTGAGTAGAAATCAAATTTGTCACATATCATTTTAGAGCTCTAATAATATGACACATGTCTAATGATGTGTATTAACAGTTGAAGATGTAGGACTGTTTTGACCAAGTCTGCACTGTCACATGTCTTTTTTTGAGGGCATGTGAAACTGCCCAATTTCTCATTACTTTGCACGAAGTGGCTGTCTCTCAAAAACACAGTCACATTTATTGCGCTAGGTGGCAGTTTTGTGAAACTACCACTTGCTTGCATTGTGGGGTTTTTGGCCCACTTCGTAGTGCGTGTGCGAAGGGACAATTTCTTAATGAAACTGTTCCCTCACTGTTTATAATGGAAGAAGTGTTCTACGAAAGAAAGGAGTGACTTTAGTATTTTGGCTTCCAAAACCGTACAGAGAAGGAATTTTTCGTGAAAATTCTTAAGTCCAATTCTTTTGTCAATTTCGTAAGTCATAAAAGGGAGAAAGAAAGACTGTTCGGTTCTGTGAGGATTGAAGTATTCATTTTCTACATCTTCGATCATGATGGTTGTATCCTGTAGAGACGTTCACCGTAGTCTCTAGACAAACTGTGAAGGGTGAAAATTCATTTTTAGGACATTGTTACAGCAAACCTCTACCGATTTAATTTTATATTTTCCCATCTGTAATTTAATGCATGTATATAGCTAGGCTAATTATTTGCTCTGTCTTTTGTTTGGGAAAAAAAATCTAATTTGAAAGCAAAAACTTTGGGTTAAGGAACCTATCTTCGAGTCGATTGACGTGAAGAATAGAGTTAGACATATCAAACCTGAAAATGTTAGAGATCTTGTAAGTATAACTATTTCTTACATGTTGTCATAATTAAATTTAAATTAAAGAATTGATTATTAATAATTCAACAAAGACCCCAATCTTGCTATCATCTTAGTAACATTTTCAACCCTTCTATACTTGATTGAAAGGGCGGTGTGATTTGTTAATTTTGTTTTCAAAACAAGTGAATGACCCCACATGCGAAACTAAACGCTTATTCTTAATTTTAGCTAATTTTAAATACTGTTCATAAAAAGTCATAAAAAACTAAATGAAAATAATTCTTAAATACTTCTACTAATAATAATTTTCCGATATTAAGCCAATGATTCGCTAATTGGTACTCGTTTCATTACATAACATAATATCTTTATCATGGATAACTATTGACATTTGGATCCTAAAGGTAGGATTGGAGTATTTATACGATGGTCTTTTCCAACAAATAATCCACAAAGATGTAAAGCAAAAAAAAAATCATATTGATCGAGACTTTCTGAGCCAAACTCACTAGGTTCGGCTTAACCAAGGTGGTGCCAATCGATGGTATCAATCATGTATTGACCGTCATGGCAGGAACTCCCTAATACCTCGACCTTGAGTAAGTCATTTGCTGTAATCAACTGCTTAAGATTTTGGAATTTCTTATAAATGCGTTTTGCTTTCACTGGTATTATACATCAAACAGGTTGAATACAAAAAATGATGCCTACAGCTTTGAGTTGTAACTGTTGTTCTGTTGATGATAATCACAGGCCGACTAGCGATATCAAGAAATGATGAATTTGTTGATCAATGGGTGAGCTCCAAGGTTGAAGAAGAAGTTTATGGTAATGTTGACCCAACATTAGATGGGGCCTTTTCGATAGAATCGGGTGAAAAACTGTAGACACTAGCAATGTCTTGTCTAGCTCCAACACAAGGCCAAATATGAATCAAATTATTTGTTGTAATGCAACCGTCAATAAAACAATAATGAAATGATATTTTTAATATGATTCGACCAATATGCTGACGTCCATGGCTTTTTTCTTTATATCACCATCATCACAAAGTTAATATCGACTCAACACCATGTAATCCAATCCCCATTACACCAAAATTTAAACTCAACACACACACACACATAAAACCATACATTAAAAATCATAATTAGTTTAGACAAAAGTCACAACTTCTCGATCGGACTACATACAATTCACTAGCTTGGAAACCGTTTTCAGCAAGGACGGAGTCATATGACTAGCCCTCTCTTCCTGGGATAAAACCCTCTCTCACATCTTAAGGTTGCCCTCTATCTCTTAAGGTAGAGTCCCCTCACAATGAGATGCTTCATTTAGGGTAGAGCCACCTCTCACATTCTGTTGAAATAGAATCACGATACCCTAAACCAAAACCTATTATTTATAGGCGGACACCAACAAACCCTAACTTTCACTATAAGAACAATGGTATTTCGCGGTGGTTTAACGGTGGCGGTTGTAGCAACCGCCGCAAAAAAAACTACGGTAAAAGTTTTACCGGTGGTTTTTAAAAACCGCCGCTACATAGTATACTTTAGGTGGCGGTTTCTTAAAACCACCGTAAAAGTCATATTTCATGACCTTTAAGTAGCGGTTATAGTAAAACTGCCATTAACTGTCATAGAGATATGAGTTTTAGCGACAGTTTTTGTGAACCGCCAGCAATAGTAGCTTAAATCCCTAGCCCCTAATTCGCGAATTCACTCTCTCTTTCACCTTTTCACTCGTTTTCTCCCATTTTCTTAGGCGATTCGCAGACGGAGCTCAGATTTGGTCACTTGTCACTTCCCTATTATAGATCTCCGGTCATCCTCACCGTTTGTCAACGCTAGTGAGCCTCTATTTCTCTATCTCATTTCTGTTCTCTCTATCTATCTTGTTTGATGTACTTTCAAGCCCTTCATTTCACTAATTTGGTCTACCTTTTGCTTTATACTCCATATAATTCACATGGATATTGTTGTTGAGTATACTCAGAAATAATGTATCATTTATCATTAAGAGCTAATAATTAAGAAATGTTAAACAAATCAAATACATTTTTTGGCGATTTCGACAGTAAGAAAACAACAGAGAGAGGAAGAGGTAAAGGAAAGATATGGAAACGACAATGAAGTTATATTAATATATTGTATAGAAAATATATATTTAATTAGTTAATTTTTAAGAAACTAAATTCATATAGTTCATAAAAACAGAAAGTTCCCTAAACTATGTTTTTATTTTCAAAAGCATTATCGTTTCAAAAGCATTATATATATATATATAACAAGTAGACCAAGCTGTCCCTGGTATGACGTTCAAAACCTGGTGAAGGGCTTAAAAGCGCCTTAGGTAGCTGCTATCTATTGGATCTTTTCTAAGAGGTTAGGTGGTTGAGTCGAAGTGGAGAAGGAGACTAAGTCATCGATCGTGTCGGGATTAGGGGATTCTTCGTCGGAATCATTCAAGCCATTGCGAATAAACAATTGGTAGAACTCTGCAAAGGAGTAGGGGCTTTCTTGTACGTTTTTCTCCCCATATCCTTTAAAGTGAAGTGAACCCTTTGGAGCAAGCTTTGGGTCTAATTGGAGGGTATAAATTTATCCCGCAACCTCGATCACATCTTATCTCATGTACTTCCCTTTGCCTTTCAGCTTACGCCTTGCTTGGACTTGATCCCACCAAATTGATATATATATATATAGGTTAGAAACTTTCTTTATAATAATGTGAGTATAAAGTTGCTCTAAATCCACTTAAAAAATTAAGAGGTTTATAAGAATCATATAACAAACGAAGAACAAAAATTCAATAGTTAAATCCACTCAATCTAACGCTGAAATCCAGCAAAATTGGACCATTACGGTAGTTTCAAAACACATTGCAAGTAGTCTTTTAAAAAAGTGCCTAACTATTTCGCATCAATTCAACCGTGAACAATCTGAAAGATGAGAGAAAAAAACCTTATAATACAGTAAATACCCCAGACAAGATGCAATGACCACAAGCCAATGACGAAACCAAAGTAAATGACAGGACGTTAATCACAAAATTTTGATCTATAAATTAATGCAAAAAAAAGGTAGAGCCATCAATGTAGACAAAAATCACAACACATGAAAACTATAGTGAAAACAAATTGTAGTTTAAAACAATAATCAACAAAGCAAAACTCATGTAAGAAATCACGACTTAAAGTTAATGACTTTTGAGAAGAAAATAAATAAAAAAATGAACACAAAACTCAGAATACAAATAAGAAAACTTATATAAAAAAATCAGTACTTATAACCAACTATAACAAAAATAAACATCCAGATAAATCAAAGTGAATGACAATTCAGAAACATAATACATAACAAAAAAATGTAGCAAGAAAAACCAACCTAAATCAAAATCTATTGCAAAAATTAAGAAGTTTATAAGAATCATATAACAAATGAAGAGTAAAAACTCAAGAGTCAAATCCACTCAAGCCAACATTGAAATCCAGCAAAATTGGACCATTACAGTAGTTTCTATAAAAGGAAATGACAATTATGAAACAAGATACATAACGAAGAAATTGCAGGTAGAAAAACTAGCCTAAATCACAAACAGCCAGATACAATACACAACATCACAAACCATACATTTATAGCCCCAATGGTTACATATCATTGCAAATAGAAAATATCATTAAGAAAGACATGAGCAAAGGAATTTCTAAGTATACTCATTCAAATGGTAGAAATGTAAAAAGTCTGGTGATTCTATAGCCCAAAGGAAATACACTCAACATTTATAATTAGAAGGAAACAAATACGCACTTCAACGAAAAAATTGATAGGTTTGGTTTCAGTTACTTTCTTTTTTGTCTGAGGTAAGGTGGTCTACTCCTGGAATGTTAATTTTTCAAATGCATTTATTTATTTTTTTGACTGTTTTATCCATTTTACAATCTTTTGAGATGAAGATTCTTACCTAATTTGACAATCTTTTGAGTAGTTAGAGTCAATATTTACCTTGTTAGGAGAACGTACAAGCATATTGAGATAACAATAATTAAAAAAGAATCCAAAGCATGGCACGGGGGAAAAATATAAATCAAGAGATCCCAAATTAAGAAGGATCAACGTACCTATAGTTTAACTATAGTGAAAACAAATTATAGTTTAAAACAATCATCAACAAAGCAAAACTCATATGAGAAATCACGACTTAAGGTTAATGACTTTGAGAAGAAATGAATAAGAAAATGAACACAAAACATCATAATACAAATATAAAAACTGATATAAAAAAATAATGACTTATAGCCAACTATAACAGAAATAAACATCCAGATAAATCAAAGTGAATGACAATTCATAAACATAATACATAACCAAAATATGCAGCAAGAAAAATCAAACTAAATCAAAATCTACTCCAAAAATTAAGAAGTTTATAAGAATCATATAACAAACAAAGAATAAAAAGTCAAAAGTCAAATCCACTCAAGCCAACATTGAAATCCAGTAAAGTTGGACCATTACAGTTGTTTCTATCAAAGGAAATGACAATTCTGAAACAAGATACATAACGAAGAAAATGCAGGTAGAAAAACTAGCCTAAATCACAAACAGCCAGATACAATACACAACATCACATACCATACATTTATGGCCCCAATGGTTACACATTATTGCAAATAGAAAATATCATTAAGAAAGACCAGAGCAAAGGAATTTCTAAGTATAATCATCCAAATGGTAGAAACGTAGAAATCGTGGTGAGTCTATAGCCCAAAATAAATACAGTCAACATTTATAATTTAAAGAAAACAAATAGGTAGTTCAGCGAAAAAAATCGGTGGCTTTGGCTTCTTTGTCATTTCTACTATATTATAAATTAAACAATCGTTTGTTACATAAAATTCAATTTGCTTTCAGTTACTTTCTTTTTTGTCTGAGTTAAGGTGGTTTACTCCTAAGATGTTAATTTTTGAAATGCATTTATTTATAAGGATTACTATTTTATCCATTTTACAATCTTTTGAGTTGAAGATTCCTGCCGAATTTGACAATCTTTTGAGTAGTTAGAGTCAATATTTAGCGTATTAGGAAAACCTACAAAACATATTGAGATAACAATAGTTAAAAAAAGAATCCAAAGCATGGCATGTGGGAAGAAATAATATAAACCAAGAGATCCCAAATTAGGAAGGATCAACGTACGTATAATTTAGCTATAGTGAAAAAAAATTATAGCTTAAAACAATCATCAACAGAGCAAAACTCATATAAGAAATCATGACTTAAAGTTAATGACTTTGAGAAGAAATGAATAAGAAAATGAGCATAAAACATCAGAATACAAATATAAAAACTGATATAAAAAAATCACGACTTATAGCCAACTATAACAGAAATAAACATTCAGATAAATCAAAGTGAATGACAATTCATAAACAGAATACATAACCAAAATATGCAGCAAGAAAAACCAAATCTACTCTAAAAATTAAGAAGTTTATAAGAATCATATCACAAACGAAGAATAAAAACTCAAAAGTCAAATCCACTCAAGCCAACATTGAAATCCAACAAAGTTGGACCATTACAGTAGTTTCTATCAAAGGAAATGACAATTCTGAAACAAGATACATAACGAAGAAAATGCAGGTAGAAAAATTAGCCTAAATCACAAATAGCCAGATACAATACACAACATCACAGACCATACATTTATAGCCCCAATGGTTACACGTTATTGCAAAAAGAAAATATCATTAAGAGAGACCAGAGCAAAGGAATTTCAAAGTATAATCATTCAGATGGTAGAAACGTAGAAAGCCTGGTGAGTCTATAGACCAAAGGAAATACACTTAACATTTATAATTTGAAGAAAACAAATAGGTAGTTCAGCGAAAAAAATCGATGGCTTTTGGCTTCTTTGTCATTTCTACTATATTATAAATTAAACAATCGTTTGTTATATAAAATTCAATTTGCTTTCAGTTACTTTCTTTTTTGTCTTAGGTAAGGTGGTTTACTCCTAGGATGTTAATTTTTGAAATGCATTTATTTATAAGGATTACTGTTTTATCCATTTTACAATCTTTCGACTTGAAGATTCCTGCCTAATTTGACAATCTTTTGAGTAGTTAGAGTCAATAATTAGCGTTTTAGGAAAACCTATAAAACATATTGAGATAACAATAGTTAAAAAAGAATCCAAAGCATGGAATGAGAGGAAAAAATATAAACCAAGAGATCCCAAATTCGGAAGGATCAACGTACCTATAATTTAGCTATAGTGTAAAAAAATTATAGTTTAAAACAATCATCAACAGAGCAAAACTCATATAAGAAATCACGACTTAAAGTTAATGACTTTGAGAAGAAATGAATAAGAAAATGAACACAAAACATCAGAATACAAATATAAAAACTGATATAAAAAAATCACGACTTATAGCCAATTATAACAGAAATAAACATTCAGATAAATCAAAGTGAATGACAATTCATAAACAGAATACATAACCAAAATATGCAGTAAGAAAAACCAAATCTACTGCAAAAATTAAGAAGTTTATAAGAATCATATAACAAACGAAGAATAAAAACTCAAAAGTCAAATCCACTCAAGCCAACATTGAAATCCAGCAAAGTTGGACCATTACAGTAGTTTCTATCAAAGGAAATGACAATTCTGAAACAAGATACATAACGAAGAAAATGCAGGTAGAAAAACTAGCCTAAATCACAAACAGCCAGATACAATACACAACATCACAGACCATACATTTATAGCCCCAACGGTTACACATTATTGCAAATATAAAATATCATTGAGAAAGACCGAGCAAAGGAATTTCTAAGTATAATCATTCAAATGGTAGAAATGTAGAAAGCCTGGTGAGTCTATAGCCAAAGGAAATACAGTCAACATTTATAATTTAAAGAAAACAAATAGGTAGTTCAGTGAGAAAAATCGGTGACTTTGGCTTCTTTGTCATTTCTACTATATTATAAATTAAACAATATTTTGTCACATAAAATTCAATTTGTTTTCAGTTACTTTCTTTTTTGTCTGAGGTAAAGTGGTTTACTCCTAGGATGTTAATTTTTGAAATGCATTTATTTGTAAAGATTATTGTTTTATCCATTTTACAATCTTTTGAGTTGAAGATTCCTGCCTAATTTGACAATCTTTTGAGTAGTTAGAGTCAATATTTAGCGTATTAGGAAAACCTACAAAACATATTGAGATAACAATAATTAAAAAAGAATCTAAAGCATGGCATGAGGGAAAAAATATAAACCAAGAGATCCCAAATTAGGAAGGATCAGTGTACCTATAATTTAGCTATAGTGAAAACAAATTATAGTTTAAAACAATCATCAACAAAGCAAAACTCATATAAGAAATCACGACTTAAAGTTAATGACTTTGAGAAGAAATGAATAAGAAAATGAACACAAAACATCAGAATACAAATATAAAAACTGATATAAAAAATTCACGACTTGAAGTTCATGTATCTCCCCATTTCTGATATCCCTAAGATCTCTTCATATGGGAGTTCACTTAACTCTCCCATTTCAATATACCATGTACTCATTCTATAAGATAGTTTTGTGGGCGATTGATTCTTTTGACTATAATGTGAAGTTATCACTACCAATAAGTAGGGAGATTAAAAACAATACTCACCTCAAAGGAATATTTTCATTTTGATGCTCTAATACAATCACGACATTATTTCTTGCATATACAAAGTTTTCATCTTCCATCATTAGGTGTGTGTCTACATCAGCCAAAGATAGCACAAAACTACATAGAAACAAGGAACCCATGTCAAGAGAATTAATCTCATTAATGCATGTAAGACAATATTTATGTTGTTGTATTGATCGAAATCAATAGTGCAAATGTAAGTATTTATACATGGGAAAACAAAAACAAAAAAGCACAGGAGAAAATATGATAAAAGACGGACCTACTACAACTAAAGACTCAATAAATTTTCACCCAGCTAAAAACAGAAGCAGGAAAAAACATAGAAAGAAAAAGGGTAATCATACTGCCGATAATAATATTAATCGATTTATATATATAGAAATGGAAAAAAAACAAAAAACACCATGTGGACTCAAATTTCTAAACTTTAACAGGACAAAATTCACCGAATAACAATAAGAACGCAAAAACTTTAAAAGAATAAAATCCAACCTCATTGCCAATGGCAATATTAACCGCTTTATACGTACAGAGAGGGAAAAAAACAAAACACACCATAAAGATTCTTCATTTTTTATTTCTTAAAACAACACCAGAATCCTATAAACCAATGACAATAACCCAGATATAAGAACAACTCACAAGAAGAAAACTACACAGAATAGAGTATACATGCAATGATATCCATGACTTTCATTGAAAGCATAAAAAATCAAAACAATATGAAGAAGAGAAATTTGGAGAAGGCAGAAAAGAAAAACCAAAAAAAAAAATGCTAACTTGAACACAATCCAACATCAAAATCAGACTTCACTCTCTTGTAAAAATTCAGAGGAGACAAGAAAACAGAACAAAAAGCAAAGAAAAGGATGAAAAAATAAGATGAAAAATAGAGAAATAGATACCATCAACGAACTCGGATAATAGAGCAAAAATACGGAGCAAAATAGACAGAGAAAGAGACACAAATTAACCTATAATCTATTTACCCAAAAACATAGACATCCACACATAATCTACATTATTAGAAGACACATGTATATAGATCGATTGAGAATATTAGACAAGGCAGTCATCATTACCTCCGACAGTCAAATGCAGGAGCTAACGTGGAGGCATGCAACTCAGCATCTAAATACACATGACTGGCCATTTACTGATAAGCTAAATAGTTTGATCATTTCTCTATGCACCTCCACGATAGAATCCCCAATGTGAAAGTACATGGACTATCGGTTGATCAGATATGCGGGCTTTTATTTTGACTGGGAAAACAGAAAAGATAAGATGAGAAGGAAAATGACATATCAGTCTAAAGTTACCTCTGTTTTGATCTATAACAACCGCAATACAAAACTGAAAACTAATTTTTCTGTCACCCAACCAAAAAAATCAACCCAAAGCAGCCAAACAAATAAGGAAAAAACAAAAGAATATCAATCTTATCTTGACGAATAAGATAAAAAAACCACATCTGTCATTCGAGCAAGAAAAAAATGGTGGAAAAATTTAACCTGTTGGGTGAGCCAAACTAAAGCCATTCACACCTCCATTACCGACCACCACACTAAAATGAGCCTCTCGCAAAAAAGAAAGGACCAAAGTTTCATGCACAACCTGCGAAAGACAAGTAGAATAGAAGAGAAAAAACAAAGAAAACGTTGAAAGCTTTGAAGCAAAAATAGAAGAAAAACTCACCTCTTTAAGTTCAGGCTTAAAATTAAACAGTAAGCAGAATCGATTATAGTCGCGAAGAAGAACGTCAGAGAATTGAATCTATTTTAATATCAAACAACAAATGATTATTAAAAAAATGACAGAATTCAACAATATAAGCAGGTTAGAATTATACAAACACAATTAAAAAAAATTATTACTCACAGTGAACTGTCATAAAACATGAGAAATTAATCACAAAACATAAGATAGTAATACAAAATGAAAATCATATAAGAGTAGTAAAAAATTTCAAATTACAAAGAGCAGTACTAAAAAAGAAGTAAAAGACAAAAATCCAAAAAATAAATCAAATCTATGAATATACAATTGAATCAGAACACATAAATCACACTAAAATTTGATTCAAAGCAACACAATCAACAAGTATTAAGACAAAATGGCATTTGAATTAAATGTTTCTAATTAAACAAGCTATTATAAAATCAGACAAGCATTAAACAGTTATAAAATCACCAAGAATAATCATATCTGAACAGAAATTACTAAAAGAATATATACGAGTCAATGAAGAAAAAATTTGTTCTTCAACATAGAAATTAAGCCTAAGGAACTAAAAAACAACCCAAGGAACATCGAGAAAGAGAATAAATAGATTCAAATCTTGTGACATACATAAACTTAAAAGAAAAATAATCAAATAAGATAAGAAACCAAATGGATGTCCATGTACAGCAAACCAAACAAAGCATTATAAATATATATATATATATTTGTGTGTGTGTGTGTGTATGAATCCACCATACACAGAAGGCCAATGAGCCCAACCGCCAGAGACATGCAATTCAATATCTAGATGGATTTTACACCCAATAGTATAGTAAGACAAAGTCTTCATCAGGACTTTATGCAACCAAAATACAAAGATTTTAGAGATTGGTATTTCTCCAACCATATTCCTCAAAAGCTGTTAGATCTGAAAAATCGCTATTATTTCCAGTTAGAACAGGATCAACGCCTTCAGTCTTTCCCTAAATGGTATTACAAGATCACCTAAAGAGTCAAAATTAAAGATGACCACCAGCTACATTTTCTGACCAATATACAGAAAAAGTGGATCACCATATCTGGCAGAACATACCAAGCTATACATCCACCACCCTTATCCTTAGAGCTTGCTCCAGGACAAGGCAACCAGAAACTATTGATCATTAATCCCTATACTGAGGTTCCAGACAAGATCAACCATCAGGACCCTATTAAGGTTAAAGATATTCTACCCTTAACCAAATAGAACAATTACACCAACCTCTTCCTTCAAACTGTAGGAACACACTTAACTAGGATAGAGGAACATGTTTCTCAAATTCAGGAGATACAAACGAAAACTCCTCCACCAGAAAAACCCAAAATAACCATTGAACCAGTAACTCTTAAACCTCGTTTAGATCTTCAGAATTTTAAATTAAATTCCAGTAAGAAGGAGGATGATTTCATAGAAACCATTATGAGTAAGATAAAAAATCTGAAGATCTCCACACCTGAATCGTCTTCAGTACAGTTGAACATGATGAATCAGAATGATTCACTAATCCTGAAGAACCTGAGGAGTATTCCTTCTCTCAAATCTTAGACATTTAGAAGAATTTTGATAATTCTATCAATAAACTCTCTTCTGGCTATTCTAAGAGGCCTATTGCTCGTATGGCGTTAACTGGACCAAGTAGGTACTATTATCCCAGACCTACTCCCTAAGATATTTTATATGAAGAAGACTTTCTTCATTCTCAGAAATCTTACCATGGCAAAACCATCTATGAATGGAACATAGATGGAAAAACAGAATATCAGGTTTTTGAGACCATTCATTTGATGATCATGTACTGTTATGTGTGTTAACAGAATGAGAATACAAATTAACAGATCTTCAGGTTTCTGGTCAATGGATTCACAGGAACGCTGAAAGGCTGGTGGGACAATTGTCTAACTGAAATTCAACGCCAAGAAATTTTGAATTCTTTCAAAATTAATATTGACCTGATTATTGGAACAGAAGATGCCTATTATACCCTGGCCCAATCCATTATCCATCATCTCCTTGGCCCAGGAATTGTTAATACTGATAGACACAGAGAACTTCTCAGAAATCTGAGATGCCCCTCTCTCACCTACTTCAGGTGGTACAAAGATGTCTTTTTTTATGAAAGTCATGCAGAGAAGTGATGCAAAAAGTGAACAGTGGAAGGCAAAGTTCATTGATGGCCTCCCAGGTCTTTTTGCTGAAAGAGTAAGAAGAAAACTCATACATAAGTATGATCAAATGGATATTCCTTATGATCAATATACATATGGACATCTCGTTTCCCTAGTCATTGAAGAAGGACTAGGATTATGCAATGATATGAAACTGCAACATATGATGAAAAGTCAGAATCTTGACAACAAAAAAGATTTAGGTGATTTTTGTATCCAATTTGCCTACAATAGTAAAATCCAGTATCCAACTACTTTTTCATCATCCAAACCACATAGGACTTCCTCTAAGCCTTCTAAATCGCATAAGAAATACTTTTCAAAAAAGAAATTCAGACATAAAGAGTCCAAACATAGATCGTAACCACACCAGAAACCTCATAACAACAAATTCAAAGTCATCTACTACAAGTGTGGCTTAACAGCACATTTTACCAACAAATGCCGTTCTAAATTCAAAAGGAAACTTCATGAGTTAGCTCTCGATGAAGAGACTCAACAGAAGATTTTGAACTGCCTCTTTGAAGATAGTTCTACTACCAGTACAGATGATGACGTTGTATATATTACTGCAACTCTAAAACCTGTAACGCCATAACAGGAACCAACTATTGGAAGGCAATAGTTTAGATCTTAATGGACCAGGTCTAAATGTCTTAACTAGTACGCAACGATCTCTTCATGCCACAGCTGATCAAATCACTGATCCAGAGATGAAACTTATGTTCTTGGAAACTTGTTATAAGGAACATTCCACTTCTAGGATCAGACCTGTAGAAATTTATAGTATGAAAGAACTGTAAAACCGTATTCAATAGGATTATATACCACATAAACCTGTAACTATTTCTGATCTGAAGATGAAAATTAATATGATTAAATCGAACATTCAACAGTTAAAGACCGCGCATCAACTTATGTCTCAAGATCTGAATCTCCTAAAACAGTCTACAGCCAAAGGAAAAGCTCTTGTAGACTTCCCAATCCTGCCTTCACCAGATCAGCCAAGTCAAAGTCAATGTCAACATTTGACTTCACCAGATCAGTCATCTCCTAGTCAAAGCCAAAGTCAGACTTTGAGCTCCCTAGATCAGCCTTGTCAGATCTCACTAAACCAGACAAAGGAAAATAATCTGTATTTATTCTTGTTGAACTAGGTTACCTTCTAGAAATGGTATATGAAGATTACCTTAGTCATTAAACCTAATTTTATCATTACTGACGTCATTGTCTTAGTTGATAGTGGTGCAAATATGAACTGCATACATGAAGGATTAATCCCTCTGAAATACTTTCATAAAATCACTCAAATCTCTCACAAGCGCTAGTGGAAATTCCATGAGAATTCAATATAAGATACCAGACGCGCGTATTTTCAAACTGGGTGTTTGCATACCTGCTTCATTTGTGCTCATAAAGAATATGACACAAAGCATTTTCTTAGGCAATCCTTTTCTTAATTCGATTATGCCTATCATAAGAACTGATACATCTGGTATCCATACCGTTGTTATTATTTTTGAATTTATCACCAAACTTTATACTAAGGAAGTAGATATCATCAGACATCTAATTGATAATAAGACAAATAAGTTAAATCTGTTACACAAGAAATTAATTAGACTTAGTAAATCTCCTTGGAGTTGTACTGGTTTCTATGTAAATAAAAATGCTGAGATAGAAAGAGGATCACCTAGATTAGTGATCAATTATAAACCATTAAATGATGCTTTACAGTGGATCAAATATCCGATCCCGAATAAAAAAGATCTACTTGATAGACTCTATGACTCAGTGATCTTTTCAAAATTTGATCTAAAATCAAGATTTTGGCAAATCCAACTAATGAACCAGATAGATATAAAACTGCTTTTACAGTAGCCTTTGGCCATTATGAATGGAATGTTTTATCATTTGGTGTAAAAAATGACCTCTGGTACTTGGAAAGGACCAGCAAAGAATTATCCGACAATTAAACAGGAATGTTTAGCAATTGTAAAATGCATATTATAATTTCAAGATGATATGTTAAATCAACATTTTCTTATCCGTGTTGACTGCTCTGCTGCAAAAAAGATTTTCAAATAAAATGTACAAAATCTTGCATCAAAACAGATATTTGCATCATGGCAGAATATCTTATGTATTTGATTTTGATATTGAGTATATTAAAGGTGAAGAGAATTCTCTTCCCGATTTTCTAACCCGTAAGTATTTACAGGGACAAAACTCCAATGATGAGTAACCGAGGAAGAGGCCGTAACTCTCGTGGGCATGGACGTGTCAGAACAAATCTGCAATATCCGAATGATGGGTTTTTCTGGCCATCCGAATTCCCCAGTGTACAAGAGGCTACTCGAAAGAGTACTAAAGAGATCCTCTTGACACCAGAGTAGTATATTCCTAACAGAATATCTGAGGAAACAATCCTCATAATTGAACCGAATGATGAAAAATGGATGGAAGATCCATGAGAGATAAAGACTTGTTATCTCTCCACACAACAGTATCCAACCAGATTTGAACACTATAAATACATTAATGAAGCTATAGTAGTCCAATTTAGGAGCATAAAAATAAGACGTACATTCCATGACTCTAACTAAAATACCAGCCCTATTACTTTTAGTAGGGTTGTAATCAGAAACTCCATCTCGATCAATCAATGGAGTTTGCATCTCCATACTACCAAAACTATGGAGATACATTACAAAATCGTAAAATATAGTTATTGGGATTACATAGAGTCCTTTACAAATATATTTTATTATCAAAATCTGATACGTAATATGCCCTGAAGTATTAGACGCAAGTTTACCAAATTGGTTCCTCCTTTGATAGGATAAGTTTGGTCTCACGTTTGATACTCTACCTGAAACACATCAAATTGGGTTCAAGGAATGACATTCACAATATGCCATGATCAATAAAAATATTACCATATCCAAAGCACTGGTACATTTTATTATCCGATTCAATATCCAATAGATTTGGAAATAAGATCTTAAATGTGAATACCAGAATAGCATACCCATATTAAAACGTATTTTCTTCACTAAATGGCGGGATAAATGTATGAACCCCCACTTAACTAAATTAATCAAGATGATTAAAACCCATGCACAAGCCTGCTACGAAGCAGTTCCTAAACCTGTACCAACATCAATAAGCAACCCCTTTGTGAATGCTCAAAATCTCATTAAACAACAGTTTCCCCATATTAGTGAAAAAGAATTGGCTATAAAAACTATGGACTTTGTCAAACACCAGTTCCTCCATGTATTTGGATCTGACACTTCCTCCATGGCCACATCTAGTGCAAACCCAAGTCCACAAAGGAAATCACCATCATCTTCTAGTGCTTTGCCTGCTACTGATGTAAGCCTTGACCTCACCCAGCACAATGCCTTCAACATCCTTGGAGGTGAAAGTCAAGATCCAAATGATGATTTGCCAGATCTATCACCAGAAGTCGACCCACCAGAGCCAACCATTGCTGACTTGTGGGACTCTTTAGCCTCTATCATTTTTGAACTTATGGAAAAAGATAATATAGGAGAAAGGAAAACTGATCTGATATCTGATATTGACCAGACCAGCTGTCATGCAACAAGCAGAAGTATACAAATCTACTATTGTCACAGTAGATTCTCCAACCGCATAAGTGGACGATGCTCATGAAGCCACACTACCTCTATCATAATGACTTTTAATAATTATAATTCTACCATAGTTACTTTAGTATGTACTCTAGTTACTTTCTATACTCAAGTTAAGTTCTTGTATTATAAAAGGGCACCTCATCTTTGTTAAGGGACATCGGATGTTTTCGCATATTTTCCCTTAGTGTGTAATAGGAAGCTCATGTGCTAAGCACTTAATATATGTTCTCCTTTGTTTATACACACTCTCTCTCTAAATTTTATCTCTCCTCATCTTACCTCCATTAACTTCCTGCTCACACCTGCACGCAAATAACGTTGTTGTGCTCAGGTGCTCCAGTGCTACCTAACCATAAGTTTCTCTTTTAATTTTCACAGTAGTTGTTCATGAGACCATGTATGTACTAATGTAAGCTGCATATAACCATGACTATAAGCTCTACTAGTCATGATTCTGTTGCTAACTCGAAGACACTCAATGTGTAAGTGTTAAGGCTGAGGAAGCACTCACTGTAGACTACAGTAAGTCCAGGAAACAATCAATGAACACTGAGTGAGACGTCACCCAAGTCGCGTGTGCGTAAGGTCCGTTGAGCAGAGATTGTGTTAGGACCGTTGACCCCTGTAAAACGTTGACAGACGTGCTCAGTGTGAATTATTTTGTTATATGAATTGACTGTACGTGCACTGTTTAGCCCCCTCACTTAATGGGTTCGCGTTGGTTAGCCGTAAGTTGGTATCAGAGCCATGATTAGTCTTGGTTATAGTACTGTTTATATTCTCTTTACATTAGGCATACATGGTCACACACACACACATGTCTGACTTTAGCTCTGCATCTATACAATCTGTAGCTAATACAGTAGCCTCCACATATGAGGTAACCGAATTAATTGCATATCAAGATGTAAAAGAATCCTAGGAGAAATGGACAATACCTAAGGTAAAACCCAAAACAATATAAAATTGGAACATTTGATTTCACTAGCCGTAAAATCATTAAAACTTTTGAATATGCCATCTTATTACAGTATAATGATGATGTCCTTTATCTGCTGCATCTGCATGATTTATACCAATTCATGCAAAAATACAAGTATGTGCATATAGACTTAGTGCAAATTGCATTAAAACCTTTAAATCTGCTAGGATAGAACACCAGCATACAATGCACCCTCAGAGATGGTAGGTGTTTGAACTAGAAAGCTTCCCTTATGGGAGCCATAGAGACTAGTTTATCGGGACCCATTTTTTTAAATATTTATCCGAATTTAAGTATTGCGCTGTCTGACAGCAATCTAGCCAAAGTTCTTGAATGGAGAGTTCAATCACATGGTTATGATTATCTACCAGGATCGTCTCCCTTTGCAATCCTATTTAGGATTCATCTTAAGGCTTTAACAACATTAAATCCTTGCATAAGAAAGCAAAGTGAGCAAGGACATACAGTCCTTATTGATACTAATCTGTTCAACAGCCAAGTGGTTGTTCGTCGTATGATTCTCTAGTCTGAAATCACCTTTCCTGACACTTGGCAAATCCCCCAGGCTGTTCCTACCAGACCTGTCATTAGATAATCCATCAAAGATATCATCCAAACCCAATGAGGCAATGTCTATCTTCGTTTTCAAAAACCACCTCTACCTATGACTAGAAGCCCTTCTAGTCTCAGTAACCGTAGTAGTATTCCTCCATATTAGGTAGAAATACATGAATCCTCTAGGGCGTCCATAGCTTACCCTTTAAGATCAGAGGGATCTGATCATTCTTTTCCCCCGGAAGATCAGATTAGAGGAATTTATATCAGCGATAATCAGATTCTCCATGGTGTGTATGAATCCATCATACACAGAAGGCCAATGAGCCCAACCGTCAGTGACATGCAATTCAACATATAGATGGATTTTACACCCAATAGTATATTAAGACAGAGTCTTCATCAGGACTTTATACAACCAAAATACAAGGATTTTAGAGATTGGTATTTCTCCAACCATAATCCTCAAAAGCTGTTAGATATGAAAAATCGCTATTATTTCTAGTTAGAACAGGATCAACGCCTTCAGTCTTTCCCTAAATGGTATTACAAGCTCACCTAAAGAGTCAAAATTAAAGATGACCACCAGCTACAACTTCTGACCAATATACAGAAAACGTGGATCACCATATCTGGCAGAACATACCAAGATATACATCCACCACCCTTATCCTTAGAGCTTGCTCCAGGACAAGGCAACCAGAAACCAATGGTCATTAACCCCAATACTGATGTTCCAGACAAGACCAACCATCAAGACCCTGTTAAGGTTAAATATATTCTACCCTTAACCAAACAGAACAACTACACCAACCTCTTCCTTCAAATTATAAGAACATAGTTAACTAGGATAGAGGAACAAGTTTCTCAAATCCAGGAGATACAAACGAAAACACCTCCACCAGAAAAACCCAAAATAACCATTGAACGAGTAACTCTTAAACCTCATTTAGATGTTCAGAATTTTAAATTAAAATCCAATAAGAAGGAGGATGATTTCATAGAAACCATTATAGGTAAGATAAAAAATCTAAAGATCTCTACACCTGAATTGTCTTCAGGACAGTTGAACATGATGAATCAGGATGATTCACCTAATGCTTAAGAACCTGAGGAGTATTCCCTCTCTCAAATCTTAGACATTTAGAAGAATTTTTATGATTCTATCAATAAACTCTCTTCTGGCTATTCTAAGAGACCTACAGCTCGTATGGTGTTAACTGGACCAAGTAGGTACTATTATCCCATACCTACTCCCTAAGATATTTTGTATGAAGAAGACTTTCTTCATTCTCAAAAATCTTACCATGACAAAACCATCTATGAATGGAACATAGATGGCAAAACAGAATATTAGGTTCTTGAGACCATTTATTAGATGATCATGTACTGTTATGTGTGTAAACAGAATGAGAATAGAGATCACCAGATCTGCAGGTTTCTGGTCAATGGATTCACAGGAACGCTGAAAGGCTGGTGGGACAATTGTCTAACTGAAATTCAACGCCAAGAAATTCTGAATTCTTTCAAAATTAATATTGACTCGATTACTGGAACAGAAGATGCCTGTTATACCCTGGCCCAATCCATTATCTGTCATCTCCTTGGCCCAGGAATTGTTAATACTGATAGACACATAGAACTTCTCAAAAATCTGAGATGCCCCTCTCTCACCTACTTCAGGTGGTACAAAGATGTCTTTCTTATTAAAGTCATGCAGAGAAGTGATGCAAAAAGTGAACAGTGGAAGGCAAAGTTCATTGATGGCCTCCCAAGTCTTTTTGCTGAAAGAGTAAGAAGAAAACTCAGAGATAAGCATGATCAAATGGATATTCCTTATGATCAATATACATATGGACATCTCATTTACCTAGTCATTGAAGAAGGACTAGGATTATGCAATGATATGAAACTGTAACATATGATGAAAAGTCAGAATCTTGACAACAGAAAAGAATTAAGTGAATTTTGTAACCAATTTGCCTACGATACTAAAATCCAGTATCCAACTACTATTTCATCATCCAAACCACATAAGACTTCCTCTAAGCCCTCTAAACCGCATAAGAAATACTTTTCAAAAAAGAAATTCATAAATAAAGAGTCCAAACATAGATCGCAACCACACCAGAAACCTCATAACAACAAAGTCAAAGCCATCTGCTACAAGTGTGGCTTAACAGCACATTTTACCAACAAATGCCGTTCTAAATTCAAAAAGAAACTTCATGATTAGCTCTCGATGAAGAGACTCAACAGAAGATTCTGAATTGCCTCTTTGAAAACAGTTCTACTACCAGTACGGATGACGACGTTACATATATTTCTGCATTTGAGTCTGACCCATCTGTCACATCTGAACAACCGGATCAACCTTGCTGCAACTCTAAAACCTGCAATGCCATAACAGAAACCAACTATTGGAAGGCAATAATTGAGATGAATGGTTTAAATATGAATGAACCATATCTAAATGTCTTAACTGATATGCAATGATCTCTTCTTGCCACAACTGATCAAATCACTGATCCAGAGATGAAACTCAAGTTCTTGGAAACTTGTTATAAGGACTATTCCACTTCTGAGATCAGACCTGTAGAAAATTACAGTATGAAAGAACTGTTAAACCGTATTCAACAAGATTATATACCACATAAACTTGTAACCATTTCTGATCTGAAGATGGAAGTTAATATGATTACGTCTGAATTTCAACATTTAAAGACTGCGCATCAACTTATGTTTCAAGATCTGAATCTCCTAAAACAGTCTACAGCCAAAGGAAAAGCTCTTGTAGACTTCCCAGACGTGTCTTCACCAGATCGGCCAAGTCAAAGTCAGACTTTGACCTCCCCAGATCAGCCTTGTCAGATCTTACCAGATCAGACAAAGGAAAATAATCTGTATTTATTCATGTTGAACCCGGTTACCTTCCATAAATGGTATACGAAGATTACCTTGGTCATTAAACCTGATTTTATCGTTACTGACGTCATTGTCTTAGTTGATAGCGGTGCAGGAACTGCATACATGAATGATTAATCCCTCTAAAATACTTTCATAAAACCACTCAATCTCTCATACGCGCTTATCTGCAAACAGAGAGTTTGCATACCTGCTTCATTTGTGCTCATAAAGAATATCACACAAAACATTATCTTAGGCAATCATTTTCTTAATTCGATTATGCCTATCACAAGAATTAATACCTTTTGTATCCATACCGTTATTGATACCGTTGATATTACTTTTGAATTTATCACCAAACTTTATACTAAGGAAGTAGATATCATCAGACATCTGATTGATAAAAAGACAAATCAGTTAAATCTGTTACAAAAAGAAATCCACTTTTTGACAATTGACCAACGTATAGTAATACAAAAGAAGATTAAAACAATTCTTAGAAGAAATTAAAACTCTGCAAAACTGACATTGAATCTCCGTTACCGAAGAAATTAATTAGACCCAGTAAATCTCCTTGGAGTTGTACTGGTTTCTATGTAAATAAAAAATACTGAGATAGAAAGATGATCACCTAGATTAGCAATCAATTATAAACCATTAAATGATACTTTACAATGGATCATCCGGAACAAAAAAGATCTACTTAATAGACTCTATGGCTTAGTGATCTTTTCAAAATTTGATCTGATATTTAGATTATGACAAATCCAAATAGTTGGACCAGACAGGTATCAAACTGCCTTTACAGTACCCTTTAGCCATTATGAATGGAATGTTTTATCATTTGGCGTAAAAAATGGACCATCTGAATTCTAGCATATCATGAATGATATTTTTAATGTTTATACTGCATTTATTATCTGTTACATTGATGATGTATTAATATTCTCACCATCTATAGATCAACATTTTAAACAACCTTATGTTTTCAAGAATGTTATTATCCGAAATGGTTTAGTCTTATCTGCCATAAAATTGAAATTATTTTAAACAACAGTCAGATTTTTAGGCCATAACATTTCTAATGGTACTATTATTCCTATTAACCGTAGTATAGATTTTGCATCTAAGTTTCCAGATGAAATCAACACAATTACAAAGATTCTTAGGAAGTCTGAATTATATCCGTGATTTTTATCCACAACTAGCTCAAGATACTGCTCTGCTTAGTAAGAGGCTTCAAAAGAAACCTATACCTTGGACATCAGATCTGAGGTTAGCAGTTAAGAACATTAAAGCTATAATCAAACAATTACATTGTTTACCACATCCTACCTGGCATAAAATTGTAGAAACTGATGCCTGAAATCTAGGTTATGGAGGTATTTTTCAAATAGGAAAATCCCCATAATCAGAAAGAAGAACTATTAAGATTCACCTCTGGTACTTCGAAAAGACCAGCAAATAATTATTCGACAATTAAATAAGAATGTTTAGTAATTGTAAAATGCGTATTAAAATTTCAAGATGATCTGTTAAATCAACATTTTATTATTCGTGTTGACTGTTTTGCTGCAAAACAGATTTTCAAAAAAGATGTACAATATCTTACATCAAAACAGATATTTGCATCATGGCAGAGTATTTTATCTGTATTTGATTTTGATATTGAGTATATTAAATGTGAACAAAATTCTCTTCCCGATTTTCTAACTCGTGAGTATTTATAGGGACAAAACTCCAATGATGAGTAATCGAGGAAGAGGCGCAGCTCTCTTGGGCGCGGATGTGGTAGAACAAATCTGCAATATCTGAATGATGGGATTTTCTGGCCATCCGAATTCCCCATTGTACAAGTGGCTACTCGAAAGAGTACTAAATATCTAAATGATGGGATTTTCTGGCCATCCGAACAGTATATTCCTAACCAAATATCTGAGGAAACAATCCTCATAATTGAACTGAATGATGAAAAATGGATGGAAGATTCATTGGAGATAAAGACTCATTATCTCTCCACACAACAGTATCCACCAGATTTAAACGCTCTAGATAAATTTATGAAGCTATAGTACTCCAATCTAGGAGCATTGAATATATATATATATATAAGATGCATGCTACACTCTAGCTCAAGCCATAATCCACCATTTTATTAGACCAGAAATTATTAATACAGAGCGTCATAGAGAACTTCTACAGAACCTTCGTTGCCCTTCTCTAACCCATTTTAGATGGTACAAGGATGTTTTCATGATGAAGGTCATGCAACGTACAGATGCCAACAGTGACCATTGGAAAGTCAAATTCATTGATGGACTTCCTAATCTTTTTGCTGAAAAAGTTTGAAAGAAACTTAGGGATAAACACAACCAAATTGATATTCCCCATACCAGCATACCTATGGATCTCTCATTGCAGTAGTAATTGAAGAAGGTTTAGCCCTCTGCAATGATCTTAAATTTCAGCAACAAATGAAGAAACAGAATTTATCAAACCGTCAGGAATTAGGTGAAGAAACAGTTCGCCTATGACACCAAAATCCAGTACTATACAACTTCCAGGAATCCTAGACCTAAGAAATACAAAAGGTTCCATTCTAGGAAAGCTCCGAAGAATCGCATATATGATCCGGATATACCTAGAAAGAAATTCAGAAAAAAGAAAGTTCTTCCTAAGAAAGACATATCAGAAGTTAAGTGCTTTGGGTGTGGTGCTAAATGGCACTATGCTAGTAAGTGTAAACTTAAGTAGAAACTATCATGAGTTATCTCTAGATGAAGAAACTCAACAACAAATCCTTAACTGTATCTCTGACAAGGATAACTCCTCTGCAGATTCCAATTCAGATAATGATCTGGCAGAAATCTATTCTTCTGATTCAGATTCCTCCTCTGAACAAATTGAAGCCTGTTGCAATAACAAGAATTGCAACAAGTTAACAGAAGCCAACTATTGGAAAGCCATTGTAGAGATGAATGGCCTTGATCTAGGACAACCTAGTATCAATGTTCTTACAAAAACCCAAAAATATATGCTCAGCTATGCTGATCAAATACAAAATCAAGAAATGAGACTAAATTTTTTAGAAACCTTGTACATAAAGCATCTCAAGGAATAGATTATCCCTCATATTGAGAATTGCAGTATACGAGATATCATGGATCGTATCCAGAATAAGGTTACAGAAAACCTATAACTATTCAGGATTTGAAAATGGAAGTCAATTTTCTGAAATTTGAAATCAAAGAGTTACACACTGTTACTCAAGTTATTTTCCAGGATCTTGCCTTTATGAAGTAAGAAGTTTCTTTCAAAGGCAAGGCACCTATACCTGAACCAGAATGTTTTTCTTCGAAGGACAACAATAACCAATACCTTATGATTATGAATAAGGTAACTTTTCAAAAATGCTATACCAAAACTACTTTTATTATTAATCAGATTTCATAATAAAAGACGCTATCACCCTTATTGATACAAGGGCTGATATGAACTGTATCTAAGAAGGTTTAATCCCTACGAAATATTTTCAAAAAATCACCCAATCTCTTGCCAATGCAAGTGGTAACATAATGAACACTAAATTCAAATTACCAGAAGTTTTAATCTAAAAAAAAGAAATCTGTTTACGTACTTCCTTTGTTTTATTAAAAAACATGACCCAAAATCTTATCCTAGGCAACCCTTTTATGTGCCTCTTAATGCCTAGGATAGTTCTAGGATAGTTTTATCCAAAGTGTGCCCAGAATAGTTCTATTCTTTACACTAGATTCAAGAAGATTCTTTCTTCTTGGACAGCAGAACATACATTAACAGTAAGAAAAATAAAACATAAAATTGAACAATTACATTGCTTGAGCTAATCATTTATGGCATAAAATTTTTGAAACAGATGCCTCAAATCTACGCTATGGTGGGATACTAAAACAAGTAAACCCTAGTAACCATAAGAGAAGAACTCCTTAGATTCACCTCTAGAGTTTTGGAAAGGACCAGCACTCAATTATCCAACCTTAAAACAAGAATGTTTAGCGATTTTTAAATGTGTAATAAAATTTCAGGATGATCTATTAAATCAGCATTTTCTTATTAGAGTTAATTGTTCTGCAGCAAAATAAATTTTTAAGAATGATGTACAGAATCTGGCTTCTAAGCAAATTTTGCCTCTTGGAAAAGTTTATTATCGGTATTTGATTTAAAGGTGAATAGAATTTTTTACCTGATTTCTAACCTGTGAATATCTACAGGGTTCATGAACGAAAGCAGAGGCCAAGACCGTAAGGGCCGCGACAGGGGAAATCCCTACTCAACAAAATTTCCAAGTCTAAACAAGAATTATATTTACGAGCATATTCTGCTTGAAACAGCCGCATGAAAATTAAACATACACTCAATGATTCCACCAGAACTGGTAGCCCTATTACCTACAGTAAGGCTACTATTCGGAATATTATGCCTATTGGGAAATGGGGTTTTCACCCCCATACTACTAGAAGTTTTGGATCATTCGAAAATAAGTATAGTTATTGGGATTATATTGATTCATTTACCTATGTCTTTTATTATAAGAATCCCGTACATAATCATACGTGGTTTATCCAGAAGTCCTAAAAAATGATCTTCCCAACTGTTTCTCGTTTGGTGGGATAAATTTGGGATTTTCCCTTGAGACTCTACCAGACACAGTTCGAACAATATTTAATCAATGGCATACTGCATATTCCCTTCTATCAGTAAACAAAAACATATCAGTCACTAAATCAATGGATCATTTTACCATCTGATTCACCATCCCGTGGATATGAAAATGGGATATTTAGTGTGATTATCAGAATAAAATCCCTTGTTTAAAAAGGGTTTTTTATACAAAATGGTGGGATAAGGGGATGAACCTCAATTTACCATAATTATTGAAATTAATTAAAGCCCACACTCTGACTTGTTTAGATGCTCTTCCAAAGGCTCTACCAACAGCATCAGACAATCCATTTCTTCTAACTTAAGAAGAATTGAAAAAACAGTTTCCCAACCTATAAAAAAAGAGCTAGTTATGAAGATTATGGATTTTATGAAGGATCATTTCCTTTAAGCCATCAGTTGAACAGCAGATACTACGATGAAATCTGTCAGTAGTAACACAAAATCTGACCATGATGAAAATGATAATGAATTCAACATTCTAGTAGGAGAAGGCCAACCAGTAGAAGACCCTACCATTAGTGACTTTTGGGATTCTCTCACCTGTCCATTTAAAAAAAATGGATAAAGACAAGAAAGGAAAAGGTAAAGCATAAATCTTGTCTCCCACCAGCAACCGTCCACATAAGACGAAAAAACTACTTTTCAAAAAGTAGATGCCCACTCACCACAGTAAGCCCTCCATTATCAGTAATAAGACAAATCTACTTTTGTTAAAGTAGATTCCCATGACCTGCACAATAAAGAAGATAAGGATGAACGACTCTACCTTTCAAGGACACGCAACCTTATCTATCTTTGCTTTTGTAGTATAAAAGGGACGCCTCACCTTTGTTGAAGGCAAGTAAGAAATAAGTTAGAATTAGGCGTTCATGTGTTGAGCACTCCTTCTTTACTTTCTCTCTCTCTCTCTCCACTTGCAATAAAACCATAAATTCCCAAGTTTTTATTCTAACATGCATAACAGTAAGGGTAATTTTAATTTTTACTTCATATAATTTTTACTTCATGCATAGAATATTTTAAGTTTAATATCAGCATAATATAACCTCCAGTATTCATCGATCTCGTGCTAACTGATGGAACACTTTGATACATGTTGATTTCCATACATACTTAGTATGAATACTAAACATATAGTTAGCATATGTGACCTCAAGTCACGTTTGGGTAGGTCTGCTGAGCAGGAAGTGCGTTAGGACCGTTTATCCTTGTAAAATGTTGACAGTCTTCCTGACTATGTGTTCTGTATTTATCTAATTGATGGATGCTAATCAGTATGTATTTGGTTGTTTAATCATGTGTTTAAGTGCAGTGGATGATGGTACACCCGAGTTGGTATCAGAGCCATGAATAGTCTTGGTTATATTATGATTATATTTTTTTAAATTATTTATGCATGATCAAAAGAAAATATGAGTGAAATTGCATCTTCTTTGTCATCACTAGCAAATACAGTAGCTTTAACTTCTGAAGCAACATAATTAATAACATACCATTATGTTAAAGAAGCCTTAGATAAATGGACAATCCCTAAGGTTAAACCAGAAACCATATATAAAATTGGAACATTTGATTAAGACATTTGAGCATGCCATACCATTACACAATAATGATGATATTGTTTATTTGTTGCATGTTCATGATCTGTATCCTTTCATGCAAAAATACAAGTATGTGCCTATAGGACTTGTACAAATTGCATTTAAGCCTTTAATCTTACTTGGTCAAAACACCAGTATTCAGTGTACCCTCCGAGATTGACGGTGCCTCAACTGGAAAGCATCTCTGATGAGAGCTATTGAAACTAGCTTATCCCATGGGTTTGTTTATTTTAATATTTATCAGAATTTAAGTGTTTCACTTTCTAACAGTAATCTCTCTAAAGTCTTAGAACTTAGAGTTATTTCCCATGGTTATGAGTATCTTCTAGGATCCCTCATTTTGCAATACTTTTAGAATCCATCTGAAGGTTCTTTCTACCTTGAACCCCTATACTAGAAAGTAGAGTGAACAGGACATACTGTCCTCATCGACACTAATCTCTTCAATAGTCAAGTAGCCATCCCTAGGATGATACCTTGGGAGGAAATTAATTTTTCAGACAAATGATAAATTCCTGATGTTGTCTCCACCAGACCAATCATCAGACAATCAATTGAAGATGTGGTCTAGACTCATGGAGGTAATATTTATCTTTACTTTCAGAAACCTCTTACTAGAAGTCTTTCTAGTACTAGTTATAGGAGTAACCTTCCCTATAACATAGATCTTTCAGAATCTTCCAGACCTTCTTCTGTTGAATCCATCAATTCTGAGGTACCTGAAGCCCAGATCAGAGGTATCCATATATTAGGAAACCATATACCTCATACAGTCTATGAAGATAGACCCAACACCAGAAGGCCTAATAGCCCAACCGCTAGTGATATGCAATTCGACATTTAATGTATTTTACACCTAAAAGTGAATTGCGTAAGCACCTAAACCAGGATTTTATGCAAGATAAATATCAGGATTTTCGATGATGATATTTTCAATCCGATACTCCTCAACAGTTAAAAACCCTCAAAGACCAGTATTATTACCATCTTTGGAGTAACCAGATCCTTAGATCGTTCCCCGAGTGGTACTGTGAGGTTACTAAGAAAGAACCTTTTTCTTACTGATGATCAAATTAATGTCCTCACAAGTATACAGAAGAATTGGATTACGATAACGAGCAAATATTATCAAACTGTCCATCCTCCACCATTATCTTTAGAGCTAACTCCTATCAGTGAGAGCGCTAAACCGTTAGTCATCTCTCCTTATGTTGAGATTCCAGAACAACCCAATCAAGAAACCTTAAAGGTCAAAGACATAGTACCTTTAACCAAAAAATAATAATTATACTAACATTTTCCTCCAAACCGTAGGTAACCAACTTACCCGTATTGAGGAACATGTAGACATTATACAGGATAAAATTGAAGATCAACAACATAAAGGTCCAGAGAAACCTAAACCTCTTAACTTTCACTTAGTAATGTCAAGCCTCCTCTTGAAATTCATAATTTTAAGTTAAAGTCTACAAAGAAATAGGAAGACTTTATGGCCACTCTTATCGAAAATATAAAAAATTTGAAGATAAGTGAGCCAGAATCTTCAGGATTTAAATCTCCTAAACAAGTTAATATGATGAACCAATGTGATTCATCTATACCAATTATCAAGGATTAAAGAGAAGATTATACTCTTTCTCAAATTCTTGACCTCTAGAAAAACTTCGATGATAGCCTCAATAACCTTACTTACCCTAAGTCTACTCAGCGTATGACTTTACTTGGACCTGGTAAGTATTACTATCCTCGATCTACCGCTCAAGATATTTTGTATGAAGAAAACTACCTTTATACGCAGAATTCCTACCACGGTAGAACTATCTATGAATGGAAGATAAATGGTAAATCTGAATACCAAGTATTCGAAACCATACATCATATGATTATGTATGCTTCCATATGCAAACAAAATGATAATTCTGACCATCAGATCGCCAAATTTCTTATCAATGGCTTTACCGGTATTTAAAAAGATGGTGGGATAATTGTCTCACTCAAAAGCAACGGGATGAAATCCTTAATGCCTCCAAATTAACATCAATCATTTTAATCATATTGAAACTCAAATGCAAGATGCTCTCTACACTCTAGCCCAAGCCATAATCCACCGTTTCAACTGGGGTGTGCCATCATCCAGTGCACTCGAACACATGATTAAACAACCAGATATATACTGATTAGCATCCATCACTTAGATAAATACATAACACATAGTCAGGTAGACTGTCAACGTTTTACAGGGATAAACGGTCCTAACGCACTTCCTGATTAGCGGACCTAGCCCAGACGCGACTTGAGGTCACATACGCTAACTATATGTTTAGTATTCATACTAAGTATGTATGAAAATCAACATGTATCAAAGTGTTCCATCAGTTAGCATGGGATCGATGAATACGGGAGGTTATATTATACTGATATTAAACTTAAATTATTACATGCATGATCTCATGAATACACAGATGAAGTAAAAATTAAAATAACACTTATTGTAATACATGTGAGAATCAAAACTTGGGAATTTATGGTTTTATTGTAAGAGGAGAGAGAGAGTAGATAGAGAGGAAGAATGAGTGCTCAACACATGAGCGCCTAATTCTAACTTATCTCTTACTTGCCTTCAACAAGGGTGAGGCGTCCCTTTTATACTACAAAAGCAAAGATAGATAAGGTTGCGTGTCCTTGACAGGTGGAGTCATTCATCCTTATCTTCTTTATTGTGCATGTCATGGGAATCTACTTTAACAAAAGTAGATTTGTCTTGTTGCTGATAATGAATTGCTTACTATTCAAAGTGGGCACCTACTTTTTGAAAAGTAGTTTTGTCGTCGTGTGTGGACGGTTGCTAGTAGGAGACAAGATTTATGCTTTACCTTTACCTTTCTTGTTTTTATCCATTTTTTCTGAAATTAGACATGTGAGAGAATCCCAAAAGTCACTAATGGTAGGCTCTTCTACTGGTTGGCTCTCTTCTGCTAGAATGTTGAATTCATTATCATCTTCCTCATGGTCAGATTCCATTTTACTACTAACAGATTTCATTGTAGTGTCTGCTGTTGCACTGATGGCTTGAAGGAAATGATCATTCATAAAATTCATAGTCTTCATAACTAGCTCTTTTTATGATAGGTTGGGAAACTATTTTTTCAATTCTTCTTGAGCTAGAAGAAATGGATTGTTTGATATTGTTGATGTTGTTGGTAGAGCCTTTGGAAGAGCATCTAAACAAGCCTGAGTGTGGGCTTTAATTAATTTCATTAATTCATGTCAATTTGGGTTCATTCCCTTATCCCACCATTTTGTATAAAAGACCATTTTTAAATGGGGGATTTTATTCTGATAATCACACTGAAGATCCCATTTCCATATCCATGGGATGGGGAATCGGATGGCAAAGTAAGCCATAAATTTAGTGATTGATATGTTCTTGTTTACTGGCAGAAGGGAATGGGCAGTATGCCATTCATTAAATGTTGTTCGAACTGTCTGTAGAGTCTCAAAGAAAAATCTCAAATTTATCCCACCAAACGAGAAACCAGTTGGGGAGATTGTTTTTTAGGACTTCTGGATAGATTCGGATACACCACGTATGATTATGTACATGATTCTGATAATAAAAGACATAGGTAAATCAATCAATATAATCCCAATACCTATACTTATCTTCATATGGTCCAAGACTTCTGGTAGTATAGGGGTGAATACCTCATTGCCCAATAGGCTTAATATTCTGGATAGTAGCCTTACTGTAGGTGATAGGGGTACCAGTTCTGGTGGAATCATGGAGTGTATGTTTAATCTCCATGGCAGCTGTTTCAAGCACAATATGCTCATAAATATACCGATACTATTCAATATGAGTGGGAAATACTTGAGTCGAAAGATATTTTTTCTTTATTTCCCATGGATTTGACATCCATTGCTCATCTGCTATTTCAATGAAGAGAATTGTCTCTTCAGTAATACTATTGAAGGTGTATTGTTCTAGTATTAAAAGTATAATTAGCAGATTTGCTTGAAGAAGTCTCGTGATTACTGTTATAAGTCTTGTTTAGACTTGGAAATTCTGTTGAGTAGGGATTTCCCCTGTCGCGGCCCCTTCGGCGTCGGGCTCTGCTTCTGTTCATGAACCCTGTAGATATTCACGGGTTAGAAAATCGAGTAAAGAATTTTGTTAACCTTTGATATGTTCAATATCAAAATCAAATACTAATAATAAATTTTTTCAAGAGACAAAAATTTGCTTAGAAGCAAGATCTTGTAAATCTTTCTTAAAAATTTGTTTTGCTGGAGAGCAGTGAACTTTATTCAGGTACGCTTCGGAATTATGAGTTATTTGATTCTTGATGTGTTCAACATGAGTTCTTGAGATTCTAAGATACAGTTTATACCGATAATGATTTTATCAAACACCGAGAACCCAACGACACGTATTATGCCGCACTAGGGGGCCTCCGATGAAGGAAAGTTTTGGAGGAAAAGGATCGACCTCACCTAGTCAGTACTGAGGAAGCTCGGGTCGCACCAACCAGAGTATATATAAGAGCAGGGATGGGGTGCACAAAGAGAGCTCGAATAACCACGAGCACACGACCATCATTACTCACTGAAAGTAACACTTACTTAACATGACCAATCGCCATGATCGGTTGTCAAGATTGTCTCCGTCCGATCATTTTGACACTTAATGTTGAACGCTTTATGTCAATGTCATTTCCCTTCTATCAAATCAAGGGCAATCAGGAGTGAAATAAAGCGGACATGTATTGCTTGGCGTTATCACATCGCAAAATACGGATTGAAACATTAAATTGAGTTTTAATCTCAGCACAAAACGCATAAAAAATAGAAAACAATTCAGAACGACTTTTCATTAAATATAACCAAGTTACACGAGAATAAAGCGGACATGTATTGCTTGGCGTTATCACATCGCAAAATACGGATTGAAACATTAAATTGAGTTTTAATCTCAGCACAAAACGCATAAAAAATAGAAAACAATTCAGAACGACTTTTCATTATAAAAAATCAAGGGCAATCAGGAGTGACATAAAGCGGACATGTATTACTCGCGAAGCTTCCCCAGCATGCCTCTGAAAGGCTTCTTTGACATGCTTCCTCCCACTCGAAGACTCAAGTATAAATGCGTATACTAATAAAAAAGAGGAATGTATTTTCTCCCCTAAGAAAATTATGCCAAAATATCGACCGAATACTGACTTAGGCATCATAGGTTCTTCGACGAGAAAACCACTCTCGGGTTCTTTGTTTATCTTTTGCAGACATTAAGGTCGTGAGGAGTTCCAGCCAGAGGGAATGACACATATAACATCATCGTTGTTGATTCTCTCGGTCAAGATGACGCCTACACTTAAGACGGGAGACAAGTATACAAACATCCATATTGTTGAAGTATTCAACTAAAACATTTTTTTCTCGAAAAGTTTGTTAGTCTATTATCCCCTATACGTTCGTGGTTCACAATCATAAAAGCAATGAATAATTTCTTAACGTGCCCACAACAATTCCAAACATCACTTCAATAATCTTGTGTCGAAGTTCTCCCAACTAAAAAACTCGATATTTGTTACGTGAGCAGGACATTCCCAAACTCTTATTTATCAAACAATTTTTCCCTCCTAACCTGTAGCAAAATGAATGGAGCATCTAACAGTATATCTTTACATTTGACCATGTTCTTCCCAGGAATATGGATAAAGTTACAATCAATAAGAAGTTTAATAGATGGGAAGTTTAGAAAGAAAATGCTGATTTAATAGATCATCTTAAAATTTTAGCACACATTTAACGATGGCTAAACATTATTGTTTTATGGTTGGATAATTGAATGCTGGTCCTTTCTAAACTCCAGAGGTGAATCTAAGGAGTTCTTCTTTATGGTTACTAGGGTTTACTTGTTTTAGTATCCCACCATAGCTTAGATTTGAGGCGCTTGTTTCAACAATTTTATGCCATAAATGATTAGGTAAAGACAAGCAATGTAATTGTTGTATTTTCTATTCTATTTTTTTACTGCTAATGCATGTTCTGCTATCCAAGGAGAATGATTCTTCTTGAGACTACTGTAAAGTCTCTAATGTAATTAAGACTTCCTAAAAATCTCTGTAATTGAGTTTTATCTTTAATTTCATCTGGGAATTTAGATGCAAACTCTATACTTCTATTTATAAGAATAATAGTTCCATTAGAAATATTATGTTCTAAAAATCTAACTTCTGTTTGAAACAGTTTCATCTTAGATGCAGATAAAATTAAACCATTTCTGATTATCACATGCTTAAATATATGTAGATGTTTAACATGCTGATCTATGGATGATGAGAAAATTAAAACATCATCAAGTATATGGAATAAAAATATCATTCATAATATGTTGAAATTCTGAAGGTCCATTTTTAACACCGAATGGTGAAATGTTCCACTCATAGTGACCAAAGGGAACAATAAATGTTGTTTTATATATATCATGTTCAGCAATTTGAATTTGCCAAAACCTGATTTTAAATCAAATTTAGAAAAAATTACTGAATTGTTTAAGCGATCTAAAAGATCCTTTTTGTTCGGGATATGATACATAATCCATTTAAGGGCATCATAAAGTGGTTTGTAATTGATGACTAAACTAGGTTGTACTCATTTAATTTCAGCATTCTTGTACACATAAAATGCTATACTACTCCTAGGAGGTCTAATGAGTTTTTTCTGTAGTAAAGAGTCAATCTCTATTTTATGGATTTCAAGATATTCATTTTACATTTTACTAGGTCTAGATTTTGTAAGAATATACTTTCCATCGAAATCCAAGTAATACGGTAAAGAAATAATATGCTTTTTTCTATTCCAAAAAGTATTTAGCAGATCACTGCAAATTTCAGTTTGAAATTCTATTAAAATCATTTTGATTTTATTTTGAGTAGCAGTTTGTTGAATTTTATGTTCGATGGTTAAAACTTGGACTTCTTTTTTAAGAAATTTAATTTGACTTTCTTTATTCTGTATAACATCTTTAATAAGATCTATTTCTTGTGTATACAGTTTTTTAATAAATTTGAAAGTAATTCTTTTGTTGTTAATGGTAGTAGAAATACCATTACTGTCTATTTTATCCATATGCATTAAGAGGCACATAAAATGGTTGCCTAGGATAAGATTTTGGGTCATGTTTTTTAATAAAACAAAGGAAGTAGGTAAACAGATTCCTTGTTTGTAGATTAAAACTTCTGGTAATTTGAATTTAGTTTCATTATGTTACCACTTGCATTGGTAAGAGATTGAGTGATTTTTTGAAAATATTTCGTAGGGATTAAACCTTCTTGGATACAGTTCATATCAGCCCCCGTATCAATCTTGGGGTGAATACGGAGCATAACTCAGTTACTTGCGATCTTTGATTCGCCAAAGGAGTGAGTTTGAATTGCCAGACAATACCTCAACTGTTGAGATAGTGATTCAGCTATGTTGGAGTTATGTGATTCACAGATATAGAATTTGTGACGAGATTACAAAAGTAACAATATCAAATATATATTATTGATGAGTGTGTGAATAAATAAATCTGGCCAAGTACTCGAAGAAATGAATCATTGAATAAGACATGGTGATCTGTACGAGACATTTCACTATTATGTCATTCTTATTCGCAATCAGTAAAGGAGTTAAGGAAATAATAACTAGTGAGGAAAATGAGAATTTTACATCTCGCTCTTGTTACTTAAATCTACGAAGGGTAACATTATAAAATATCTTGTGGACCGTGAAATCAAAATGTTTATTGGCACCAAAAGAAAATGTAGCGCGCATGAATCGATAGTTGATTCGGCATCGGACCTATAGTGTAGTCGTATGATGTCGGGATTAAATAGATAAAAAATTTATGAAGATAAATTAGCCGGATATTTGAATCTCATAGTTTTATTCATGTAAGTTCATTCGGTCTCACGAGTAGTTCATAAGAAAAGAAATGAGAAACAACATCAGTTAGACCAAAAATGTATTTTGGACCAAGGTACACTTCTCGAACCCATATATGATGGGTGTCATCACTAAATTAATGAATAGCATAATTAATGTTCAAATTAATTAATTTGTTATTTTTTAATTATTAGATAATTAGTAAATAAAAGGAATTAATTAATTAATTGATAGAGACCAATTTAATTTATCAATTTGAATTGATGAATTTGGAACAGTCTTGACTTTAAGAGAGATATAAAAAATGTAGATAGCAGTGCACAGAGAGATGAATTTCAGCAATGTAACATATAGAGATATATGTGTAAATTCCATAATTATTATATAAGGGATTTCATTAGGGTTGCATCCCTTACCCTAATCATAGTGTGTGATTATTCAGAGCAGAAAAGAGTTTCTCTCTCCTTATAGTTACCGCTGAAATATCTAAGAGGAAGAGAAAAAATTGTTTTTTCTTCTTCAATTGTTTAGATAGCGCACACTCTATTCCTTACTATACCTTTGCGAGATATACTTATGTATCTTATGGGTGGTTGTTGGTGTGAAAATCAATTGAAGTTCTACGAATCTTAAGAACGAAGAACGCAAGACAAATAATTGGATTCCGACAAATCAGAATTTCTCCAATACAAGAAAATATATAAAATGTTTTTATCTTTTCTCAATACTTTTATCTGAATATGTATGATCGTTGAATGATTTTATATTTAATTTGATTAAATATTTATTTTTGAATTTATTTTATATTCCGTCCAAAAACCGTTCGTTGTTCATTAATTTTTTAAAATTTTAAAACTGGTCCAACATCTTGGGCAAAGCTCCTCATAGAAGACTGCTATAAAATCTTTCATTTACGACATATGACTCTTCTTGGGGAGGTGAGGAAGGATCCATTCTTTGTCCCACATTCTAGCCGTAGGGGAGTAGAAAAGGAGCGCGTGAATGGTTGAATCCACCCAGCAACAAAAAAGGCGCCTATTGTCTCCTTTATCCTCCTACAGGCTAGATTGAGACGCGAGGGGATAAAATCGAACGAAAATCTCCATAAGAAAATCTCTACTTTGTTCGGAACAAATAAGTTCCAAACTTTTTCCCACCATTTTTCAAGAGGATAGCCATAGACGAAAAACCCTTGTCCGTAGTGTTAAGCACCACATGGTACCCACTTCTCACTGAGAAAACACCCTTAAGATCAAATTGCCAGATAAGCGTATTTTCAGCTTCCTCTCTCCATAGAGGGATGGCCAATATATTGTCTCTATCAATCGGGTGGAGGTGATGGTTTAGAAATTCAAGTCCCATTCCCCATTATTGACTAAGTCCGCCACTTTAAGGTCATTGTTGCCAAAATTGCAGGAAACAGTACAGAATGAGCTAGGCTTGGGACTCCATGGGTCCGCCTAGACCTTGACCAACTGTCCATTGCCAATCCTCCAACGTACACCCTTTTTAATGATCTCCCTTCCCCACATCAAGCATATCCACAGGAAATAACATCCTACTTTGACTCTACAATCCAAAACTGAAGCATTCGGATAGTAGAGGGTTTTGAGAACTCAAGAAATAATGATTTGACAATAATAGCCAGACTTGTTTAGCCAAAAGAGTTTGGTTGAAGATATCTAGATACCTGAACCCCAAACCACCCTCAGACTTTGGTCTACACATTTTCTCCCAAGCTAACCAGTGAATTTTGCGATTAAGATCCGAAGACCCCACCAAAATTTAGCCATTGCCGCACTAAGGTCCTTGCACAGAGAAACTGGTAATCTGAAGACATTCATAGAATATGTGGGGATGGACTGGATGACAGCTTTAATCAAAATCGCTTTACCTCTTGCCAAGAATTGCTTCTCTCTCCAATTTTTCATTTAAGTTTTTTGCCTTGGACAACACCGAATCAATGAGCTTTCTCTTGCCAGATGCAACAACAGAGGGTAAACCAAGATATTTACCATGACAAGGGGAAATTCTCACCCCTAACTCAGCAACAACTTTTCTCTTGATCCTAAAATAGGTATTTGAGGAGAAAATAATAACGGATTTACCATAATTAACAAGCTGACCCGAAGCTCTCGAATACTCTAATAAAGCCAAC
The DNA here is from genome assembly GCA_003255025.1 of Datisca glomerata. Classification (NCBI taxonomy): domain Eukaryota; kingdom Viridiplantae; phylum Streptophyta; class Magnoliopsida; order Cucurbitales; family Datiscaceae; genus Datisca; species Datisca glomerata. The sequence goes on along the minus strand of QANY01007580.1, from coordinate 914,630 downwards.
TTCTTAAACAGACTATTAGCCTTATCAAATCTACAGAAAACCATGTGTCATCTACGAAGAAGAGGTGGGAAACTGGAGGACCACTCCTGCAAATACTGAGGCACTCAAGTTTTCCTATTCACTGAGCTTCTCTAATAAGCATTTAAAGACCTTTAATCACAATGATGAACATGTACGAGGATAAGGGATCCCCTTATCTCAACCGCGTTTGAGAGTTAATCTACCCCACAATGTACCCATTGATAGAGAATGCGAAGAAGATCTAACAAATGCACCAAATAATGAGGGAAACCCACTACTGGCTAAAACCCAATTTTTCCATCATGCCTTTAACGAAACACCACTCAACCCTGTCATATGATTTGCTCATATCTAGCTTTATGGCTGAGAAACCCAATTTCGGCCTGAGAAATTACATTCGAAAGAATCACTTTCAACCGGTCGCAATCAGATTATAAGTAACATTACATAAAATAATCGATCTAAAATCAGTCACACAAATAAAGTTTTGCACTTTCAGAATAAGAGCAATGATTATTAATGAGATTCATACCTGCGTTGCCATTTAACACTCCAGACAAAGTTGTGAAATATCCTTCCCCACTACGTGACGGTACGTCTGGAAAAAGAGTGCAGGGAAACCCTTCAGACTTGGGCTTTTGAGAGGGTGCATCCTCATCAGAGCATCGAACACCTCCCCTTCCAAGAAGGAGCTATCCAGGAACATGTTCATACTATCAGTGACTCAGTTCCACTTTCTCAAGAATATTTCTCAAATTCTCCTTCGACGGCCTTGTCGAAGTGAAAAGCTTCTCAAAATAGTCGGTAGCAGCAATATCATCCTGATCCTCATGCCAAAAGCCATCATCATCACAAATCCATTTGATCATGTTCCTCCTCTACCACTCAGAAACCTTGGAATAAAAGAATTTTTTTATTTTTGTCCCCTATTTTGAGCCAATCCATGCGTGATCATTGTTTCCAAAAAAACTCTTCTTCAGTTAAACTCATTCTTCTTATTCTTCTTCTTCAGCAAGATAGGCCCATTCTCCTATTTTATTGGACATAGAAAATGACTCAAGTAATTACCCGATTTCTTAATTGCAGAACAAAAAATTACTTGAAGGGTTCAAGTAGTCATAAATAACTACTTGAATCCTTCAATTAGTCATCTGGTGTCTGAATTGCTGACTGAAAAAAAATAATAACTACTTGAAGGGTTTAAGTAGTCATAAACAACTACTTGTACCATTCAAGTAATCACCTGGTGTCTGGGTTAATGACTAACAAAAAAAACTACTTGAAGGATTAAACTAGTCATAAAAAACTACTTGAACCCTTCAAGTACCCAATGTTCCCATTCTTTTATTTTTTTTTTTTACGCAAAAAATGGCTCAAGTAATTACTCGATTGCTTACTGGCAGAATAAAAATAACTACTTGAAAGGTACAAGTAGTCATAAATAACTACTTAAAGCCTTCAAGTGATCATAAATAATTACTTGAAATCTTCAAGTAGTCACCTGGTGTCTGAGTTGTTGATTGTAAAAAAAAAATAACTACTTGAAGAGTTCAAATAGTAATAAAAAATTACTTGAACCCTTCAAGTACACAACGTTCATATTCTCCTATTTTTTACGTGAAAAGGGGCTAAGTAATTGCAATCGAGTAATTACTTACTGATAGAATAAAATAGCTACTTAAAGGGTTCAAGTAATCATAAACAACTACTTGAACCCTTAAGTAGTCACCTGGTGTCTGGGTTGTTAACCGAAAAAAACTACTTGAAGGATTCAAGTAGTCATAAAAAATACTTGAACCCTTCAAGTACTCAACGTTCTCATTCTTCTATTTTTTTAGACATAGAAAAAGGCTCAATTAATTACCTGATTGCTTACTGACAGAATAAAAATAACTACTTGAAGCCCTTCAAGTAGTTACATGGTGTCTAAGTTGCTGATTGGGAAAAAACTTCTTGAGATTCAAGTAGTCATAAACAACTATTTGAATCTTGTAAATAATCACATTTTCCATTGTTTCATTAGATTATACTCTTTCTATTCTCATCATAAAAAGCCCCAAATCAGATCACTCTGTAAAATCCAATTTTCATCTTATCCTTATTTCTTAGAGAGAAATCAAATCTCAACTCTAATCCTAACAACCCAATATATCATTTTTTGCACTCTAGAGAGCTTAATTATCAAATTAAGTTTAAAAATGAAACACATTGACAAAAAAGGAGACGATGAGAATCCGAGCAAAAACCCACTTTGAGGAGGGTGAAAAGATGATGGAGAAGGCGGAGATTGACATCCACAAAATTGGCACAATCAAGTACATAGAGAAGAAACTGATGAATAAGGGGATACACCGGCTAGAGCGACACCATATGATTGACATTGGGTGAGAAGAAGACGTGGCTGGTTTTGGTGGTTGGAAAGTTTTTTTTGTCAAGGATAGATAGATATAACATAGAGTTTAAACTCCTGATTTTGAGTTTAAAAATATATCTTATGATCATTAAACCTGAAATACCCGGTTAAAAATATTTAAAGTGGTTGGAAAGTTGAAATGCCAAAGGTTGTGAACGGTAGAAAAGGTGTTGTTTGGATAGAGGTTGAGGTTAGAGGGTAGTGTGTGTTGCTCGGAATGAGGTTAATCCTCAGTTAAATGTCTATAATGTTTTGTCTGTTTTTTTTGTTTCCTGGAAGGACCTAGAGTAAACCATAAAGAATTTAAGAAGGAGATAAAATGAAACGATAAAAAGTGAAAAGTTAAACCTTAAAACATGACTTGCCATGTTATTACTAGCGAGGCTTGTGTTAATTGTCATGTTTAAATAACTGGCCAATTGCTTTTTGTTCTTTTTTTTTTTAAGTTTTGTCTTTAGCTGGAATATAAATTAACAATCACATCAATCCAGCAAATATTGTACCAACAAGATTTAACATTGGCTTGACTTGAAAATACATAAAACAAAAGAAAAAGAAAAAGAACTCCTAAGTAAGAACTAGTACACTTTTATTATATATATAAAATAGAGAAATAGTTTCATAAAAATAAAAAAAATAATCAATATGAATGAATCCATAAAAATGAATAAACTACTATCTAATTTATCTTTATTTAATATATAATATAATAATAAATAAACAATAAGATTTTCCTCTCTCCCTTCCACCCTCTTGAGTAATTATTTGGGATGCTGGCCACATTATGACTTGGGTCCCACCTATGAAAATCGTGATCTATTGGATTATGTACGGACGGGTTAGACTTGTTGAAAATAGAAATTGAAAAAATAAATTTATAGTTTATTTGTTTTTACTTTTAAATCAAAACAAATATTAACCGTTGGATTTTCCATCCAACGGTCCGGATTACCTGCCACAATGTGGCCGGTACTCCTAATAAATTCTCCTCCCTCCCTCCAGATTTTCCATTTTCAATTTCATATCTCACTCTCTCCCCTTATCTCTCCATCTCTTTCCACCTATTTTTGAGCTATTGAATTAGGCGATCCGAAAATCAATCTCTTTCTCACTCCCCTCTATCAGAAAAGGAGGCTTGGCTCTGAAATGGTGGTAAGGCAAGTTGTATGTATCTAGGTAGAAGTAGACCTCGAACTCTGGGGCTTTAAGGGATAGGGCAGGTTCGGAACCCTAATCTAGACTAGGAGGGGAACTATACCCTTAATCTGGGTCAGACTATCACACACGAGACTCGCCTGGGCTCTCATCGAGACCAACTCACTTCTCTCTCCTTAACGTCTGGTACCATAGCCCCGCCACTCTACCTGTCTTCTTATGGCCGAGTTGAGTCATTCTTCACTCCTATTACAAGGGAGACCTCTTTTCGCATACCGACCCTCTGTATGCTTGGGGTGGGGGAATGCCATAAGCGAATTTCTCCTTTCTTGTATGGAAAAACAGTTTGAAAGGGTCGGAATAGCCTATCTTTGACCTGCTACCTCATATGAGATGGAATCGGTTGGCTGAGAAAGATTTGGAGCATAAGGGGATCAGAACATTCATTTCTTGGTATATGCATCTATCCAGATCTAACTTTCTTCTTCAGAACCACCTCTCGTAGATCTTTCATTGTGAGCCACATGACTTCTAAACGAAAGGGTCTCCATGAGTATTGGCTGTTGAATTGAGTAGATAGACAAATGTTCACATCGTCTGAACTAACACAAGGAAGGTGTTTAAGCTTTTCTTTTTTCCACGCATCTATTAGGAAAAGCAGAATCCACATTTTCTCAATTTGAAACGCCCAACAGGCCAGGTTCTAGTTCAGCATGAGGAGATAAGGAAATAAGTTATGAATTAGGGTTTGAGAACTTCCGGTATGCGCGCGTGGGAGCAGCTCAAACAAAGAAAAGTCTGGTCTGGTCTGAATTCAATCTCAGCCTACCCGTCTACAGCTAGGTCCGGGAATGGCGCCAAGCGAGGGCACCGCTATGCCCCGCTGCTCTGCTACGGCGAGCCCCCGGCCTATACAAAAGAATTGAGGCCGGGGGGTAGCTAGGGGTCGTCAACAAACCTTAGCTATTCATTGAATCCTTGAAGCATCTTTCAAACGACGTATAAGCTGCAGGATAAGCTTAGAGAAATGTTCATTTGCTGAGATACTGGATGCTTACCGAAAGAGGGGAATTGCACGTAAGAAAAGGGAGAATCTTCATAAATTGGCTTCCACCAATCAAAGTTTTACGCATTTCAGATGGTGGTAAAGTGAGATCACATAAAGAGCTCTTCCTCATTTAGTCAGATTATTCAGTAAGATATGGTTTGACCCTTTTTATTTTTGTTTTAATCTTCATATAGAAAGTTGGCTAGCATACAACCTACAAGCTTCTTAGCCAAAAGAAAAAGAAAAAAAAAAGATGTCTACTTTTGTACTTTGAGTCTAATCTTAGACAAAGAGCAAGGAGGATATGAAGCACTACTGGGTAGACCATGGCTCCAACCAGGGTGGTTCATGACGGGGCTAATAAAAAAAATTCTCAAGTAGTGAAAGGCAGGATGGAAGGCGGAAAAGGCTTGGATTTGTTTCACAGCAAAAAGGAATAAGGAAATGGAGTTTCCGTAATGGTGATGTTGTCGTCAGTTGACCTGGTTGAGAAATAAGAAATATATGATTTATATATGCAAGATAGAAGACACGATTCATGCGGGTCCACTTTTCTTTTTAAGATATCAAGGAGGCGATTTGTTCGCTGGCCGATTTAGCTTGCCAAATTGCACTAATGCAATTCATTCGCCCTACTCTCCTAATTATTTCCTTTTCTGATTATTCACATCTTATTAACCTCCTCACTCGAGTAAGATAGAACCTTTGAACTTAGAGCCATTACCCCCAAACATCTTTCTATGACACCCTACCTGACATCGTCACGAGTAAGCCCCCCCCCCCCCTTCTTTTTTTTTTGATGTTTTTGAATCGCATTTGATAATTGTTTATTGTGAATCCGTTCGACATATATGCCTTCACTCGGGGAGGAGCCCCCATCCAAAAAGTAGAGAAATGAAGAAGTGACCTCCAAGCCTGTGATCGTAATGTCGCCTCCACGTAAGCCTTCGGTCATCGAGCTGACCTCGTCTGCTTAGAAGAATACAACCTTGGCCAGCCTTCTGAGTTCTACCCCCATTGGAAGGGATTGATTTCTGCCTTCTGTCTTTCCCTTCTATCTCTTCTCTTAGCAAAGTAGGTTTAAATCACACTTTTGGCTTGACAAAATTCATTTTCACCCCGTCGTAGTTCTCAATCATTTCGTGGCACCGGGCGTGGCTGAACCATCTATAGTGGGGGGAGTGAATGCCCTATGGTTGCGAGTTGGAGCTGCCATAGCTTATGGCGTCAACAATGGGAGGGGGCCTCAGTAGAGAGAATATTAAGGATAACGAGCGCTCCGCCCACCAAGATGGTGGTAGGAGTAGCGGGCAAGTGCTTGGTAGGCCAACAGCCCAGTGAACCGGGTAGGGCACTCGATGAAAGGGGGTACAATGAGAAAGTACAAGAAATTTTCCCCGCTCCGCGTTATTAAAAGCAAGGACCACTGCGGGAAGTCAAACCAAGGACCTATGCAAGTCGGGGCTCGTCCCTGGTCAAACCAAAAAGATTGCTGATAGAATGCTCCTACCCCACCATGTCTGGCCCTTTCCCTTCCTTACTATTCTGTTAGTGGCATACGTCCTATAAGTTCTTGTTTGCATCAACTCAAAATGCTACTTGCCTTTAGGTTTCTAAAAGATAGGATAGATGAGAATGTAGTTGTCTTCTTATTGGTAGTCGGAGAGTGGGCAAAAGGGGGTTTGGCTTGAAGATACCAGCCAAGCTACTTGTTTTTAAATATCTATTGTATGCATGGACTAGTAGCAGAATACCTTTAATAGCCTGAAAGCTCTTATGGCAGCTTGCTTACTATCATATTGAGGGTATGACTACCTAACTAATAGAATGGTATTTCCTGGGGGGAAGTCATCCAAGTAGCTAGGTAGCTAGTTAGTTGTTGGCATTCGATAGCTAGTAGCTAGGTTGTTAGAGAGCGGATGATGCGGACAATAGAGAACAAATATGAGAAAGCTATCGTCCATTCCTATCCTAGTAGCTAGATTGCTGTTGTCTTCTCTTTGGCAATGGGATGGGGCAACTCTGAGGATTGTCGATTTAGGGTTTAGGATTTACAGTTTAGGGTTTAGGGAAGGAGAAATGTTTGTTCTGTAATGTGATATAGAAGTAAGTTATTCCAGCTTGCTTGAAAACCTCGTTATTACAGAGCGGTGGCTCTGGAACATTTGACAGAAATATGATAATTGTATTAGTACTGCTTTAAGTGGGAGTATCCTCTGTAATAACGAGGTTTTCAAGCAAGCTGTATATCACATTATAGAACAAACATTTCTGGGAGTATCCTATGTAACTCTCCCCATACTTAATCTCTTCAATAATGACAGACACTCTATCTTGACTTTAGGTTTAAGTTTCACTAACTCTTTTCCATCTTGGCTTTTTCATTTCCTCCAAAATAACTATTTCTTTTGAAAAAAATACTTCAATAACTCCCACCCGAAAAACATGTTCACTTAAAAGCAGGAGTTGAGAGGGAGGCGAAGCTAGTCTTGTAGAGCACCTTCGTTCAGTTAAGGTGTGAGCTGGGTATGTGTCTGGAACTGGAAAGCCTTAGAGAGCATCTTTGTCTTAAGCATAGAGCTGGGAATGGCTTTATTAGGAAGCGGATCTCTTTTCCGAGGAAGGTCATACCCTAAGAAGCATTGAATTAGACCCCTTGGGAAAGCCTTAAAGGCAGAAGGGTCCCTTGCTTAAAAAAAGATAATGTTGTATGCTAGATTTTTGGCTCTCCAACAGGCATGCATGGTTCTCAATCATTTCGTGGCATCGAGCGTGGCTTAACCATCTACGATGGGGGGAGGAAATGCACAGGGAAGAATTCCTTGATTCCTACTCGGACATGCATTCGATTAATTCGTTTGATGCTTGCTTGGAGCGGGGTTGACTCAATATCGAGAGACTCAGCCACCGAGGACTTTCTCGCACCTTTATGTCTCCATCTCTCGAGTCGAGCTCAATCTCTGGCAGGTATTGTTTGGTCTAGAGTGCGGTGCATCTTTCTACATGATGAACCCCTGTTTGAAGATGAGTAGATCTGGAATCTAACCCAACGAAGAAAACACCTACTTATAAGTCAGGCGCGCTAGCGCACCAAGCAAGAAAACGGCTGGATTTACTAGGCCTCCTTAACAACCTCCAGGAACCTAGGATTTTCAATCCACATATTGATGAACCTGGAAATCTTCATGCCTAACTTCATCTTGCTACCAATGCACCACCATTGGCGCATGGTCACTGATCCCCGCTGACCCGTAATGAACAAAAGAATCATTGAATTTTCGTATCTAATCCACATTGACTAGACACATGTCCAACCTTCCTACAGTTCTCCTAGAATCTTTAGACTGCTTGCTCCATGACCAAAGTAGCCAGAGGCTTTAAGGTCCTCCAAAGTAAAAATTTCCATACAATTATGAAAATCCTGCAGAACCCTCCCCATCGGGATACAGGCCATTTTCTCGCGAAAAGTCATCACTGAAAAGATGGGTCGAGTAGATAGATAAGATCTGAAGGGGCCAAAGACTAGTGGTAGATGGTCCCGCCAAGCTTTCGGAGAAGGGTAGCCTAGTGTGTAAGCACAACAATGAACCGTCGCAAACCCTCAGATGACCTATCTATGATTAGGGGGAGATCCTCAGTAGTCGTGACCCTTTCACTCTTCCGCGGGATGGGGAGTGAGTGAGACATGGAATGGGATCATGAAGGGGGGAGAGAGAGAGACATGGAAGGAGAGAGAGAGCGTAAAATGGAGGTATATTAATAAATTAACTAATAAAATAATATTATCATAATGCTAGATGTTTATTTTATTCTCAAACTGTGCCATTATTGAAGTTTTTTAAAATGTTTGACATATTTGTATTTAAAACAAAAAACTTGCATATATTTTTACAATTCCATAAGAAAAAGCTTGAAATTTGGGAATGGAGAAGCCAAATCACTTCCTTTTTGCCCTGCTTTATGTTTTTGCTTTGATACATCTAGTTTATGGCCAGAGTCAAGCTGGTAACTTATAATTTAATTCTCTAATATAAGATGAATAATTCCATGAATTTCATAAGCATTTGATGAATAAGTCAATAAACCTTTATAGTTTGTTGGTAATTAAACTCAAAGATCATCATATGATAAGGAAAATGTATTTTCATACTGAAATAGTAAATTCGGGGGTGACAGAAACCACACTATAAATTTGAGACAGTAGAAACATAAGAACCTGAGCCTTCGGGTCATTCAGTATGAGTTATGTTATCTGGAAAACCTCATCCTTGAATTCTGTTTTTTTAGATACAATTTCCACATCTATAATGTTCTTGAGAAATTCTCAAGAACTTTGGTGATTATAAATAAATCATAGGGATAAGTAAATAACCAAGTGAGTAATAAATTCTAGAAAGGATAATCCTCTGTTTTGCTGAATAATTTGTCAGATGACTTTGAGGCCTTGTTGTGATAGGGTTCCTCAAGGGAGAACATCTGGACCCTGATAGAGGGCCTTGAAGGCAGGCTTAAAGGCACGCAGGCCTGAGTTCTCTGCTCTATAAGGAGGGGTGTGCTTCTTTGATGGCTTAGAGGCGTGAAATGGGCCACGCTGTGAAAGTGGGACACGAGCACGGGATAGTTGGGCGCCAAGGCAGGTCGTGAATGGAGCCAACTACTCCCACCGGGAGCGTTGCCAAGGAGGAAGATGTGGGTCGTGCTTGCTTCCGTCGTGGCCTTCTTCGTCCATCCCATTCCTTTTATTTCCATTCGCCTTGGACCATGAAGGCGGGAGTTCTCCGCTTTCAGGGTGACAGACACCACACTATAAATTTGAGACTGTGGAAACATAAGAACCTGAGCCTTTGGGTCATTCAGTATGAGTTGTGTTGTCTGGAAAACCTCATCCTTGCATTCTATTTTTTTAGATACAATTTCCACATCTATAATGTTCTTGAGAAATTCTCAAGACTTTGGTGATTATAAATAAATCATAGGGATAAGTAAATAACCAAGTGAGTAATAAATTCTAGAAAGGATAATCCTCTGTTTTGCTGAATAATTTGTCAGATGACTTTGAGGCCTTGTTGTGATAGGGTTCCTCAAGGGACAACATCTGGACCCTGATAGAGGTCCTTGAAGGCGGGCTTAAAGGCACGTAGACATGAGTTCTCCGCTCTATAAGGCGGGGTGTGCTTCTTTTATGGCTTGGAGGCGTGAAATGGGCCACGCTGTGAAAGTGGGACACGAGCGCGGGATAGCTGGGCGCCAAGGCGGGTCGTGAATGGAGCCAATTCCTCCCGTTGGGAGCGTTGCTAAGTAGGAGGATGTGGGTCTTGTTTGCTTCCATCCTATTACTTTTATTTCCATTCTCCTTGGACCATGAAGGCGGGAGTTCTCCGCTTTCGGGGTGACATACACCACACTATAAATTTTGAGACTGTAGAAATGGAAGACCCTGAGCCTTTGGTTCATTCAATATGAGTTATGTTGTCTGGAAAACCTCATCCTTGCATTCTATTTTTTAGATACAATTTCCATATCTATAACTTTCTTGAGAAATTCTCAAGACTTTGGTGATTATAAATAAATCATAAGGATAAGTAAATAACCAAGTGAGTAATAAATTCTAGAAAGGATAATCCTCTGTTTTGCTGAATAATTTGTGAATCGACTTTGAGGCCTTATTGTGATAGGGTTCCTCAAGGGACAACATCTGAACCCTGATAGAGGGCCTTGAAGGCGGGCTTAAAGGCACGCATGCGTGAGTTCTCAGCCCTATAAGGCGGGATTTGCTTCTTTGATGGCTTGGAGGCTTTAAATGGGCCACACGTCGAAAGTGGGGAGTGAAGGCGAGATAGTTGCTCCCGTAGGGAGCGTTGCCAAGGAGGAGGATGTGGGTCATGCTTGCTTCCACCGTGACCTTCTTCATCCATCCTATTCTTTTTTTTCCATTCGCCTTGGACCATGAAGGCAGGCTGTTGGGCCACTTTCGAGATGTGTCTGAAGGTGGACTAGGCTTCACTTTTTTTGGCTTGGACCATGAAGGTGGGCTGTTGGGCTGCCTTGAGCCTATCCATCTCCAACATTTTCTACAGTGCCTCCCTAGTGATAAAAGAGCGAGGTTCGACGTCGTTGACTAGGCTATCAGGAGCGTACGTAGTTCGTTCAAATGCTGGTGGGAAGGCTGCTGGGAAGATGATGACGTTTGTGGGGTTTCTTGTGTTGGAATTCTATCCATAAGTAGAATGTAATAACTATTTATGAATATTTAGTAATTTTTTTTGCATTTATGTATGAATGAATTTTATGAATAAATGAAAAATTTCTTTACGTAAAGTGTGTTTATAATTTACTTATGTCCTAAAACTATTATCAACGTGAGAAGAGAAAATTTTCTTCCAGACAAACTCTTATGAGATAGTTCAAAATATTATTAGTAGTCTTAGGATCGACTGGGCAATCGAGTCAAATTATGATTGTTATGTTGAACCAAATGATGTCAATCTTGGGACATGAGAGTTGAGACTCTAACGGTTGACCTAGACATGTCATGGAACATGTTGAATAGACTAGTGACAAATTAGTTTAGAGCAAAGACGTTTATCTAGTTTTAAATCTAATTGTTACACCTTAATGGCATTTTCATGATTACCTTAATCCTGAGGTGAATACAAAACTTGACTTAGTTACTTGCAATCTTTGATTTTTCAAATGAGTGAGTTCGAACTGACGAGCAATAACTCGACTGTTGAGATCGTGATTCAACTATGTTGAAGTTACGTGATTCATAGATTGAAATTCGTGACGAGTTTACAAAAGTAACAATATCACCTTACGCTTTATTGATGAGTGTGTGAATCAATAAACTTGGCCATGTACTCGATGAAACGAATCATTGAATAAGACAACGTGAATTGTACGAGACACTTCACTGTTATATCTTTCTTATTCACAGTCAATAAAGGAGTTAAAAAGATAATAATTAGAAGGGTAAAATGGTAATTTTATATCCTGCTCTTTTTACTGATATTCAAGAAGGATAAGTAAAATATCATGTGGATCGTGAATTGAAAATATTTATTTGCACCAACAGAACATTTAGCGAGCATGAATCGATAGTTGATTCGCCATCGGACCTATAGCGAAGTCGTACGATGTCATAATTAAATAGGCCGAGAATTAATTGAGATAAATTTGCCAGGTATTTGAATCTATAGCTTTATTCATGTGGGCTCATTCGGTCTCTGGAGTAGCTCATGAGGACAAGAATGTGACACAACGTGAGTTGGACTGAAATTTTATTTTGGACCAAGGTACACTACCCGAGCTCATATGTGATGAGCGTCATCACTAAATTAGTGAAGATCAAAATTAATGTTCAAATTAATTAATTTTTTATATTCTAGTTATTAGATAATTAGTAAATAAAAAATTAATTAATTGATTGATTGAGATCAATTTAATTTATCAATTTGAATTGATGAATCTGGACACAGATAGCAGTGCACAAGAAGATAAATTTTGGCAATTTAACTTATAGGGGTATGTGTGTAAATTTCATAATTATTATATAAGTGATTACATTAAAATTACATCCCTAACTCTAATCATAGTGTGTGATTATTTAGAGCAGAAAATAGTTTTCTCCCTTCCCCTACAGTTGCCGCCGAAAACCGTTAGAGGAAGAAGAAAAATATTTTTTCTTCCTTAGTTGTTTAGAGAGTCCACACTCTATTCCTAACAATATCCTTGCGAGATATACTTCTGAATGTTACGGGTGGTTGTTGGTATGGAGATCAATTGAAGTTCTGCGAATCTCAACAACGAAGAACCTAAGACAAATAATTGGATACCGTCAAAAAAGAATTTCTCCAATACAATAAAAATGTATAAATGCTTTCTATCTTTTCTCAATACATTTATCTGAATATGTATGATTGTTGGCCGATTTCATATTTAATTCAATTAAATATTTGTTTTGAAAATTTTTATATTCTGCACACGAACCGTTCATGGTTCATTAATTTTGTTCTAGATCTAAAACCCGATCCAACAATTGGTATTAAAACCTAAAGTTCTTGATTATGCATATTCTGTGATTAAACATATATATGGATGTATATTGTGATATTGACATATATTTTTGTATGGTAGATTCAAAGTATGGATGTTTGACGCGAACCTCTCTAGCTGATACAGCAGCAAGGTTTAAATCCTTGGCCTGTGTTGTACAGGAAAATTGATATCAGTCTTTGCTGTCGGATACAAAAAGAAACTAGCACCTTGTTTGTTAGGCATGTTCAAATAATAAATTAAATTGTAATGCTCCAACAATGTAAATAGCTTATTAAAAACATAGCATTGATTAATAGTTGAAGATATTGGGCCTAACAACAAGTTTACCAAACACATTCTAATTATAATTGATTTTGAAAACTGTTTCAAAGTAGATTTTCAGAAAATTTATACCTAAACAGTTTTTCAATACTATCAACATTGTTTTCACTTTTGCTGAAAACTCGTTTTCTAATCACAAACCAGACGGGCCTTACATCTGCATCAGCTCCAAGACATGCATTCTTACTTGTGTTTTAACTAAGGTTCATTCTCGTTATTACTAAAAGTTGTCATGAATCACTTAATTTGCTTCCTTTTTAAGGCCCATTCCTCTTCACAGAATCACAAGAACATTGATCTAACACCAAGGTAGAATGCAATTTAAAAGAAACGAATAGGCTATGAATTATAGTAACTAATTTCCAAAGGGAGCTGTAGCAGAAGGATTATATTATTGATTCTGATGTTAAGCGTGTTCAAACAATAATAAGTCAAGTTCACAGAACTCTTGTACTCGTATACCTTACACTAACTCTCATTTGAAGCAGTTCTAACTAAACATATAAAGGAGGTTTTCCTTTCTTTATATAACATAACTTTATCCTAATGCTACTAGATCACAACTCTCAGATTGTTCTAAGGCAAAGAATAACTTTCGAACCTTTGTCACTAAGCTCGTAGGCAGGTCACAACACTTGACATATAATGTCAACACCTTTATAGATTCAGGGGTGACCCTTATAAATGTGGTCATTGGGTATGTCACATTTATACTTAGGTGGCGAATGTTACAAATATATTTTCTTTTTTATGTTTCTTATAGGTCTTGTCTTTATTTCTCACATGTTATCATAATTGAATTTAAACTACATAATCAATTATGAATAATTCAACAAATACCCCAATCTTGATATGACTTTTAGTGCACATAATTTTCAATCTCTTCTATACTTGATTGATTGGGTGGCGTGATTTGTTAATTTTGTTTTCAAAACAAGTGAATGTCCCATGTACAGAACTAAACGCATATTCTTAATTTTAACTGATTTTGAATATTGTTCATAAAAAGTCATTAGAAATTAAATGATAGTCATTCATAAATACTTCTACCAATAATAATTTTCCGACATTAATATTCTCAACTACAAATATAAACACCACTTGTTCTTCTAGTTTATATGCAGAGAATAGTTCAAAGTATACTAAGTTGGGAGGGTTTTTTGCTAAATTATACTCTTTTATAAAATTATATTATTGGCCTAATTTTTATTATCCTAACCCCTAGCTTACCTTCCCTCTATTTTTTATTTTTTTACTCTCATTGCCTTTCTTACACACTAGCCCACTCTCTATTTCTTTATCTTCCATATTCATATATCCCTCTCCTAGAAACCCATTTTTTCCTGAACTAAACACAACAAATGGATTGTGTTAATTTTAATGAGTTTTTTTATTTTTTGTGGATTTTATTAACAATTGTTAATTTTAATGGATTTTGTTCATTTTTGTAGGTCTTGTTAATTTTGGTGGATTTTGTTAATTTTGAAAGAGAACGTAGAGAGAGAGAAAGACAAAACGTAGAGCGTAAAAAGAGAGAGAACGTTGAGAAAGAGAGAGAATGTTGAGTGAGAGGGGGTACACGATGCTCGCGTACTCATTATGTAGTCCACATGATGGCTACACGATACCCCAATACCCATGGTGTAGTCTACACGATGGCTACACGATACTCATGCACTCATCGTGTAGTGTACACGATGATTACACAATGAGTGAGAGGGGGTACACGATGCTCGCGTACTCATTATGTAGTCCACATGATGGCTACACGATACCCCAATACCCATGGTGTAGTCTACACGATGGCTACACGATACTCATGCACTCATCGTGTAGTGTTCACAATGACTACACGATGATTGTGTAATCATCGTGTACACTACACGATATCTACATGATGATGGTGTAGGTATCATATACACTACACGATAACTACACGAGGATCATGCACCCACTGTATACTCATGACCCACCATCCACTTATTTTTTCCTCATTATTTCCCCCCAATACTTTTCTTACACAATATCAAATCAAATGTTAATTCATTTTTTTCAACACTCAACCTCCATATTTATTTATAATTAAGTAAATATATAAAATTAAATATATTATATGTGCACCTTGGTTTTCTAGCGGTAGATGCTAGGTTTGATAACGTTAGTTGATAGTTGGGTTTTTATGTTTTTTCTGATTTGGTGTAACTTTCTACTTTTGGTTTGTTATGTGTGAATCATAGGTATAGTTTGTGTGTTGTATCATTTTTCCAGTACTCACGTTTCTGTCATGTGTGCTTTTTGTGCAACATTATAATGTGTTTTATTGTCGATCTAGCTCTAAGCTTAGCACTATAATGTCTGTTGTATACCTGGGGTATGCCCCTTGTATAAGTGTAATACTTTTGGTTAATACATTTTTTCCTTTGACCAAAAAAATCTATTATATGTGTAGTGTACACAATGACTACATGACGATCGTGTAGCCATCGTGTATCCATAGCCCACCATCGACTTATTTTTTCTTCATTATCCCCTGTAGTTTTCTTATACAACATCAAACCAATTGTCAATTCATTCTTCTTCAACACTCAACCTTCATATTTATTTATATTTAAATAAATATATAAAATTAAATATATTACATGTGTTGTGTACACGATGACTACCCGACGATCGTGTACTCATGGTCCACCATTTACTTACATTTTCTTCATTATTTCCCCCTAATACATCTCCTACACAATATCAAATCAAATGTCAATTCATTCTTCTTCAACACTCAACCTCCTTAATATTTAAATAAATATATAAAATTAAATATATTACATGTGTAGTGTACACGATGAATACACGAGTATCGTGTAGTTATCCTATAGACTACACGATGGGTACATGAGCATTGTGTAGTCATCATGTAATAATCATGTAGACTATACGATGGGTACACGGGCGTCGTGTACCTCCCCTCTCTCTCGGCTTTCTCTATGTTTCTCAACATTCTCTCTTTATCTCTCTACGCTCTACGTTATGTCTTTCTCCCTCTTTACGTTCTCTCAAAATTAATAAAATCCACCAAAATTAACAAAACCTACAAAAATTAACAAAACTCATTAAAATTAACAAATGTTAACAAAATTCATAAAAAATAATAAAACCCATTAAAATTAACAAAACTCATTTTGAAGAAAATGAGTTTCTAGGAGAGTGATGAAGATGGAAGATGAAGAAAGAGTGTGAGTTAGTGTGTAATAATGAAAAATTAGGCCATGTGTATAATTTTATAAAATACTTTATCAAAGAGTATAGTTTAGCAAAAAAACCCAAATTGGGAGGGAGTACAAGCTTGGAATAGCAATCAACACGCAGCAGAAAGTTTTATAAATCTCGACGCAACAAAAGGTTTATAAGCCAATGATTCGCTAATCATTACATAACATAATCTTTCCTTCATGGACAACTACTGACATTTGGGTTGTGAATGTAGGATTGGAGTATTTACAGGATGGTTCTTTCCTACAAATAATCCACAGAGATGTAACTCTAAAACAAATCATATTGATTGAGAATTTCTGAGCCAAACTTACTAGGTTCGGCTTAACCAAAGTTGTGCCAACCGATGATATCAATCATGTATCGACGCTGTAATCAACAACTTAAGATTTTGGTTTACATATAAATGCGTTTTGGTTTCACTAGTATTATAGATCAAACAGGTTGACTACAAAAAGTGATGTACAGCTTTAATGTTGTTCTGTTGACTATAATCACAGGTCGACCAGCGATATCAAGAAATGATGAATTTGTACATATAAGTCAATTGGTGAGCTCTAGGCTTGGAGAAGAAGATGTTCAAAGTATTGTTGACCCAGCATTAAAAGGACCGTTTTCTATAAAATTTGCTGACAAACCCGCAGAACTAGCAATGTCTTGTCTATAGCTCCAACACAAAGGCCAAATATGAGTCAAGTAGTTAAAGGATTAAAAGAATGTTTGGAAGCAGAATTAGCTCGGATAGATGATGATCAAGATCCTCGTATTGATCCAATAGATTCTTTTGGAACGATGTCTGTCACTAACGCAATCCGATTATTGTAGGATCAATTTATGACGGATTATCTCATGCTTCTTTTAAAATATTAAATTTTTTTATTTTAATTGAGTTTGAAAAATACTTTTAAACAAGTCATCAAAAATTTATATAGAAACGATTCTCTTACCCATTTAAATCTTATGGGTTCTAATCTAAGTCATTCCTATACTTAGTTATTGATTATGTCATTATCAATAAACTAGAGTAAGACATGTAGTTAAGGTTTTGTTTTACATCATTACTAAAAGAATAATTTTAGATTTATTAAGTCCTTATTTAACTCCACTTATAAATTATAATTTATAACCTTTTTCGTTTAAATAAATTATTAGCTAAATTGAATCACTTAACTTATTGAAATAAACTGATAGTTTATTTAAGTTATAAGCTAAATTAATATAATTTTTTAGCTTAAAATTCTTTTAAGCTTTTTGCCATCCAAAATTGTCCCATCTCTACCACACAAACCCATTTCTCATCTTTACTGAATCAGTAGGTCCAAGAGCTCCGGTAGGTGGTGCAGGGGGGCTCAGCGCTAGAGGCGACGAAGCGGGGGCTTTTGTCTTCTTCTTGCTCGGTGCGGGAGCTGGAACCTCAGCTGGGGGAGATGCGAGCGGTGATGGTGGTGGCACTGCCGGAGGAAGAACCATCACTGGCGTGTTGCTGGAGGTGGAGTGACGGGTGGAGATGTGGCAAATGCTTGAGTCTCCTGAGGAGATAAAGCTGGAGGTGGAGAGTTCACCGGAGGAGGAGTTGACGGTGCAAGAGCGGAGACTATAAGAGGTATTGCAGGCGGAGGAGATGTAGCTACCGGTGGAGGTGCGCAAGTAGGAGTGGTGGCGGGAGCGGTTGTAGAAGCAGGAGGTGAAGCGGTCGGAGCATCGAGAGTGTTGGGCATACTTTCAATGGGAGAGAGAGGATATTAAAAAATAATTCACGTTTTTCATTATTTTATCAAAGAGGATATTGAGGTAATTTTAATTAAAAATAATGCCAATCTAAAATTATTTACCAAACATCAATCAAAATAAATTATAGCTTAAAATTAATTAAAATAAATTAAACCAAATATTATAACTCCTAGATTAAAACTCAACTAATTAAATTATAATTTAAAAATTTAAGTCGAGTCAAACAAGCTCTAAGTTTCAAATCAAGTTTTTAACTGACTAAATGATATGTAAATCATTCATAAGTTAACGTTATATTTTCCATTAAAAAATTTATCATTTGTAAATTAATTAACTTATGAAAAATTGACTTTTAACTTAATCAATTGTAACTTGGTGAAAACATGATTCAATATAGAATTAGTCCTATTAAAATGTCATCTTTATCTTATCCTCTACTGAAGGCTAAGAGATTCCAATGAATCTATCATCCTGTCCTAAAAAAATTTGAAAGATAGATAAGGCTAATTTCTTCTCGAACTCATCTGTCAATGGGGAGATCCGATGATGGACTCCATGGATTGAGCTACTATTAGAGTGGGGTGGTTGGGATCACATCATTGAACACTGTAGATCACTTAGATCGGGGTGATTTACTTCACTGACAAAGACAGGAGAGGGTGGTCGGCATCAGCGATCTCATCGTTCGAGTCGCCGGACGAAGGTGAGACCACCTTATTATGATTAGCGAAGTCCTTTCCAACTCCGTCAAATGGTTTCCATCGTATTTTTCCCTTTCTGTCAGTTTCTTGTCAGTCAGTCGATTCCCGCACCCCAAAAGATTGTTGAACTTCACGGTTAGACTCTCTCACGCCCCATACCAATGGAGCGCTTTGCTCATTTTTATTCCTTATTTTGTCTCTATTAGCGCACTTAGCTCACGCCAAGCAAAACTACGTAGCACGCCAAGAACCACCTATCTCACTCAAAACCAAAAAAAATAAGAAGGCTAACGTACTGGCCCACGACAAGAGAAAAAGGAGAAAATTAGACCTCTAGTTACCAAATTGACTTCCAGTGCTATCGGAAAGAAAACAAGGAGTTTACTACGCTGCTCTTAGGGCTTATAGTCAATTTTGTTATAAGGTATCCCCTTTCATTAGCTATGCGGGGTTAGACTTTGACTGAAAGGAAAGGAGAAGGGACGAGTGGCTCTCATAAATCAAAGCCTTACTAGACTAGATAGGGGGTAAAGAGGAGTTGTGAAATCTATTCTCTTTTTTTCCTTTTAGCTCTAGAAGCATTCCAATGAATCTGCCATCCTGCTCAGAATTTGTGAAAGCTACGCAGTGCTTCATCGTATACTCCAAGTGTGGTTGCTCTTTGAAGTTCTTCGTAAATAAAACTGACTACATCAGAGTCCTACGAGATATTAACTAGATCAATAAATTGAGTTTATTATTCGCTGCATTTATTTTTTTTTCTTGTGGACGAGTGAATTATTATCCATTGAATCATTGCCTTATTTATTGCATTGCCAAATACGCTACTTGTTTTTCTATTTTTTTCTCAACGACTTGCTAATTTTCTAATTGAATCCTTCAAAACTTCTTTATATCTTTGTTACAGATCTTAGGAGGATGAAAGGATAATACAACTTGAAATTATGATTTCTTAATTAAACTTGTCATTCAACGTGGCCTTGCAGACCAATCAATAACTTAAGCTTTCAGCTTTTAGGTTGGAGGTTTAATATTGGGTCAATGTAATTATTTATCTTTGACCAAAAAAACTAGTCATCAATATAAATGCATTAATGCACAACACATTTATTTACTTTTTTAATTTCTTTGTTAAGTGTGCATATTTACATACTTTATTTTGGATTCTCATTGCAAAGTTATGCTATGCATTCTTGTTCTTATAAGAAAAACGTGAAAGAGAAAAAGAAAAATTACATTTGATGAGTATATGTAAATTTAACTAATTGAAACAAGACTACTTTTGCGTTAAAATGTATAATTATTATTTATTTCATGTCTAAATTTGGTTTAAAAGTGAAAAGTGCAAGCGATGTCAGTCAATAAAAAATATTTCAATCTTCAAGTGCTATAAATGTAGATATAGATGAGGAATAATTCTATATGCCAATTCATCTCATCTCGTCATACTCTACCAAACTACTTGAGCACTCCAGAACAACTCTTTTTTTCTAAATGATATACAGGCCACAGACAGTCTCTTTCCCAATTGCTTTGGTTTTTTTTTAAGTTTTATCCTTAGCAATCACATCAATCCAGCAAATATTGTACCAACAAGATTTAATGTACGCATTGACTTGGCTTGACTTGAAAATACATAAAAAGAGAGAAAAAAAACTCATGACTTGGTACTGTCCTAAGTAAGAAAAAGCTTGAAATTTAGGAATGGAGAAGCGGAATCACTTCCACTTTGGCCTGCTTTGTGTTTTTGCTCTGATACATCTGGTTCATGGCCAGAGTCAAGCTGGTAACTTATAATTTCTTGCTCTAAATGTTTTCAAATAGATTTTCTTCTTCTTTCGTACCTAAATATAACTCAATACTTTTATTCACAACTAATTAGTGGAGCTTTCATGCATCTAGAAGCGTTTTAAGTTTTTTTTTTTTAATTCCAAAATCGCTTTTGATTGGTAAAATAAGTGATTTAAAGTACTCAAAGATACACCCTGCTTTTGAGTAATATTCCTAGCTTTTAGCTATCATTTTTAGTGCATCCAGATGCATTTATAAGTGCTTTTACGATTCCAAAACCGGTTTTAATTATTGATTTTTAAGTACTATTCTTGAACACACTCTGAGTAGTGTATATATTTCAGGTTTTATTAGTATAGATTGTGGGATGTCCGGGAATTTGACCTACACGGAAGCTCTCACAGGAATAAACTATGTGGGAGATGGTTCATTCATAGACACAGGTATCGCTATGAATGTGTCATCAACTTATATGACGAATACACTTCAAGGACAGCTTTCAACTGTAAGAAGCTTTCCTCAAGGAACCAGAAACTGTTACAATGTTAATGTAAGAGCAAGCACTAAGTATCTTATTAGAGCTAGCTTTTTGTATGCAAATTATGATGGAGATAACAGAGTCCCTACATTCGACCTTCACTTTGGTCCTAATTTTTGGGCTACTGTTGCTTTGGAGATGGTAGCTTCTATTGTTCATTATGAAATATTGCATACACCTCCTTCAAACAAAGTTCGGGTTTGCCTTGTGAACACTGGAATGGGCACCCCCTTTATTTCATCTTTAGAATTCAGGCCTCTCAAGAATATCAGTTATCCTACTCCTGATCTATCATTGTCGATGTTCTTGCGGTTGGATTACGGTTCTTTAAATAACCAGATATACAGGTTAGTGTCAGGCTAAATTTTGTACAGAAATATATGTAAGTATTGGTTTCACATTGTTTGGACGATGAGAAAATTTCTTTTCTTTGTTCTTTTCTCTTTTCTTCTCTAAGGTTCAACGATGATGTTTATGATAGAATTTGGCAGATTCCGGTTCCAATCGCAGGGTGGACTACAATAAGTACATCGTCTGCAATAAATGTGCAAGACCCCCTTAGTCACATACCACCATCTGTGGTGATGAATACTGCTGCAATTCCAGAAAACGCTAGTGGTCCTATGGAATTCATCTTCCAGGCTACGGACAAGAGTACTGAATATTTCGTGTACATGTACTTTACCGAGATCCAAGAGGTTCGAGCCAACGAGTCGAGAGAATTCAACATTACGCTAAATGGGGTGCCTTTCCTAAATGAAGCTCTTAAGCCTAAGTACTTAATAGAAACAGTTGCCTACAGCACTAAATCTGTTACTGGTGGACAATTTTCCTTCTCATTTGTTCCAACTGCAACTTCAACTCTTCCGCCCATCCTTAACGCCCTCGAGATTTACTCCGTTATACACTTCCCTCAGTCTGAGACAAATCAAGAAGATGGTATATATGATATGCAAATCGTAGATGATCTTTATAAATTGTGCACACGTAAATAGATTATTGATCATCAACCAACTTTTGAATACTTTAGTCAATGCCATCACCAACATTAAGTCATTGTACGGAGTTACGATGAGAAACTGGCAGGGAGATCCATGTGTACCCACAACATTTTTATGGTCAGGTGTTAATTGTAGCTACAGTGACATTGATCCACCTAGAATCATATCCTTGTAAGCTTCTTACTAGTTACTTCAAATGGCTGCCTGCCTTTTTTTCTTAATCTCAACTCTATGACTATCTAATTTGAAAACGAAAACTTTGGATCAGGGACATGTCTTCGAGTCAATTGATGGGAAGAATAGCACCAGACATATCAAACCTCGACATGCTCGAGATCTTGTACGTATAACTAATAGCTGTTCTTTTCGTTTATTGATCAAAAGCAATATACTTTTGGTATGAAATTCTGAAGGAGTTGTTTTAATTCTCAGGGATTTGTCTAATAATAACTTAACTGGGCCAGTGCCTGATTTTCTCGCTCAATTGCCAAATTTGAGAGTTCTGTAAGTTTCTTCCACTTAATTTCATCGGTTGTAAATGCTTTAACTTGTTTTTCTGAAAATTTAAATTATAATTAATATTTTTTTTCTAAGAAACTTGGCTAAAAACAATCTTTCGGGAGAGATTCCCGCCATCCTTACTCAAAAGTCCAGGGATGGTTCCTTAACACTGAGGTACAAATCTGTCCTGAAAACTTTTTTGTAAAAGTATCACTTGTTGATCCAATATTTCTTTTAAACGCATAGTGATTTGTTATATGAATTATACTTTTCTGTAGTACTGAAGATAACCCGAATCTAGGCGCAATCGCTCCGAGTGAAGAGAATAAGAGTAGCGTTATTGTTCCGGTGGTAGCATCGATTGCTGGAGTTGTTGTGTTGGTACTAATAATAGTTGGTGTAATCCTTTGGAGGAAAAAAACGAGGAAACAACAAGGTATACATATTAAGCAGATATCATGTTAACTGAAAATTAAATATTAAAATTGCAAATTTTCGTGGAAGAGTGATTAAGCTTTTTATTAGAGTTTGTGTTAGGAGCTATAACTGTGAAGGCAGAGCACCATCCTGTTAGCCAAGCTGAACCATGGGAATCAAACAGAAGAAAATATACATTTTCAGAAGTGGAAGCAATTACTGACAACCGTAAGATAGTTCTAGGAGAAGGTGGGTTCGGACGGGTTTATTATGGTCAAACCCACGACGGCGATGAAGTGGCCGTAAAGATGCTATCTCAGAAATCAAGTCAAGGATATCATCAGTTTCAAGCAGAGGCAAGTGATATTACACTTAAAAATCATCTAAATGCTTATTTTTCTATAAATATGAATTAGGTACTAATTTATTAAGATATGTGATGTGAAAATGATAGGTGGAAGTTTTAATGAGAGTTCATCACAAAAACTTGACTAGCCTTGTTGGGTATTGCATTGAAGAAACCAACATGTGTCTCATCTATGAGTACATGAGCAGAGGCGACCTAGGTTCCATTCTTGCAGGTTTGTATTCACTTCTCAATTTTAAATTTTAAATCTAAACCGGATGTAATGACTTGCAGATCCTGTTAGTATTTTTATAACGATTGCAGGTGCGAAAGCAAGTGAGTTGACATGGGACATGAGACTACAGATAGCAGTGGATGCTGCACAAGGTTTGTAGGCAATTTATTATTTAGCCAATTTTGGTTCTCTCTCAAGATGAGTCGTCACAGTGTAATTTGAATCACTAAATTAGCTGAAACGTGTTTGAATGGCAGGATTGGAGTATCTGCATAATGGTTGCAAACCTGCTATCGTACATAGGGATGTGAAAACAAGAAACATATTGTTGAATCAAACTTTCCAAGCAAAACTTGCTGATTTTGGACTTTCTAAAATGTTCCCAGTTGATGGTACTGCCACTCACATCACAACTAATGTTATTGGAACACCCGGTTACCTGGATCCTGAGTAAGTAGTTTTATTTCACCAACATAATGCATCAAGTAAAACATCGGTTATTTATAATATTGACAATTGCGGATTTTTTTAATCTACAGGTACAACATGACTTACAGACTAAATGAGAAGAATGACGTTTATAGTTTCGGGATTGTTACTCTCGAGCTAATAACAGGAAGGGCGGTTATTAGCAACAGTCATGAGAAGATCCATATACAATGGGTTGAAATTATGCTTTCTCAAGGTGATATTAGTACAATTGTTGATCCAAGGTTAGTGGGAAGATATGATGTGAACTCTGTTTGGAAAGCTGTTGAAATCGCAATGTCTTGTGTCTCTCATAATTCCACGAGAAGGCCAACCATGAGTTTGGTAGTGAGTGAAATAAAGGAGTGTTTGTCTATAGAGTTAGCTCGGCAAGAGGGTAATCATGCTCAAAATGATTCCACATCTTTAGTTTCAAGTACTTTCACCTCCGATCTTGGCCCTATCGCACGATAGATCTTTCATTAGAAATATTTCCCTTTTTATGTTTAAATTTTCAATTACTTTTGAGAGAGACAAACAAAACACGCACAATTTGGCTACTACACGGTTTTATTACTTCTGTTTCACGGTTTATCTATTACCTTACCAATAAGTAAAGTATTAATTTTCATTATAATTAATCAACGAATTGGATTGATGCATATATGCTCCCGTTTTATTCATGCTATTCTCTTTTATAATCTTCTTATAATTAAATTATCGTGTTTGTTTAGAGAAATCGTTAAATTAAGTTATAATTATAATTTGCATGCATTCTTTTGAGTCAGTTGAATTGTAGTAGAAAATAAGGAATCTTAATTTACAATGCAATTGCATTCCATATCATACAAAATTACTTTCATATCCTCATATAAAATAAAAGAAAAGTCATTTCTTTCTCTCACCTTCTCTCTTATTTTATTAATTTAATTATAATTAATTTTATTAAAATTCAGTCTAGCATTAGTAATTTATTCAATTATTAATAAAAAATTGAAAATAATGTTAAAATTCCATGTCAAAATATTTGTTCATTCTCTCTCAATTTATTAATTTTATTAAACTTTAGCCTAGCATTATTATTAATTTTATTTTAATATTCATAAAAATTAATTTAAAAATTGCACGTCAAAATATTTGTTTACATAATATGTAACTAAAGAACATTTAAATTATTTATTATTATTTTACACAAATTTACAATAAAATTTATCTATTCCAATTGTAACAATCATAAATTGTTACTCATCATTTTATAAATTATCATACACAATCAAATTGTTTAATTATATTTTACCAGCAATTGAATTATCATTAATTGAATTGTGATAATCATTTTAAAATATGAAAACCAAACGGCCACATAGTTAAATCTTCAACCTAACAGTATATAGTTTGGTGATTCTTTTGACTCACTTCATCATAAACTTGACTCTTTCTATCTTCTAGAATAACCAATTCTCTGTATCATATAGAATAACTTATGTCGTCGTTACCAAAACTGATCCATATATTACTTCTTAGAAAAAAATAAAGCACTGCAACATATATATATATATATATATATATGAGTTTTTATTTTTTATTTTTTCTTGAAGAATCAAAATAAACAAGTCTCTGCTCATGGAAGACTCCGAGCAGATATGTGGAATAGTCAGTACTCCAAGTAAGCTCTCCAGATGTCCACATCTGGACTGTTGAGCTTAATTATAATAGATCAGATAAGAACGACACAATCGCTAAGGAGAAAATGCATCTTCAATTTTTTTTAGTACAAAATGCATACAATTCGTTCATTTTCTTCAACAAACCAAAAAGCGTAACATAGTCGCTCATGTTCTATTCTGACAAACAAAAGAGAAATCTATTCTCAGTAGGTGACTCATCGAATTGGAAATCAATTGATCAATGAGTCACAAAAAAAAAGTTTGATCACTTATGTTATTTGAGTGAGTATTTGACTTTAACCAATAACACATCTTATCGATGGCCGTAAAATTTTGAATGCAAAATTTAGGAATTTCAATGGTTGTAAAATTTATATGTTGAGTGAAGTATAAATGGATAACATAAGGTGATGAACGATGAAAATATTAGATTAATTAAGCAGTTTAAATTAGGAGATGTTGTTGTCCTCTCTCTAGAGGTGGTTTCTCTCTAGGGTTTTCTCCTAGGATTTCGGTTCTCTTCACTTTTTAATTTCTTTTCTCTTTTGCTGGTGAGGTTGGCTCATTCTTCCATTGAGCAAAATCCAGGTTTGGGTTGTGCTTATGGGTCAGGCGCATCCTTAGTGGAGATTCAAGTGGGCCAAGTAAGCAATTCTCCTTTTTCCTTGAGTTTGAGCCAGAAAAGAAGGAAATCCAGATGCTCGTTTTCAAGTCAGATTCGGAGAAAAGGGAAGCTACCTAAAGTAACTCAACCTAAAATTGGATCCAAAAGAAAGGGTTCAATTTCTTCTCTTGGGGAGTTTCTTAGTGAATCAAGGGAAGAGTCGAGTATCAAAAATTTAAGGATGGTATTAATGTGTCTAATGATGTGGTGCTAGCCGACCTCAATAGGCCTCAGGTGGATGAATGAAGGTCATACTGTGGAATTATCAGGGTGTGGGGACCCTCTGATATTTCCTCTTTATAGGGGGCTTAACTATGCCCTTTCCCTGGATTAATTTGTTTGTCTGAAACTAAAAATAAATGTAGAGCAGTTGAGCGATTCAAGAATATTTTGGGTGTGCATAGTTTGTTGGAAGTGGTACCTATAGGTTTGAGTGGTGGCCGTGCTTTGTTTTAGAAAACAGTTCTATTTTTATTATCACTAAATATTGTTCATTTTTTATTGAAGGGATTATTACAGATTTGAAATGAGATCTTAAATGGAGGATTTTTGTAGTTTATTTGAGTCCTATTTTGGGAGTTTGGAAGGAGCAATTCGGTTGTATTTCTAGGAGGATCTCAAAATCATTGGAGTATTGTGTTCTATGGAGAAATAGGGTGGTAACATTAGATCGATGAGAAGTTGCGAATCACTTAAGGAGTTTATCCATTTGGTGGGCTTATTTGATATTGAGTTTGTTGGCCTAGAATTCACATGGATTAATAAACGAGAATCGGATTTTCTCGTCAAAGAGAGATTCGATAGATGTTTGGTGAGTTTTGATTGGTTATCTCGGTATGATCAAGTTGTCTTAACTCACATTCCAACTCCGGGTTTGGATCACGTGGCACTACTTCTAAATACTAAATCAATTGTCTTCAAAAAGCCCCATATATTTCGTTATGACAGAAGGTGGTTCAACCAAATTAAAGCTAGAAAATGCAGAAGAAGATGCATACTGGAGAGACAGAGCCCAAATTCTGTGGTTAAAGGAAGGAGACAGAAACTCACAGTATTTCCATCACAAGGTTCGATTTCACAGAAGAAGAAATACGATTTATGGTCTGTTCGATTCTTCCAATCGCTTGGTTTTGGAGGTGCATTAAATGGAGTCTTTGGTAGTGAACTTCTTCTCGTATCTCTTCCAGTCTTCTCAACCTTCTCATGTAGATTTCGATCAAATTGTTGGCTTCATTGATCCTGTCCTGAATGACCATGATCGTAGTTTGCTGGACAGTGAGGTATGTTCTGAAGAAATACTATCAGCTCTGAGTGACATGAATCTATGTAAAGCTCCAGGTCAGACGAGTTCACGGTAACTTTCTTTCAACAAAACTAGGCAACTGTCAGTAACGATATTATTAACGTTATTTGAAATTTTTTCTATGATTGTGTGTTGCCTACAGACATAAATTTGACATTTACTGTCCTTATCCCAAAAGTTGAGAATCAGAATAATCTGAATCAGTATCGTCCGATTGGTCTTTGTAACGTGCTATATAAATTGATTGCTAAAATTCTTTCTAAACATTTCGGTCATTAGCAATGTTATTAGCCCATCCCAATGTGCTTTTGTTCTAGGTAGGCAAATATAGATAATATTTTGAACATTCATGAAATTATGCATTCATCCCATATTCGTAAGAAAAGGGAAAAGATATGATACTGCGATTAAAATTGACATGTCTAAGGCATATGATCGTGTTAAATCGAGTTTTGTTTTGAGAGTTTTGAGTAGAATGGGGTTTTCTGAGAAATGATGTAAGTGGATAGAAGTTTGTATCCTCTGTTTTGTTTCGTGTCAAAATTAATGGTCGTCGAAGTTCTTCTTTTAAAACTTACTATAGGTATTAGTCCGGGAGATCCCCTTTCTCCTTATATTTTTCTTATTTGTGTTTAAGCTCTTTTTTCGATTCTTACTGCTCATAAACGTGCTAAGAGGATTACACGTTTTCGGTTTCATAGGGATGGTCCTAAAATTTCCCACTTGTTTATTACCGATGATTCCTTACTATTTTACAAAGAGAATAGGAGTGAACTAGGGGTTGTCATGAATACTCAGGAGAAGTATGGTAAAGCATCTGGTCAAGTTGTCAATATTTAAAAAATCCTAATTGTTTTTAGTGCTAATACTCCTGTTAGTGTTAAAAATGATCTGGCTGGTATCTTTGGTCTTAATAATGTTGTCCTCTTGCTAAATACTCGGGTATTGAATCTGATTTTGGTCTTAGTAAGAGTCAGATTTTCAATGGTATTTATGATAAAGTTGTTTCTAGAACCTTTGGGTGGTCTGAGAAATTTCTTTCGCAATCTGGTATAGAGGTACTAATAAAGGCCGCGGCCTTTTCTATGCCCAATTTTGTTGGATCAACTTTTAAAATTTGAGAAAAAATTATTGAACCACGAATGGTTCATGAGTGGAATATAAAAAAAATTTACATCAACCGATTTAATCATATTAAATATTAAAATTATACATCCGATTATGCATACAAGATTAAACATATTCAAAAACGAGGTAAAAATGATTTATACATTTTCGTTGTATTAGAAATTTTCTGAACTGGTGGAATCCTTATCAAATGCTTTGCGTTCTTCGATCTTCAAATCCAAGAACTTAAATTAGTCTTCGTACCAACTACCACTCATAGGATTCAGAAGTATATCTCGCAAGGACGTCATTAGGAACTGAGTGTGGGCTCTCAAAACAACTATAGAAGAAAAATCAATTTTTTCTCTTCCTCTAGTGATTTCTGCGGCAAGCAGTAAGAGGGGAGAGAGAAACCTTTTTCTGCTCTATCTTATTCGGGTTGTGTCAACAAACTTAGGTTATGGTTTGTATCAAAATATAATTAGTGAGGCAACCCTAATGCCATCACCTAAATATATAGAATTTTAGAATTTTCATATATACCTCATATATGTGTAATTTTTGAAATTTATCCCCTTATTCTTTACTATTGCCGAAAATTGTATATCTTCCTAGAGTCAATGTTGTGTCGAAATTGATCGATCCAAATTGATAAATTTTAATTGATCTGTATCAATTAATTAATCAATTTCTCTGATTTACTAATTATCTAATAATAAAAAAATAATAGATTAATTAATTTGAACATCAATTAATTTCTCTTCACTAATAAAGTGACAACATCCATCACATATGGACTTCAGCAGTTCGCAAACTTTACCGACTTGGCCTTTCTCCATGAACCTGTCTGGTTGAACCATATTAATGCGCTCTCCATGAACCTGTCTGGTTCATCTGCCAGATTTCATAATCGGTGGCAACAATAATGGACAAGAGGATCGTGATGGATTTAAGCATGGCTACCGACGAGAATGTACCTCATAGTCTATACATTATTTTTTAATATAGCCCTTGGCTACTAGTCTAGCTTTGAATGTCTCAACATTCCCATTTGGACCTCTCT
Organism: Datisca glomerata; assembly: GCA_003255025.1. Classification (NCBI taxonomy): domain Eukaryota; kingdom Viridiplantae; phylum Streptophyta; class Magnoliopsida; order Cucurbitales; family Datiscaceae; genus Datisca; species Datisca glomerata. The sequence continues at coordinate 884,814 of QANY01007580.1, read as the reverse complement.
TTTAATAGACCCATTGACACCCTATAGGTTTTACCCCTTCAGAAGGATATACAAGTTTCAAAACTCCCTTGAGTACATCGAATGTATCTCAACGTTCTTGGGTTCTTGTCATAGTTTTGCTTCAGGACCAGCCATGACCTGTGAGTAGGAAACATGTTAATCATGATCCTTATTTGAGTCGTTATTAAGGCATCTCCATAAGACATGTACCTGTTAGGATATCTCATAACCATCCCACTACACACGAGGCTCTATAGGCTCTCGCCCCAGCTGTGGTTCTTCCATTATTGAATAAGAAATCATTCTTGATTGGGGAGTTGGTGTCCTCTCACTCAATAATTCCTCTGGCACAAAAGTGCTTCTCGGCTTGACACTTCTTATATAGTCTTTTTTTTAAAAACGTGCCTTCGTGCTAATGAATGTTTTCTTGTCAGTCAGACTATAAAAGACGTACCTCTTCGTTCCTTTGGGATATCCCACAAACATGCATAATTCTGATCGACCTGTTTCAAAACATGTGCTGGACACCCCCATATTCTAAAGTGGTTAACGAACGACTTTCATCCATTCCATCTTTCATATGACGTGCCAGGCACCGTCTTCGATGGAACTTGGTTCAGAATGAAGGTTACTGATTCCAAGGCATATCTTGAGAACAAATCTGGGAGGGATGAGTAACACATCATGGCTCTAACTATATCCATCAAAGTTAATTCCTTCTCTTCGACACATCATTCTGTTATGGAGTGCCAGGTGTGGTAAGCTGAGAAAGAATACCTTCTTCCTTAAGAAAGTTTTTGAACTCTCCTAGCAAGTACTCTATACCATAGTCAGATCTTAGTGTTTATATTTGTTTCTCTAATTACTTTTCGACCATAGCATTGTCCTCTTTGAACTTTTCAAAGGTTTCAGACTTTTGGTGCGTTCGATAAACATGTCCAAAATGTGAATAGTCATCATTGAAGGTTACAAAGTATACATATCTCCTCTTGCTTGGATATTCAATGGCCCACATAAATCACTATGTATGAGTTTGAGGTATTGAGTGGCTCTTTCACCCTTCGTTGAAAAAATGTCTCTTGGTCATTTTACCTTCTTTACAAGATTCACATGTGGGTAGAGATCCCACACTTCAAGTTTTTAATGACCATCATTTGCATGTCTTTTAATCAGGTCTAGACTAATGTGGCCAAGATGTAAGTGCCCCAAGTAGGTTAGATCGGTTGAGTTAAACTTCAACCTTTTACTATCCCTTTGTGAATCAACATTCATTTTAGTGTCACATATCATTGGAACTATTGATTTTATATAAAATAATTTATTTATCAAACATGCGGTAGTAATTAAACGGTCATTTCTAGATATACCAATATCTTTATCAATGAAATTTAGCTCAATTAAACTAGCTACTGAAATAAGGTTCTTACCAAAAACCAGGATATAATAAATATCATGTAAAACCATAAAACTGTTATCAAATGAAAATTTAATACTCTAGAGAAGTATGGTAAAGTATTTGGTCAAGTTGTCAATATTCAGAAAAGCCTAATTGTTTTTAGTGATAATACTCCTGTTAGTGTTAAAAATGATCTGGCTGGTTTCTTTGGTCTTAATAATCTTGTCTCTCTTGCTAAATTCCTGGGTATTGAATCTGATTTTGGTCTTAATAAGAGTCAGATTTTTAATAGTATATATGATAAAGTTGTTTCTAGAATCTCTAGGTGGTCTGAGAAATTTCTTTCACAATCTGGTAGAGAGGTACTAATAAAGGCCATGGTTTTTCTATGCCCAATTATGTTGGATCGGGTTTTAAAATTTGAAGAAAAATCATTGAACCGCGAACAGTTCGCTAGTGGAATATCAAAAAATTTTAAATAACCAATTTAATCATATTCAATATTAAAACCATACATCTGAATGCATACAAGATTAAATATATTCAAAAGAGGTAGAAACGATTATACATTTTTGTTGTATTAGAGACTTTCTGAATTGGTCGAATCCTTATTAAATGCTTTGCGTTCTTTGATCTTCAAATACAAGAACTTCAATTAGTCTTCGCACAAACAACCACTCATAGGATTCAGAAGTATATCTCGCAAGGACGTCGTTAGAAACTGAGTGGAGCTCTCTAAACAACTGTAGAAGAAAAATCAAAATTTTCTCTTCCTCTGATGATTTAGGCGGCAAGCAGTAGGAGAGGAGACATAAACATTTTTCTGCTCTATCTGATTAGGGTTGTGCCAACACACTTAGGTTATGGTTTGTATCAAAATACAATTAGTGAGGCAACCCTAATGCCATCACCTATATATATATATATAGAATTTTGGAATTTTCACATATACCTCATATATGTGTAATTCCCAAAATTCACCCCCTTATTATTTACCATTATCGAAAATTGTATATCTGCCTGGAGTCAATGTTGTGTCCAAATTCATCAATCCAAATTGATAAATATTAATTGATCTCTATCAATTAATTAATTAATTTCTCTTATTTACTAATTATGTAATAATTAGAAAATAATAAATTAATTAATTTGAACATCAATTAATTGCTCTTCACTAATAAAGTGACAACACCAATCACATATGAGTTCAGGAAATACACATTGGCTCAAAACATATATTGGTCCAACTTATGTTGTTTCTTCTATTCCTGTCCTCATGAGCTACTATTGAGACCGAATGGACCCACATGAATAAAGCTTTAGTATTCAAATACCTTATGAATTTATTTCCATAAATTTTGACCTATTTAATCTTGACATCGTACGACTCCACTATAGGTTCGACGCCGAATCAACTCTCGATTCACGCGTGCTACATTTTCTGTTGGTGCAAATAAACACTTTTATTTCACGGTCCACAGAATATTTTAACATATTGTTGAAATATGTCCATAAAGTAGCGTATAATAACTATTTATATGTATTTAGTTATTTCTCAGACATTTATACTACTGAATTTATTATGAATAAATTGAAAATTTTATTTTAAATTAAAGCGTGTTTATAAATTAATCAAGTCTTTAAACTATTGTCAATGAAAGAAGAGTGAAGACGGAAGTGTCTTCAGACGAAGTCTTCTGAAATTGTTCTGAATGATATTTATAGTCTTCGGATTGACTTGGCAATCGAATCCGATTATAAATGTTAGGTTGAACCATTGGATGTCAGTCTTGGGGTATAAGAGTGGAGACTTAAATGGTTAACCTAGACATGTTATGAATATTTTACATAGAGCGGTAACAAATTAGTTTATAGCCCAAAACCATTTACCTAGCTCTAAATCTAATTGTTACACCTTAAGGGTATTTTCATAATTACCTTAATTCTGAGATGAATATGTAACTTGACTTGGTTAGTTGGAGTCTTTAATATGTTAAATGAATGAGTTCGAATTGACGGAAAATACCTCAACTGGTGAGATTGTAATTTAATTAAGTAGACGTTGTGTTGTTCACAGATATAAAAATTTGTTGTTGGATTGCGAAAGCAATAATATCACCTTATGCTTTATTGATAGGTGTGTGAATAAATTAACTTGACCAAGTATTTGATGAAATGAGTCATTGAATAAGACTTGTGAATTGTACGAAATAATTCACTATAATGTCTTTCTTATTCACAGTTAATAAAGGAGTTAAGGAAATGATAATGAGAGGGGTAAGATGGTAATTTTACATTCTTCTCTTGTTACTGATATTCACGATGGGTAATATGTTAAAATATTTTGTGGACCATGAAAATAAATAGAGTTTATTTATAACAACAGAAAATGTAACGTGCACGAATCGAGAGTTGATTCGGCATCAAACCTATAATGGAATAATAGAATGTCAGGATTAAATAAGTCGAGAATTTATGGAGATAAATTATCCGGGTATTTGAATCTTAAATTTTGTTCATGTGTGTCCATTTGGTCTCATAAATAGCTTAGAAAACATGAATAGAAAAATGAACTAAGTTGGACCAAAATGTGTTTTGGTGCCAAGCCATATTTTCTACACCTATATGTGATAGGTGATGTCACTTAAGTTAGTTAAGTGTAATACTATATTGAATTAATTATTTATTATTTTCTAATCATAAGATAATTAGTTAAATAAAATAAATTAATTAATTGATAATAATAAATTATATTTATCAATTGGATTGATAAATTTTGATACATCTAAAACTTTAGGAGATCATATAATTTTCAGCAATAATAGACAATTAGGAGAATTTTCAGAAATTTTATAATATATGGGTATATTTATAAATATAAAAAATTACCTTTTGATAAATATATATTAGCAATTTGATTGCAAAGAGATAATGAGTATTAGATACAATTGTTGTTATCAACACACAAAACGAGAGAAAAATGTTTTCTCCTCTTACTACCATTGCTGCTGAAATTAATTTGAAGAAGAGAATATTTGATTTTTCCTCTTGAATCGTTTTGAGAGCCCACACTCAAATTCCTACGTAAAATTCTTCTGAGATATATTTCTGAAATTAACGGGTGGTTGTTGGTAAACTAATTCAGAAATCGTTCATAGATTTTGGTCTTAAAGCTTGAAGAACACGAAGAACGCTCAAGAGAGTTCCACTAGTTCAGAAATTCTCTGATACAGAGTAAAAATGAAATTTTTTTTTGCTTTAATTTATTTGTTTTAATATCCTATATGCATGATCAAACTAAAATTAGTTTTAAATTATTTAATATGATTAAATAAGTTAAATCATTTTTTTATATTGAGTCCACGAACCGTTCATAGTTCAAAGCTAATTTTTTTTTAATTTTAAAACCGATCGATCCTAACAATTGGAATCAAAACGTAGGTTTAAGATTATGAACTTATAATGAATTTTATGTATATTGGCATGTGTTTGTATCGTAGATTCTAAATTGTTTTGAATATGATTTGTTATTGGATCCCAAGCAATGGCATTAGGCGTTTTTATTTAGAATTGATGTACGCCAAATTTGAAGCATAAGAATTTATGTAATTTAATTATTGCAATTGAAGTAGTTTTTAAATTCATTGTAAATTCATCGTCACCTCAAAATCCTCACCAGAAATCGCTCAAAACCGCCACCGAGAAGTCATCGGACAGCCACCGAGAAGTCATCGGACAGCCACCGAGAAGATGCCTGAAAATGCTATTGTTCACACTGGTACTTTTCACTGGCGGTGTTGTTCACCGGCGGTACTGTTCATGCCAGTACTGTTCACCGCCAGTCGCCGCTCACTGCTGCTGTCATGTGTTGTCCCTTGCACGGTAGAGTCCTAATCGGAATAGGAAACCTACAAGTTTTGGAAACACATGGTTTTAGGAAACCTAGGGTTTTTGAAATTTGATTTCAAAATCAATTTTAGTCCCTTAATTAAATTTAATTTAATTTGGTAAATTTTTCCACGCTTGTAAAATTGTAATTTAATAAAAATTGTTTTAAAAATAAATCAATGTACTAATTACTTGATAATTTGTTTATCAAAGTAAAAATATGTTGGAAAATTAAAATTTTAAAATTGAAAATTATTTTTAAAAATGAGACTAATACTTTGTAAAGTGTTACAAAATGGTGGGATAACATGGATGCGGATGAGCAAATTGCAGACACCATGAGTTGTAATTAGAATGTGCCAATAGGGAGGTTAATTTAAATGTATGATTTAATTTTAATCGTGCATAATCATATAACATGCCATATAGATTAGAAATATGCCAATATCAAATTCTCATACAGCATGTACATACATCATTGTAGATTAATTGATAATGGTCATTATTTAATTACAATGTGAAATTTATAATGATTATGATTTTAAATTGGGATTTAAAATTAATAAAAGATTTATAAATTTCATCACGTTTTTTAAATCAATAAAAGTTATGTTCTTTGAAAAACAACCAAAAATCCATTTTTTTTTCAAAAACTAAGTGGGAGGGTCGTTTACGTTGAAATGTTTCCAAGGTCTCTAACCCAAACTTGATTGTGCCACGAGGAAGAGTTAGAACCGCCCATAGCGGTCCTCGCTTGAATGTGAGAAAAATTGAAATCGTGTTTCTTTGAGTTATCGAGTTGCTTTAGAAACTAAGACTTCTAAATGGAGTGGTAGGGCAGGGCCGTCCCATAGACGGACTGTTAGTCCATAACAACCATTAAGAGTCGTAGCATTGGTTAAACACATGGACTGAAGCACATTGGAATCCACCCATAGGGGCTAGTCAATGGGGCCAAGGTGACCAAAACCATTCGTGATTGGTTAAGCTAGATGTGAAGACATTTGACCGTTAACCAAACGAGAGGAGTCTCGATGCGATAGGAGACACTTTGGACTTCATCCATCGATGAGACAAACTATCATTTTTTATCGTAACAACATGAAGGAAATATATTTTTAATGGATTATAATATATTTAGTACATGAATCATGCATCATACTTTCCTAAACAATTGAGCATTTATTTAAAACTGCTTTATCTATTCTTCTCACTAATCATGTCGCTATCACATCTATCAACTATTCTTAACGTGAACAAATTCAACGGTGAAAATTATGTCAATTGGAAATGAAATCTGTTGGTATTCGCGGCGCGTGTGTGGCGGAAGCGTGGAGCGTGTGGCCTTCTAAAAAAATAATTTTTAATAAAAATCAAATCCTTTATTAAAATAAAACTTACGCAATGCCACGATAATGAAATAAAAACTTTTATTGAAAGCTCTTTTTCAATCAGTCAGGATCCATTATATATTTATACAGTAAATTTACAACATCAAGATTGAGAATCATATACCTCTTGTAGTCTATATCAAGTGTCCTTGCAAAAACCGATCGATCCTCCATTCTCACGAGATCATTCCAACGATCAGTAGACTCCGAGATCCAATTCAAGATCTTCCAAGTCAATCTTCAACGCACTAAGACGTGAGTGGACATGTAGAATATTACAAGACACTTTTTCTATCTCTAGATGTTCTTAACACATAAGATCTAGAGATTTACTGAGAAGGATTTTAGTGAGACGATTCTCTAAAAGAATGTGATGATTATTCTTTTAGAGATTCGATTAACGTTTAATCACAGAATAAAATCTCTCTGACATCAATCATGTTCTCAATTCAACTCTTGATTGACGAACTAATGATCTGATGAACTGATTCTATCATGTTCATTCAACCACCGAGGCCATTGGAATAATATCTGCATATATTATAGATAATGGCATAGCAGATTTTTAAGGATAAACTGAAATAATATTTAATTATAAAATTACCAATTATAGTAGGACCCACTGCAATTGTGCACATTTACAGTGCCACATGGCACTATAGTGTTGCACACTCATTACTGTAGTGTCACATGGCACCACAATAGTCCATGTCAATTTCTGATATCATATTAGTGATTAACACGTGGCAATTACTGCGAATTAAATATTTATTTTAATCAGATAATTATCTAGATATTAGTTAATTCAAAATTAACATATCTGATTATCTTTATCAACTAACTTATCTGTTATTTTACAAATAATAGATTTAGTTGATTTAAGTTATTATCTAATAGTAATTTAATTATCTAATTTTATAAAATAGTTATTATGTCTTACTTATCGATAATTAAAAAAATCGATAATTATTTATATATATATATATATATATAACTCTCTCCCTCTCTTTTTCTCTCTTGCTCTCAATCTCTCTCTCTCTCTCTCTCTCTCTTGGTCTCTCTCACTCTCTCTCTCTCTCACACACATCAACTCTCCCTCATTCTCTCTTTCTATCTCCTTCTCTCTCTAACACATCCACCTGTAGGTCTCTGAATAAGCTTCAATTTGATATCTTACAGGGCCCGTGGTTCCACCCGTGTCAAAAGTTAGAGACCTACAGGTGCAACAAGGTTTACCCGTCGGAGTCTAGTTTTGTATCTAAAAAACACGGAATGTGCAGCCTCCGCCTTTCTCTCTCTCATTCTCACTACCACTTTCTCTCCCTCTTTCGCTCTTCTCTCTCTCACTCTCACTCTCACTCTCTCCCTCTCTCTCACTTTCTAGAAAGACTTTGGATAAAATTATCATTATTTTGATTGTTGATAATAGGTTATTCAACCTTATTAATTGAAATTGAGAATCTACTAGGTTCTCCTAGTTTACAAGATTCATGAATTTTAATTAAACTCTTTATTAAAAGATTTAATTTTAATATTTTTAATTTCTTTCTAAAGTTTATGTAGGATAACTTCTTCTTTCTTTCCTTTACCCATATTGAATTTTTTAAGGGTTTGTGAAAGACTTTAGACTTAGTATTTTCTTTTAAAATTACTCTCTTAAGTCTTTCTAGGAATTCTGAATTTTTAATTTTGCTATTTAAATCCAACAAGAGATTTTCTTCTTGTTCTTTATTAAATTTTTGACAACTATCCTTACACCCCATAGAGATGTTAGGAGAATTATTGTCATAAGAGCTAGATTTTGAGGACTCAGAGTATTCAAATTCTCCTAAATCATCACTATCACTTTCATAGTTTTCTATGAACTCTGTGATTCTAAACAATTCTTGTTTTTCTTTATTAAAGATTTTTAATTGATTGTTTCTGTCTTTAACTTGACAAGTTTTAGAGGAATGACCATTTTGGCCATACTTAGAATACTTAAGTTTATTTTTATCAAAAGAATATTTATTGTGTTTTCTTATAGAATAAATTTTATTCTTGGAGAAACGTTTGTCAAAATTTTTATTCTTTGAAAAATGTTGGTTAAAAATCTTATGCTTATTCGTATGGTACTTTCTCCTATCAGGCTTGTGAGGCTTTCTAGGGTTTGAATGTAAACTTTTCTTAATAGGGGGTAAACCATATTGCTCACAAGAATTGCCTAATTTATATTCCATAGCTTTATTTTTCACATTAGTGCATATTTCAAAATCTTTCTTTTGTATTGTAGTAATAATCGTACCATAGGTAAGACTATCATAGCCTATGTTTCCTAGGTTATTACTGAGCATTTTTCTTATTTTGTGTGTGTATAAAATGGGTAATTATTAATAATTTTTTCTTTCAAAGAGGGTTGATTGTTATCATCTCTTGTCATTATTTCGGACAAAAATATATTTTTCAGAATATAATGATAGAATTCTTTAACCAATTCTTAATTGATTGCATTCTTAGTAGACAATACTGGTTGAATTTTTTGATTGTTTACATTAATAACATTTCCTTTAAATATGACAAACAATACTGGAAATACTTTGAATTATTTTCCAAGAAAATAAAACAAAACATTTTAGTTATCTTTGCAAAAAGAATCAAAATATTTCAATCAAAAAATAGATTTCTAGAATTTGAAATTTATCTTATACAATTTGCCTTATTAAATCAAAAATTTATTTTAATTAATTATGAATCTATAAAATATGTTTCGAGATTCCTCCCAAACAAAATTTTGCCAGGTAATAATCTATTTATAGTAATTTTGATTTCAATATTTAATTTATACAATATATTAATAATCAAATTCATGACCACTTACTTGCAATCTTTTGCAAGAAATCATACCAAGACTCTACAATAGAGCAATTTGAGAAACATGGCCTACTAGAATATGGGAAGGTAAAGGCCAGAGTATTTAATCAAAATTGTTTTAAAATCAAGAAGCTCAATGACAAGACAATAGCTTTTTGTCCTAAACTTTCATCTATTAATTATGGTCATAATGGATTTGAATATCCAACAAATGACTGGATTGATGAATTGGATGAAATTTTAAAAAATGCTGGGTTGAAGTATGACTTCAATACAACATTAATTCAATGGTATAAGAAAAATATGAAAATAGGTTTTTGCAAAAATAATGAAATATGTTATAATGAAATTTTAACTAAAAATCTATTAAGACAAGTAAATTCTGAAATTGAATTTTCAAATAAGACAATAAAATATTTTTTGGGTACTAAAATGAACTTTCTTCATTATGCCTAATGAATTTCAAAACTGTCATAAGCATGCTGTGAAATTCTTGATAAAAAGAATCAATATCACTTTCTCAAAATATGTGATAAATGTTTCAAAACTAGAAGAGTCTTCGACTCAACAATTGGCCTTTAAGGCCCACATGAAAGAGGAGTCTTCTACTCCTAACCAAGCCCAATAAAAAATGCTTGGATCCAAAAGACTCAATCACCAATCAACCAACCATTTTGACACATTCTCAATATCCTTCGATGCCCAATTAATTTCAAAATATAAGAATTCATCATTTGATTTCCAAAAAATGGCCAGTAAAAATCTCTTTCATATTGAGCGCCTATTTGCTCATTTGAAGGATTATAGCCAAATTGCCAAAACCCATTTCATTCATAAATTCCACTATGTCCCTGGACTTGATAACAAAACCCTTAGTTTCTACAAAGACATCCTCTTAGAAACAGAATCCATAAAAATTAGCTCAATCAAAAATCCTGAAGAAAGAATCTTTACTATTCTTTCTTTATCCTCAGAATCATAACTATGGAGGATTGGAGAATTCATCCTTCAAATTTTAAAACAATTTTAAACAAAAAATAATATAATTATTTTGACTATATTGATGCATGACACAATATTTTCTTGCATCAGAATAGTGATTTCTCTCATTTTTTATTTTTAAATTTTGACAACAATTGCAAAATTGATCTCCCAAGATGGTTCTTAAAATTGTGGTCCATTCATGGTCTTGCCTTAGAACATTTTCCAATTGAGTTACAACAATGGTTCAAAATATTCTTAAAGGTTTACAAGCCCACACCAATTGAGGTTTTATTTCCCCAAATACTTGTTTTTCAATAAAATATAAAATACCTTGGATTTTGAAATGGAAATACTCGATTGAGAAAGGAATTTTCACCAGAGAGTATTATGTTAAATTGTGGGATAAGTTGAATATCCAGAAAATTATTGCATCCATCAATTATAAATTTGCAAGTATCCATCCCAATATGAGACTTGCAAATCCTTTCATCCAAGCTCCATTAAAAATTAATGAGCCCATTGACCTAGCTCCACAAATAAAAATATCTAATCCAAATTCTTCCAAACCCAAATCAAAGTCTAAATGCAAACCCTTTCCAAAGGATAAGTCAAGGGACACAACTCCAAACTCTAAATTAAAGAAAAAATTTCTCCGAGAAATACTTCTCCTTTTGGAGAAAAATACTGGATCTGAATCTGAATCACCTTCAGAATCAAGTTCCTAAACAAATGGAATCCAGGAAAGCCACTCTTCAGCAATTGAAGGTCCCATCCAATAATGATGATCTCAGTAATAATTCAGATGAAATAAATAGAGAATTTGTCTTTGGCAGACTACCAATGTTTGAATAAAGGTATTTGATGAATCATGATGGCACATTGACCCAATGCAACGGTCATGATGATCTCCAAGAAAAAAGAATAATCAATAATCATAAACACAAGAATCCAAAACAACAATTGTCAAGGACCAAAGTATACAGTATCAATGACTTTCAAAAACAGCAATAATGACTTTCAAGGATGGAGGCACAAAAACCGAGATAGAAATTATCAAGGGATCCAATGTGTAACAGTCTCAATGACATTTCAACCACAAGCAATCATAACAGAGTAATTATGAAGACCCGAAGATCGAGATAACAATTATCGAGGGATCTTTTCATTTTTGTCTTCTTCTGTAATTATTGTACTAAGTTATCAAATAATTAGGCAACTATTCATGCTTTTATTATTCTTAGTCAAAAGTAGAAATGTAAAATGTTTTTACTTTTGTAGAATAGAATAGTCCAGGTAAGTGATGAGTTCCCGGTGAACTCCACTTTCCTTAGCTATAAATAGGCAGTCTCTCCCATTTGTGAAACAAAGCTTTCTTCTTCTACTCCTCTTTTGTAAATCTTTTCTTCTTTTTTCTTCAACGTAAATTAGTGAGCGGGAGCACTAATTTATTGTTGCCAATAAACTCTGTTTGTGTAAGTCTTTAATCTTACACCATAATACAGTAATTATTTTTACTATTTATTAATACAGTTTTTACTGTTTATCTTCTTGCCTCTTAATACCCCCTCTTAAATACTGTTATATATATAATTTCTAAAAATTACATTTAAATATATAAATAATTCAATTAATTAATTCTTAATTAATTAATCACACATAATTATCTCATAATTATGTACTTGCCCCAGAATAAAAATTCTTTTTGCGAGTCAGTCCTTTTCTCATGTCCTGAAATATTCACACCCTATACAACGTTATATAGAGATGATTCGGGGACCATGGATCTATAATTTTAAGCTCCAATAAACTAAATTATTAATTAAACTTTTTAATTAAATAATCTTATTTATTAATTTCATTATTAATCCACTATAAATATGGAATGGCACTCTTAGAGATTATAGAATGTATTTACAGAGTATTCTCATGTAGTCCACTGACATAATCATTTCATGTAGTTCTGTCCTCCAATTATTGAATCTTATATTAGAGCTGGTCAAAATTATCATTTTACCCTTCTAAGTACCTCTTGATCATTAAGTACCGTTAATCCACTAGTGAATGGCTAATTTATAATCCTATTATAAATTTGAGTTTAATAACCATTTAGTTCCAGAATTAACACTTAAAGGAACCAATATACGATCCGACCGAAAAACTTAGTTTCCAAATCTTATATGATCATATCCCCGGCCATCCACATCACTAAATCCCTAAAACAAAAGTCACTAATCTGATTAACAAACAGACCTTAACGAGTGAATCAAAAGATCCAGTAGACATACATATGAGTTCATGACTACTCATGATTGTGACTGATCTACATATGATCATCGAATTGATATGTATTAAATCTTTATGATAAACGGAACGTTAATTTGGCACTACAGTTATACACAATTATAGTGGATCCCACTGTAATTGGTAATTTGTTATAATTAAATATTATTTCAGTTTATCCCTAAAAATTTGATACGTCATTATCTAGATATTATTCTAATGACCTCGGTGGTTAAATGAAGAGGATAGAATCAGTTGATCAGATCATCAGTTCGTCAATCAAGAGTTTAGCTGAGAACACGATTGGTGTTAGAGAGATTTTCTTCTATGATTAAATGTTAATCAAATCTCTTAAGAATAATCATCACGTTCTCTTAGAGAATCATCTCACTAAATTCCTTCTCAGTAAATCTCTAGATCTCATGTGTTGAGAACATCTAGAGAGAGAAAATGTGTCTTGTAATATTCTACGTGCCCTCACATGTCCTGGTGAGTTGAGGATTGACTTGAAAGATCTTGGTGTGGATCTTGGAGTCTACTGATCATTGAAATGATTTTGTGGAAACGGAGGATCGATCGATTTTTGCAAGGACACTTGATATAGACTACAAGAGGTATATGATTTATAACATTGTATGTTGTAGATTTAACTTATAAATATATAATAGTTCCTGACTGATTGAAAAAGAGTTTTCAAGAAAAGTTTTTATTTCGTTATTATGGCGTTGCGCAAGTTTTGTTTATTAAAAGTTTAAATTTTTTTAAAAGACCACGCGCCTCTGCGTTTTCACAGCGTACGCGCCTCTACGCTTCCGTCGCGCACGCACCGCGACAACCAACAGATTGATGTTCATCCTGAATGGTGGAGCAGTTGTATGGAGAAATATCAAGCAATCTTGCATTGCTAATCCGACCATAAAAGCTGAATATGTGGCAACTTTTGAAGCTGCAAATGAGGCTATATGGCTTAAGAAGTTCTTGAAGACTTTGGAAGTTGTTCCCCACATTGACAATCCAATGACACTTTATTGTGATAACAGTGAGACTATAGCGAATTCTAAGGAACCTAGAAGCCATAAGAGATCCAAACAAATTGAACGTAAGTGTCACTTTATTGAAGAGATTGTTCAGCGTGGAGACATTGTGGTTACACATATTTCGACGGTCAATAACCTGGCATAGCCATTCACAAAGACTTTAAGCAGTAAAGTTTTTTATGGTCGTCTAGAGGACTTGGGAATAAGAGATTGTACACGCCTACTTTAGTCCAAGTGGGAGATTGTTGAAATATGTCCATAAAGTAGCGTGTAATAATTATTTATTTGTATTTAGTTATTTTTTAGACATTTGTATTATTGGATTTCTTATGAATAAATTGAAAGTTTTATTTTAAATTAAAGCGTGTTTATAAATTACTCAAGTCCTAGAACTATTGTCAACGAAAGAAGAGTGAAGCATCTCTAGACGAACTCTTCTGAAATAGTTCATAACGATATTCATATTCTTAGGATCGACTGGAAAATTAAATCTGATTACGACTGTTAGGTTGAACTGTTGGATGACAGTCTTGAGGCATAAGAGTGGAGACTCAAATGGTTAATCTAGACATGTTATGAACATATTGAATAGACCGGCATCAAATTAGTTTAGAGCCCAAAATCGTTTACCTTTTTCTAAATCTAATTGTTACACATTAAGGATATTTTCGGAATTACCTTAATCCTGAGGTGAATACATAACTTGACTTAGTTAGTTGCAATCTTTGATATGTCAAATGAGTGAGATCGAGTTGGCGGGCAATACCTCGACTGTTGAGATTGTAATTTAATTAAGTATGAGTTGCGTGATTCACAAATATGGAAATTCGTAGTTGGATAGTGAAAATAACAATATCACCTTATGCTTTATTGATGAATGTGTGAATAAATTAACTAGCCAAGTATTCGATGAAATGAGTCATAATCGCTATAATGTTTTTCTTATTCACAATCAATAAAGGAGTTAAGGAAATAATAACAAGAGGGGTTAAATGGTAATTTTACATTCCACTCTTGTTACTGATATTCACGATGAGTAATATGTTAAAATATTCTGTGGACCATAAAAATAAATAGAGTTTATTCACACCAACATAAAATGTAGTGCTTATGAATCGATAGTTGATACGGCATCAAACATGTTGTGGGTTCATACGATGTCAGGATTAAATAGGTCGGGAATTTATAAAGATATTTTTTTGGGTATTTAAATCCTAAGCGTTGTTAATGTGAGTATATTCAGTTTCAGAAATAGCTCAGAGAATATTAATAGAAAAATGAACTAAGTTGGACCAAAATGTGTTTTGGTGCCAAGACATATTTTCTACACCTATATGTGATAGGTGATGTCCCTTAAGTTAGTTAAGTGTAGTTGTTGTATTGAATTATTGAATTATTATTTTTTAATTATTAGATAATAAGTTAAATAAAATAAAATAATTAATTAATTGATAATGATTAATTATATTTATCAATTAGATTGATGAATTTTGATACAACTAAAACTCTAGGAGATCATGTAATTTGCAGCAATAATAGATAATTAGGAGAATTTTTAGAATTTTTATAATATATGGGTATATTTGTACATACCAAAAATTATCCTTGGATAAATATTTAATATCAATTTGATTGTCAAGAGATAACGAGTATTAGATACAGTTGTTGTTATCAACACACAAAAAGAAAGAAAAATGTTTTCTCCACTCACTACTATTGTCGTCGAAATTAATCTGAAGAATGGAAGATTTGATTTTTCTTCTTCAATCATTTTGAGAGCCCACACTCAAATTCCTATGTAAAATTCTTCTGAGATATATTTTTGAAATTAACGGGTGGTTGTTGGTGGACTAATTCAGAAATTGTTTGTGGAAAATCAAGTTCGTTATTTTGATCTTAAAGCTTAAAGAACACGAAGAACGCTCGAGGGATCCACCAGTTCAGAAATTCTCCGATACAGAGTACATGTGAAAAAATGTTTTCCTTTAATTTATTCGTTTTAATATCGCATATGCATGATCAAACTAAAATTGGCTTTAAATTATTTAATACGATTAAATAAGTTAAATCGTAATTTTTTTGATATTCCGCCCACGAACCGTTCGTAGTTCAAATCTAATTTTATTTAATTTTAAAATCGATTGATCCTAGCACATATTATCCTTCGTGAATATTAGTAACAATAGTGAGATATAAAATTATCATTTTACCCCTCTTGTTATTATTTTCTTAACTCATTTATTGATTGTTAATAAGAAAGACATAACATTGAATTGTCTTGTACAATTCACAAGTCTTATTCAATGACTTATTTCATTGAATACTTGACCAAATTAATTTATTCACACACCCATCAATCAAGCATAAGATGATATTGTTACTTTCGTAATCTAACCACGGATTTCTATATCTGTGAATCACGCAACTCTAGTATAGTTGAATTATGATCCCAACAGCTGAGGTAATGTCTGGCAATTCGAACTCACTCCTTTGACATATCAAAAACCGCAAGTAACTAAGTCAAGCTTCGTATTCACCTCAGGATAAATGTAATTACAAAAATACCCTTAAGATCTAATAATTAGATTTAAAGCTAGGTAAACATTTTTGCTCGAAACTAATTTGTTACTGGTCCATTCAACATGTTTCATAATATGGCTAGGTCAACCGTCAGAGTCTCCCCTCTCATGCCCCGAGACTGGCATCATTTGGTTCAACCTAACAGTCATAATCAAACTCGATTGTCCAGTCGATCTTAAGACCGTGGATATCATTCTGAACTATTTCAGAAGGGTTTGTTTGGAAGACCACTCTGTCTTTACTCTTCTTACATTGACAATAGTTGCAGGACTTGTGTAAATCATAAACACTTTAATTAATAGAAAAACTTTCATTCATTCATTAAATTCAGTAATGCAAAATGTCTGAGAAATAACTAAATATTCATAAATAGTTATACACCCTACTTTATAGACATAATTTCAAAAAATTATGCAATGTCTTGTTTTAAAATTCCACTTTCCATCTATCGAAAAATTTGTAGTAAGGTGGCTGATTTTTGGTGGAATAGATCTCCCTTTAAGAAGGGAATTCAGTGGGGTGATTGGTTTAAGCTTCTCCAACCTAAGTGTAACATTGGTATTGGTTTAAGGGATTTGAGGGCTTTTATTCTAACATTATTAGCTAAACAGTGCTAGAGGTTATTTGAAAATCCTTCTCTGTTGTTGTTCGAGGTGTTAAAAAGAAAGTACTTTGGTAATTCTGAGTTTATGAATGCTAACTTCGGGAGACGTCCCTCATGGGCTTGGAAGAGTATATTGGAAGGGAGAGATCTTCTTAGGAATGGATTGAGGTGGTTTGTGGGCAATGTTGAGAATATTAACATTTGCGAGGATTGTTGGGTTCTGAGACCTTTCACTTTCAAAGTCTCAACTCCTAGGCGTCCCCCTTACTCTAATGTTCGTGATCTTTTGCTTCCGAACGAGTTGAGTTGGAATCATAATCTTATTAATTCAATTTTTTTACCTGTGGATGCTGAAGCTATATGTGCTATCCCAATTAGTAGATTGAATCGTGATGATGGAATTATTTGGAACTTTAATGATAATGGTTGTAATTTAGTTAAATCTGGATATCGGTCGGCGGTTGATTTCTTCAATGTGGGTTGTTTGGGAGGAAGAAAACGACTAGTTCTTCTAGTTCAGTTTGCGATAATATTGTCTGGAAGGAATAATGGAGATTAAAGCTTCCTCCAAAATATTTGAACTTCATGTGAAGACTTCTTAATGATTATTTGACTTGTAAGAGTAATTTGTTTAAAAGAGGTGTGCTCTTAGATGATGTTTTCCCTTTATGTGAATCTGACTCGGAGTCTTCATGTCATTTGTCCTTCAATTGCTCTCATGTAGAATTATATTGGTTTTATAGGAGGTTTGGGCTCGAATCTTCACAGCTGAATGGCAGAAATGTTTAGAAAAATGGAAATCGGTATTGGATTTCTTCAACAGGCAGAACAATAAAGAAGAAGTAATTGGTTGTTTCATTTTTCATCTATGGTATCTTTGGAAAACCAGAAATAATAAGTTGTTTAAAGATATTTGCTTCGATCCAAAACATGTGGCTTATTGATGGGAGACAAGTTTTCTGAGTTGCAAGGGGTATTTAATAGACAGGCTACTTGCGGCTCCAACAATGATGGTCCTAGTAGTATTGGTCCTGATAGGATTCATTGGACTCTTTTCCATTATACGGCTAGATTTTCTAAAGGCAGAGGAGGTATTGGTTGGGCTTTTGTGAGATTTGGGTGGTATTCTCATGGCAGTTGGTTTTAGAAATATTTGCATTTCAATTTCAGTCCTCTCGACTGAAGCAGAGGCTAATCGATGGGGAATGGAAGAGAGTATGAAGTTTCATCCTAATAGAATCCTGTTTTTCATGGTTTCCAAGAATTTAGTTCAAGACATCAAGTGTAAAACTACTGATGATCCTGAGATTGGGTAATTTGTTTTTTCATATTATTTTCTTTGCTAGTAGTTTCAATTCTATTTTTTTAATCATTATCCTAGAGATAGAAACGTTCTAACACAACTTGTGCTAGAGAGAGTTGTTTTGTTTTAGATCCGGTTATTTTGTGTAATCTTTTTCCGGATGATTTTCCTTTCGTTGATGTTTCCGCTTAAATTTTAGTTATGAGAATTTTGTTTGAAAAAAAAAGTTAGAAGATGTCAATATAGAAGACAGCAGTTGTTTGGATTTGACTTGCTTTTCAGAGAGTGTGCAAGCCAGTCATATTCTTACATGCCACGAAGTTGCCTGCCTATGATCAAGCAAATACTGCGAAGCAACCAATCAAATCAACGGCTTTTTTTATCTGTCATCTTCTTCCTTTGCATCTTAAATATTGTTTTTCTTATAATATTATGTTCATTTAAGCTAGTACTTGCATCGTAATTTCTCTTTTTGTTTCTAAATCCATGCTTTAGGAATTTAATTATATATTGTAGCCCATAATGTTGACCTTTTGGACGAGGGGTCGTTATTGTTCCTAATTTGACCAATTAATATTAGGATTTTGATTTTCTTAATCACGCTATTCTCAATGCGCTCCGATCACAATTAGCATACTTAAGATTAATTTTACTTTATCTTATTAATGCATAATAACATTACCATTTTTTTTTAAAAACTTGGTATCATTGGCACAAGTTTGAATGAAATTTTTCATCTTATTTTCCTATCTCAATCAAGTCAACTTCAGTTTGCTCACATATTACTCGAGTCTTTTTATTTATTTCTTTTTTGGCATTTTCACTGACTTGACGTGCAAATAATAATTTAATTAGGCAGGCGGACTAGAATTTAAGTAAATTACTCTAGGGTTGGAATTAGTACCACACTTGAGTTTAACCAGGCTGCCCAATTATATAATTGCTTGTATGGATCATCCTCCCCTCCTTTTTGTTTTGATTACAGGCATGTTCAACATAATCATTATATATGATGTGAGCACATATATATATTATCAAGTCAGTATGATGCCTAAAACTTCAATGACATTTAAAACTTTATTTGACAATCATTGAGAAACCATATTTATCATGTGAGGCATATTTTCAATTAAAATTGACAAAATATATATTTAAACAAATTGGTTATATTTATCGCTGTATTACATTTAACACAAATGAGTAGGTCGTGAAAATGCGGCTCACCGGTTTAATTAAAAGTCCATTGAATCTAAAATTTTTGTAAAACTGAGAACATAAATTGATTATATTAAGCTCATTAATTAGCGCGCAGTTGCTTTGTTGTCTATTTGCAAATTGCTATAAACAACAATTTTGGTGGGTATGATAATAAAAATTATAAAAATATCAAAACATTTTTATTGCATTAATTTATATGCTCACTTAGTCATAACGGTGTATTGTGTTGTAATTAATTATTACTTAAAATAAATTTTAAATATTTTGATAATGTACGAAACACATTATTGATTAAATTTATCAAACATTTTTATTGATAATTCTTAGTATAATAATTTGAAAGTTCTTACCAAGAACTTTCAAAATAATCACGCCTTTTTTTTCCGTTAAAACAAGAAGATTTAAAATTCTCTATGAAATCCGCGTCATTTTTCAAAGAAGGCCCATGTCACTTGGTCAAAAAAATATCTCGATCAAAATTTTATTGCCGAATTGCTAGTCGGCTTAATGCATATTGGTTGCTGACTTGACAAAATACGTAAAATACAGTGGACGAAAAAAATATTAATTTAAACCGATACCTAAACTATGTCGTGCAGGTCCATGGATAATAACCCATTAACTTGATAGGTATATTATCTGTCACAATTATCAATTAAGAAATATGCCAGCTGGCAACTTTATAATAAACAAAAACTCAAGGGAACAAATTATTATACTAAGAATTATCTCATATTTCAACAAAAAAACAAAACTTGACTTAATTTTGGGTTATATATCCCTTTCATTATGTACTCATGGCACGCCTTTTGCCAGAACATCTTTAATTGAAGCTTTTGAATTGGTGCTCATAACTACAAGCAAGAAGGAATCTAGAGAATTTACAAATGGAGAAGCTGAATCATTTCCTCTTTGCCTTGCTTTGTGTTTTTGTTCTTACACATCTTGTTCATGGCCAGAGCCAAGCGGGTATGTTAATTTCATTCTATAATATTAAGTAGATTCTTAAAAAGTGCTTTATGGTTTCAAAAGCGATTTTAAGTACTCTTGAATACACTCTTGATCAAGCTCTGAGTATAGTTATCTGTCCTGTTTCAGGCTTCATTAGCATAGACTGCGGGCTACCGGGGAATTCAACATACACAGAAGATCTCACGGGCATAAACTTTGTGGGAGATGGATCTTACGTAGACACAGGCATAGCTATGAATGTGTCAGCAGATTACATGACAGATACACTTCAAGGACAGCTTGCAACTGTAAGAAGTTTTCCACAAGGAGCTAGAAACTGTTACAAAGTTAATGTAAGAGCAGGCACTAAGTATCTAATTAGAACCAGCTTTTTGTATGCAAATTATGATGATCAAAACTCAGTCCCTGCATTTGATCTTCATTTTGGACCTAACTTTTGGGTTTCCGTTGATTTGCCGAGAGTAGCTTCTATTGTTCATTACGAAATCCTGCATACACATCCTTCAAACCAAATCCAGGTTTGCCTTATCAACACTGGTATGGGCACACCTTTCATTTCATCTCTAGAATTAAGGCCTCTCAACAATCTCACTTATGCTACTCCTTCTCAATCGCTATCGACGTTCTTGCGGTTGGATTACGGCTCCCAAAACAATCTTACATACAGGTCAGTCTAGTTTAAAGAATTAAAGAATATGAATTTGCCTTAACTCAACGGCCTAAATTTTTGGGATAAAATCTGGATGCTAACAAAATTTAATTTTTTTTCTATTTTCTTCTCTAAGGTTTAACAATGACATATACGATCGCATTTGGGTTCCGCCAGTTCCAATCGCGTCGTGGACTACAATAAGTACAACATTACCAATAAACGTGCAAGACTCCCTGAGTTACATCCCACCAACTGTGGTGATGAACACTGCTGCAACACATATAAATGCAAATGGTTCTATGGTGTTCTTTTGGCAGGCTAACGACAACAGTACTGAATATTTCGTCTACTTGTACTTTGCCGAGATCCAATTACTTCGAGCCAACGAGACGAGAGAATTCAACATCTTGTTAAATGGGGAATCTTTTTATAATGAAACATTTCGGCCTTTGAACTTAACAGAAACAGTAATTTACACCCCTAACTCTATTACTGGTGGACAGTATTCCTTCTCATTTGTTCCAACTGCAACTTCAACTCTTCCCCCAATCCTTAATGCCATTGAGATTTACTCCGTTATACGTTTCCCTCAGTCTGAGACCAATCAGGGAGATGGTATGTATGCAAAGTAGTATGCTCTTGACAAATTGCGCATATATACTTAATTAAATTATTGATCACTAACCAATTTTGTTTTTGTTTCATGATCAATTTCTGCTTTTGAATAATATAGTCGATGCCATCATGAACATTAAGTCGTTGTACGGAGTTACGACAAGAAACTGGCAAGGAGATCCATGTGTACCTAGAACATTTTTATGGTCAGGTGTTAACTGTAGCTACAATGACAACGGTCCACCTAGAATCATATCTTTGTAAGTTTCTTATTACTTCATAAAGCTAATTATTTGCCCTGCTTGTTTTACTCTCAATCTCAATCTGATTTGAAATCGAAACTTTCGATCAGAGACTTGTCCTCGAGTCGATTGACGGGAAGAATAGCGCCAGACATATCAAACCTCCAAATGCTAGAGATCTTGTAAGTACTACTAGTAGTTGCTGATTTTGTAATTGACGATCAAATGGTATGAAATTCTAAATTGAATTATTTTAATTCCAGGGATTTGTCTAATAATAACTTAACTGGGCCAGTTCCTGATTTTCTCACTCAATTGCCAAATTTGAGAGTTCTGTAAGTTACTTCAGCTTAATTTTATCAGTTACAAATTCTATAATTTGTTGGTGCAAGATTTTGAAATCCATCGATTTGTTTTTTAAGAAACTTGGCGAGAAACAATCTTTCGGGAGCGATCCCCGCGATCCTTACTCAAAGGTCCAGAGATGGTTCTCTAACTCTGAGGTACAAATCCTTTTCCTTAATAATTTGTACTAAAAATCTCAATTTCTATCCAAAATATTTTCTAAAATGTGTATATAGTGATTTGTTATATGAATAATACTTTCTGTAGTACTGAGGAGAACCCAAATCTAGGCACGACGGCTCCGAGCGAAGGGAAGAAAAGTAGTGTTGTTGTTCCGGTGGTAGCATCGGTTGTTGGAGTTGTTGTGTTGGTACTAATAATAGTTCTTGGTGTGTTCTTTTGGAGGAAGAAAAAAGGAAAACAGCAAGGTATATAATTAAGCAGATATCATCTTAATGAAAGAATTAGAATTGTAAATTTAATGTAAGAGTGACTTAACTTTTGATTAGGGCTTGTGTTAGGAGCTTCAACTGTGAGGGTAGAACCACATCATGTTAGCCAAACTGAACCAAGGGAATCAAACAAAAGACAATATACATATGCAGAAGTGGAAGCAATGACTGATTACTGTAAGACAGTGCTTGGAGAAGGCGGGTTTGGACCGGTTTATTACGGCCGAGTTGATGACAAAGAAGTAGCCGTAAAGATGCTATCTCAGAAATCAGGTCAAGGCTATCAGCAATTTCAAGCAGAGGTATGTATATAATGCTATCTCATGAATCTTAATACTTATCATAAATATGAATCAGGTACTAAATAATATATGTGACAGGTGGAACTTCTTATGAGAGTTCATCATAGAAACTTGACTAGCCTTGTTGGGTATTGCATTGAAGGAACAAACATGTGTCTCATCTATGAGTACATGAGCAAAGGCAACCTAGGTTCCATTCTTGCTGGTTAGTTTGAATTTACTCCTCAATTCTAAATTTTATGAAATCTCGACCCCTTCAACATGGCCTTGCAGAACCCGCAAGTTAACATTTTTGTAACGGTTGCAGGTGAGAAAGCAAGTGTGTTGACATGGGACATGAGACTACAGATAGCAATGGATTCTGCACAAGGTTTGTAAGGAATTTATTTACATGGTCAATTTTGGTCTCCTGACGAGATATAGGTTGTCACAATGTAATTTTCGTGACTAAATTAAATATGAAATTCTTTGAATTGTAGGATTGGAGTATCTGCATAATGGGTGCAGACCAGCTATGGTACATAGGGATGTGAAAACAACAAACATATTATTGAATGACACTTTTCACGCAAAACTTGCTGATTTTGGACTCTCTAGAATGTTTCCAACTGAAGGTACTGCCACGCATATCACAACTAACGTCGTCGGAACTCCCGGTTACCTCGATCCTGAGTAAGTACTTTCATTTCACTAGAACTATAGTAACGTATCGAACGATACATTGAATTTTTATAATTTGGACAACACATGTTTTTTTATTCAATTTTTGGCTTGCAGGTACTACACGACTTACAGATTGAACGAGAAGAGTGATGTTTACAGTTTCGGGATTGTTATTCTGGAACTAATAACTGGAAGACCTGTTATTAGCAACAGTCATGAGAAGAGCCATATATCACAATGGGTTGAATTCATGCTTTCTCAAGGTGATATCAATACAATTGTTGATCCAAGGTTAGCGGGAAGATATGATGTGAACTCTGTTTGGAAAGCTGTTGAAGTAGCAATGTCTTGTGTTTCGCACCACTCCACAAATAGGCCAACCATGAGTTTGGTAGTGACTGAATTAAAGGAGTGTTTGGCTATGGAAGTAGCGAGGAAAGAAGGCAATCGAGCTCAAAGTGTTTCAACATCTTCATTTTCAAGTACTTTTGCCTCTGAGCTTGGTCCTGCTGCAAGATAGATTGCTTTTCAAAAAATTATGTGGAATTGTAACTGTAACATACATGGGATCAGATAAAGAAAGACGGAAGGGATTAGAGAGAAAAAGAAAAACGTTTCTCTCTTCTCTTCTTCTCTTTCTCTTTACACATGTACATGTATTTTGCAGTCACAGTATCATAGAATGATAATTTTTTTCATTGAGAGAACAAGATCAACAAAACGCTTTGCTTGGTGATCTGACTTTTGTTGTGATTTTACTATTGTTTTTACCGTAGATTTTATGTTTTGGTTCTTTTTCTTTGTTAAGTTTGTCGAAATGAACATATAAAATACATTATCTTGTAACAAAATTATAATTAGCATTGTTCCATAAATAAATTAAATGTTTGTCAGCTTGGTCGTTGTTGATATTATAATTAAGGATGGACTTGATTAAAATGGTAAATGATTTTCTTATTTAATTAAATAGTAAAGTTGACTTGTTATGATCATATAAATTATTATCTAAAAAGTCTTACAACATATGCGTATCATATATTCTAATTAATAGAGAATTGGCTGGATTTTTTTAAAGTTTTTATATTAATATTTCTTCTTCCATCATTATGAAATAATGTTGACTTTGAGTTTATTTTGTCTGCTTGCTCATTCGTCACATTAAACTTAAAAGAAAAAGACATGATTTTTAATCAACAATCAACATCCTGCATTACCACTAACAAATTGCTTTAAACAAACTTGGGGACGGTCAAAACTTAGACATGCATGAGACCAGTTCATTGTGTATTTGATAATATCATAACATTACTGCCTGAAATTATTATTTTGCATACCAATAATTTATAAGATAATAATATCATAATATTAGAAGTTATTTTCATGGGGAACTTTTTTTTATGACAAACTAAGAACAAAAGCTATTAAGAATTTACGAGGAATCAAGAAAACAATATTGATAAAAAAAACAACAATAAAGTCTTATTATAATCAGTTGAGATAACAATATTGATCAACAAAAAAATAAATAATACAAATGTATGTATATCTCACTGGCATATGTGATTAAATTATCCACAATACTTGGAAACATGTAGCTGTTATTATTAATTGAATACAAATGTGAAACAACTACATCACAATTGTTCATAGTAGTCAAAGATACACAACTACTGACNCCCCCCCCCCCCCAATATAAAACAAAAGCCTAAGAGTAGTACACACTTGAACAAGTTGTCAACATGAATGACAAATCCAAGAGGCTAAAAAGCCTTGAGCAAAGCCAGATATTGAGCTCTCTGATCTCTCACTATCAACAACTTGTTTATAATCAAAATCAGTAAACGACCTCTTTCTTCCAATCAACATCTACTTTTTCCCCATTTTATTTAAAACACAAAGTCAAACAATGAACTCATTCAAACCCCAAAAAGTTAGAGAATTCTTTTTTTCCACTTGGGTTGTTGCTTATTTGTGCGTGTTTCTTATTCCCACGTTATTAATCAACATTCTTGTAAAAATCATTCATAGTCTTGGATGTATAATTAAATTTAAGAATGTAAGATGTTACCATTCTGAGAAAATATGTGACTATCAATTGATTATTATCTTTCCAATTTCATCTGATGTTATCAAAGGATATACATTTATTACATTACAATGGTTCTTGTCCTCAAAAGTGTAAAATGCATTTTTGGTACTAGAAGTCTATTAGGATTCTCAATGTGATCTTTACATGTATAATTTATTCAAGCGAAATGATTCAAAATTTTATACTCAAATCATTTTATTTAGCCAAACGATCACATCGCTTGTGCTTTTGGTATCTAGACATTTATGATTCATATATATTGAGTTGTGCATCAGTGATCTCGATCATCAATAATTTAAAACTATTAAATTTTGAGGCTTTTACAACGCTTTACAATATTTGAATACTTGACTTAAAAAATTATATACTTTCGTGGATTAAACTAGTAAACTAGAATAACTGAAAACTATGTGGACCAAACTTACATTTTATTTTTTAGCTGAGAAATACATGTTATTTATGAACGGCTTTTATGAAAAATATATAAACCAAGTTAATAATTTAAACAGCAATTTTTCAATTTAATTATAAGAAATAGAAAGGTTAAAGAAATATAAATGAACATGAGAAAAACTACCACAGACAAGTGTATAAAAAGGAACCAACTACAGGAAGCCGCGAAGGCTATCGACATGGCAGAACGGGAAAAGGACGAGCGGAAAGATAGAGGAATTAATCAAGGATCAACCTAACATGTATAGTTGAATTCCCCAAATCTAGGAGAATATTTTGGTAATTTATTAATTATGCTTGTGAATCCCTTAAAATCTAATTATAATTTTTTAATTATGGTTGAATTCCCCTGGAATACATTGAATGTTTCATTCTTAAGAGAGTATTTCTGGTTTTAAAGGGTGTAACAAGATCCCATGAACAACCTATAAATAAAGGCTAATTGTAAGTTTAGAGGGATCGATATTAATCACCCAAAAACAGTATTCTTTAACCTCTCTCTCTCTCTCTCTCAATTTACTTCTTTAAGTGTGTGAGGAAAAAAATCATTTACATTTGGGTGCTTTCACTGAGAGTGAGTTGAAACCTCAAATAAAAACCCCTCCGAAAACTAAACAATGTCTTGAATAAGACAAACATTGGACTCAATGAAGGAAATGGGAACGGGGATGATCATGCCAATCAACCCGCTCCCCCGGTTGAGATGCTTTACGCTATCCTGAACAGAATGTAAGAGACGGAGTAACATAATGTTGAAATGCTACACAACGCGTAGCAAGCAATGCAAGAACAAATCACCACGCTGTAACAGGACTTCGCACAGGCACATGCGGAAGTCAGTCAACATACCAACTATGAGGAACTGGAAAATCATCCAGAAAGAGGCGAGCGTGAAACTAGACGTGAGGATAACAAAAACAGCAAGAATATACAAAATGAAGATGTGGAAGTTCAGTCCTAAATCCACGAAAAGGATGTAGCGGGAGAAATCTGTCCACCAAAAGTTGTAACAGAAGCGACAATGGAAGAGATGCTGGAAATAAATATGATGAGCTTAGGAATATGGGGAATGCGGAAAAAGCAGACCTTGAGTCACTCACCAGAATCACGTTGAGCCTAAGAGACCTGACCACCCCTATATCGTGGCACCTAAGTTCAAGTGCTATGAAGGGAAGTCTGACCTGGTGGACCATCTTAGACGATTTAAGCAAGTTATGGCATTGTACCAACATGATCCTGGATGAAACTACACTTAAATGTTATCATTCCCTTCCCCATCATTCGATTACTAACTTTGCTATCATGTCTACTGTATTTTTTGATTAGTACTCTACATATTGAGCAGTGATGGAAGATTCAGAGTATCTCCTTACAATCTCTACAAAAAAAAAGGAGAAACTCTACGTGAGTACACCCACATGTTTAAAGAGGAGATGACCAAGGTGGAGAACTGTGACGACCGAGTTGCTAGGCTAGCTTTTAGAAGGCGGCTGGACCTGGAATCCCCCTTCTTCGAGGATTTGTCGAAGGTCAAACCTTTGACCATGGTAGAAACTTTTCAGCAGGCGCAAACTTATATCACGTTGGAAAAAGAAAGAGAAAGTCTATTAAAGCTGACCGAACGATGGAATGATGAGTAAAAAAAGGAAGAACGAAATTCCATAACTGACAGAAAATAGAATCAGAAAGCGAAAAAGGACAGTGAATAGGGAGATAGTAAGCGGGACAAAACTGATAGACGGATGAGATACACTGATGACATCCATCCTAGAGATACACACCGTTGATGATATCAATAAACCAAGTTCTAGACATGATAAAGGACAAGCCTTGGCTAAAGAGACAAGCCCCACTCACGAAGGAACCATACTACAAGGACAAAGATACGTACTATTCATATCACAGAAGCGACGGGAATTACACGAAGGATTGTTATCAACTGAAGGACTACATTGAAAAGATGGTGAAAGAAGGACACCTCAATCAGTTTGTGAAGAAAGAAGAGTCGAAACGGGAAAGTGAAAAAGAGACTCGTAACGGGGAAAATGAGATAATGGGAAATGAATATGATGGAACTATAAGAAAGGAAAGGAAAATCTATTGTAAAAAACCATTACCAGAAGAGAAATGGGAACGGGGAAATTTCTCGAACGATTGCGGTAACCTCCCACTCATACTTGATGACCTAGATTTGGAGCATGACAAACTCCATAATGACGCCCTATTCATCTCAATACAAGCTAGAAACTTTTTGTTAAGGTGGGTGCTGATTGATGATGAGAATGCCATCAATATTCTCCATCGGTCAACACTTGAGAAAATGTCTTTGGGGGATCGCCAGCTGCAAGGTCCATCATAACCACTTATAGGCTTCAACGGTATTATGAGCTACTTAGAAGGGATAATTACTCTCCCAAATAGTGTGGAGCCATTTAACTACCTCACAAAATTTATGGTGTTAAACATGTTATCTTTCCCTATAATGCTATCATGGGGAGAACCTAGCTGCATAAGATGAAAGCCGTACCATCAACCTATTACCATGTGTTGAAGTACCCGTCTCCTGATGGGATCAAGACCATAAGAGGATATCCAGCTGTAGCTGGAACCTGTGCCATAACCGCATTAGAGTCAGCAAGAAAGAAGACTACGAGAAAGAAGGTGGAAGACTGATGGTTGTAAATAAACAATAGCAATCAAAGGAGGACAACGCATGTGGGCCTGAGATACGAAGTGGGGGAAGAAGCTGAACCCATCTGCTTAGATAAAGAGACACAGAAGAAAACCAAAATTGGAGCCCACCTCGAGCAAGCGTAAAAAGAATGGTTGACAGAATTTCTACGGGGAAACAAAGATATCTTTGTGATGACAGCCTAAGAGATGTCAGGTATACCTAAAAATATAATGTCATAAGTTGAATGTTGGTCCTACGGTCAGGCCAGTAAAGCAGTGAAAAATGAGTTTCACGCCAGAATAATATATGGTCATTAAAGAAGAAGTCGACAAGTTGTTGAAAACGGGCTTCATCTGGGAGGTAGATTACCCAGAGTGGCTTGCAAACATTGTCATAGTAAAAAAGAAGAACAGGAAATGGAGAATATGCGTAGACTTCATAGATTTGAATAAAGCTTTCCTTAAAAATGAATATCCGATGTCGAGAAAAGACCAGATGGTGGATGCCACCTCAGAACACGAGCTCCTAAGCTTCATGGATGCCTTCTCAGGATACAACCAGTTGAAAATGTCCCAACCTGATCAAGAAAAGACATCTTTCATAACTGAACAGGGTACTTTCTATTACAAAGTGATGCTTTCGGTTTGATAATACAGGTGCTATTTACCAGAGGTTGGTGAACAAAATCTTCCGAGAACAGATCGGAAAAACCATGGAGATCTATGTGGATGATATGCTAGTAAAGAGCTGTAAACGGGAAGATCACTTCAAATACCTCGATGACACTTTCTCATTCCTGAGGATAAGCTCCATGAAAGTGAATCTAGAAAAATGTACCTTTGAAGTGGCAGCGGGAATATTCTCAGGTCACCTGATCATACAATGGGGAATTAAAGTCAACCCAGACCAGCTGAAAGTCATAATGAAAATGCGATCCCCTCCAAATCGCAAAGAAATACAAGGTCTAACAGGAAGATTAACAACACTAAACAGATTTCTTTGAAGATCAACATACAAGTGCAAGTCGTTCATTACAAAACTAAGGAAGAACTCCACAGACAGATGTGATGAAGAATGTAAAGAAGCTCTTAATAAAATCAAGGAATATTTGATAACTCCGTCATTATTGTCAAAACCAACCCCTGGAAAGCCGTTATTTTATATGTAGCTGTATACTTCGTAAGCAAAAGCTTGGTGGTAGCTGAAACTCGTTATAAAAGAATGGAGAAGTTAATACTGGCTGTTGTGGTGGCAGCGAGGAAACTAAGGCCTTATTTTCAAGCACATAACATAAAGGTGCTGACTGATGCACCAATCAGAAGCCTCTTACATTCGCCTAAGGTTAGCGGAAGAATGGCACGAAATCCATTATGAGCCAAGAACATCGATTAAATGGCAAGTTTTCGCTGACTTCGTAGCAGATTTCACTGTTGACGACAATGAAGAA
Source organism: Datisca glomerata (assembly GCA_003255025.1). Lineage (NCBI taxonomy): Eukaryota > Viridiplantae > Streptophyta > Magnoliopsida > Cucurbitales > Datiscaceae > Datisca > Datisca glomerata. The sequence goes on along the minus strand of QANY01007580.1, from coordinate 854,377 downwards.
ATTTTTAGGAGATCACAGGCCAATAGGAGCTGAACATGGCAATTGTACGTTGATGGAGCCTCAAACAACAAAGGAGCCGGAGCGGGAGTTGTGCTATGGACCCTATTTGGCGAAACACTGGAGCACTCCATTTCATTTGGATTCAATGCCTCGAATAACGAGGCAGAATATGAAGCTTTGGTAGCGGGAACCTCCTTACTATGTGAACTAGAGGTAACTAGAGTAAAAATATTCTTTGATTCAATGCTAGTTGTGAAACAGGTCATAAGAGAGTTCATGAAAAATGATGAAAGGATGATCAATTATTTATAACGGGAAAATTAATTACCAAATCAATTGAAAAGTTATGAAATCCATCAAGTCCTTAGAGCAAAAAATGGACATACGAATGCGCTGGAATATCTGGGATCTTCACTACAACTCTCATGAAAGCGGAACTTACTTATTGAATTTCTCAGAAAACCAAGTATCACAGCAAAAGAGGTAACGGGCATAAAAATTGAGAAAGAGCCTAGCTAGAAGGATGATGTAAACCCTTACCTCAAGGAAGGAACATGGAAAACGATAAACTTTGCACAAAGAAAGCCTAGTAGCAAAACGCCAGGTATTGCTTGATTAACGGTTCATTGTATAAGCATTTTTTAGGTCCATATCTAAAGTGTGTAATGTAAAATGAAGCCTAGTACGTGTTAGCGGAGATTCACAAAGGAGTGTGCGGTAACCATACCAGGGGCAAATCTTTAGCTCACAAAGTGCTGAACGAAGGATACTACTAGTAAAAAATGCACCAAGATGCTAAACAATATGCAAGAAAATGTGACAAGTGCCAATGATTTGCACCCATAGTCAAAATGGCCCATGAGGAACTTAATACTGTGGTGAGTCCTTGGCCCTTCATGCAGTTGGCTCTGGACAACATAGAACCACTCCCCATGGCACTTGCTCAGAAATGCTTCATGTTGGTTGCAATGGACTACTTCACTAATGGATTGAGGCATAGGCTTTTGCCAGGATTCACGAGGAACAAGTAAGAGGACTCCTATAGAAAACATAGTGTGCAGGTAGGGAATTCCCCAGGTTCTAGTTTCTAAAAATGGACTTCAGTCCACTAGGAGAATGGTGAAGACCTTATGTGAAGACTTAAAAATTGTAAATTGGTTCTTCACATCCTACTAACCATAAGGAAACAGACAAGATGAGAGATCAAACTGAATTATACTTGATAATATGAAAAAACACCTGAAATTGACCAATGAAAAATGGGTAGAAGAACTACCAGCAGTACTATGGACATACAGAACAACTCCCAGAGAGGGCAACATGCCAGACACCATTTGCCCTAGCCTACGGAATGGAAGCATTAATACCTGTGGAAATTAGAAGTCCCACTATGGGATCATAACTGACTGAGTAGCAAAATGAAGAACTCATGAAAAAGAATCTCGACTTATTAAAAGAAAGGAGAGAAGCAACACTCATATGAATGACCAATTATAACCATAAAAGAAAAGCCTACTTCCGAAGAAAAATTAGAAAGTGGGAGTTTCATAAGGGAGATCTAGTCCTCAAGAAGATATTTCAAATGAAAGGAAAGTTAGGTCCATCCTGAGAAGGACCGTACATTGTTAAAGAAGTAGGTGGCAGTGGATATTATCATCTGACAACTGAAGAGGGAGAAGAACTGACAAAACCGTGGAATGCCATCTATTTGAAAAAATACTTTATTTAACTTATTAAATGTTATTATAATGACTGATTTTTCTCGTGGTTTTTTTTTTCAACAAGGGTTTTTCCATGTAAAAAAAAACTTGTGTAAACTCTCTCCCTCATCTCTTGAAATTTCATGTGCAAGCTGAAAAGTCGGGGGCCTAGTAGCCAAAGTGCTTGAGAACGGGAAAAACCTTCTCTCTAGAATGTGAAAGAAAGGAGTAGGAGAAAATGACAATGGCCTGACACCCTGAGTCCTCGAGAGCGGGAAAAACCATCTCTCTAAAATGTGAAAATTAAAAGTTGACGGTCTTAACACCAAAATACTTTAGAGCGGGGACGCCTTCTCTCTAAAAAGAAAGGAATCAAAAGGTCGGCGGCCTAGTAGCCTAAGCCTTTGAAAGTGGGAAAACTCATGTATCTAAAATGTGGAAAATAAATAAAGAAATACGAGAAAGCAAATAATGAAGGAAGTAAAATGATAAAGTACGAGGAAACAAAGCCAACAGTTAAAGATGGCAAAGTAAGTAAGCTCAAAGGAAACATAAGTAAGGCAATAAATCACATCTGTTTCAAAGAAGAAACTAAAAGTCAAAGTTTTGAAAGAGGATAAAGAGAAAAGCATACAAACGAAAGCACTGTAAGCAGAAAACTTTTTAAATTTGCTATTACTCTTAAGTGTTAGATCATTTACTAATTTTTTTTATTAAATGTGGAAGGTGGTGATGGAAAAAATTCTAAGTGTTAAACTACTTTTTGAATTTTTACGAAGTGTTAGGATGGATAACAAAAGAAATGATAGAAATTGTTATAAGAATAGATCATTTCATTGATAGAGGGAAAAATCACAAATTGATCTTAAAAAATAATAATATGTAAAAGTACATAAAATGAAATTCGTAGGGAAAGTAAAAGGTTAAGATTCTTCAACGCGGATGACTTCATCGACGGGAACAACGGAGTCAAAAGCGGCATCCTCAGCGGCGGGAACATCCTCAGTAGAAGTATCCACTTCGGCTTGGGATTCTGAAACATCGCCGAGAGAGACTTTAGGAGGGTTGTTCTCCTTCCCATCCTTGTATCTTGCATGGTAGAATTTCTTCTCAGCCTTGTCAGAAAGGCCTTGGAAGATGTTTTCCATCTCTCTCTCTCTCTTTGCTCGGCCTCCTTCCAGGCTAACTCTGCGGCAGCCAACTTCTCATCGGTGATCTTCAAGTTCTCCCTAGAAATGACCAAGCACCTCTCAGACTCCTCTAAAGCTTCCTTTGTGGCCTTCAATGAGTTTTCCAACTTCGAAGCTCTGCCACAACTGCCGCTGCACCCTGGGCGAACTCCTCCACTATCCCCTGGAGGTCAGCCTCCCTCTTCTTCAGCCACTCAATCTTGGCTTAGTGATGACCAAGGACACACGTGGCACCATTCGACCTCCTTCTTCCACTGAGCCGTAGTCTGCTCATTGTTACCAGGAAATGTTCCTGGAGACTGTTTTGAAAAATAATGGCTTTCAAGATATACTACAAAGGGAGAAAAATCAAACATTAGAAAATGTAGAAGATAAATAAAGAAAGTAGGAAAAGAAAAGAATAAAAGAAATACCTTCATTAGACCATTACTTAGAGAACAAAGTTGGTTCTCGACAAATATGTTGCGGGCAGACGTCTTGTCTGCATCACATTAAACACCCCGAAGCACTAATTGTGCAGAAAGGTGATCACTGAGGAAGTTCATGAAATACGAGATCTGAGGGACACCAGTAGAATGCCTCCACCTTCACTGAGAAATATCTTCACTTCTTCTTTGAGAACTAGATGAGTGAACAGGAACGGACTCCCTCGGTTGTGACTGTGGGGAAGGAAGAGGAAAAACTAAATGATCTTGAGAACCCAGTCCTAGAACTACAGGAACGAAATGGATTGTGGGAGAAGACTCTGTTTTGGCAGTAGGAACTTCAACAAAAGTGGGAGAAGGACTAAGAGCTGCTCGAAGAACTTGAAGCTTTGTGCCTTGGGTGGACGTTCCTCTCCTCTTCGACATCCCCGACAATAGTGTTGCGCAGGCACCTCGACATAGCTACACTCATAGAAAATTTTTGAAGAAGTTGTTCCTGTTCTGACCCACAAGAAATAGAAGTACTAGAAACAGAAACTGCTGGAATGGAATGAGAGTTGGGGTTGGGATTACCTCTCGGAAACTCGGGAGAAGAAGGCTAAGTAAAAGAAGAGATGGCTTGAGTTATGTTAGGGATGAAATGTATGTTAATCTCACATGGAGGATCAAGAAGATCGTCCCTGTCCCATTATTGGATGTTGAAAGCAACGATTATCTTCTCTTAGGACTCCATTGAAAAGATACAGCTTATTGTTCTTCTTGTTATCTAAAGGGGGGGGGGGTCAAAATTAGACAAAAGGAAAACAAGGATAAAAAATCAAGAATGGGGAACTGAAGCTCCGACGACTTATTGAAAACTCACCATTTCTAGAGGATTGTTCAGCGGACATCGCCGCGCCACATCCCTCCGATTTTATTGACGTCTCATTCCCAGCCTTTGTCCCTTTTTGAAATTATGGTTATCATTTTTCTCTTTTTAGGCCCGGGATGGGGGTAAGGTAATAGGTCTCGTTGTGATACTTAATGATATAATAAGCACGAAGCTCGTCAATACGTAAATCTAAGCCATATATTATGTTGAAGGCCTTGAAACCTGATATGATCTTATAGGAGCTAGGAGTGAGTTGAGACGGAACTAGCCCAACGATATAGAAAAACTCTTGCAAAAAAGGAGAAAAATGAAGCATAAGTCCTAAAGCTATATACATCGGACTAAGGGTAACTTCAAATGGGGGTCCACATTCTAGGCCAGAATGATTACTCTCTCCTAAACTACAAATGACATCAGGAGGGAAGACGTCTCTGTGGGAAGCAATGAAAAGGTCAAGCTCAGCTTGGGACCTAACTAACGGAATGAGAGGTTGAACCTATAACTGCTCGCCATGCTTAAAGGACTTAAATGAAAGAATACGTAGAAAAAATTTTACAGGGAAGAAAAAGAAGAAGAAAAACTTACGCCGAAAGACAAAGATAAGGGAGAAATGAAGGAAGAAAGGTCCTTAAATAGACTGCGGATTTGAAAGGGAAATGAAACACACCTTGTAATTGTTTAAAAATGGGATTGGAAAGGACGTTTGCAGGGAAATGTGACTGACAAGACAGAACTGTCACCTGTACTGATAAATGACAGAGTGACAGCTAGGAAAGAAAAATGGATAAGGCGTACGCTACACGAAATAGTTGAGAGCGGGAAGGTGAAAAGACATGGAGAAACGATGAAGAGCCGTTTTATGAAAGGGACGTCAACGAGAATGGGAGACAAAGTGGCAACTTAGGTAACGCATGCGTATCTTTTTACTTATTTATTATCATCTTTTGTTGTTTCCAATGTCTGCAGGTTCTCGATGAACGACACGAAAAGCAGAAGAACTTAATCAAATCTCTCATCAAAGCACGTAAGAATCAAGGTTCTTCATCATTACACATCAATAAATAAAATTTTATTGAGTGTAATCGGGGCAAATGAATAGGAGTAAAATGGCCAGAGACACGTGTATAAAAATGAATCAACCAGAGGAAGTCGTGAAGGCCACCGACATGGAAAAATGAGAAAGGGCGAGCTGAAAGACAAAAGAATTAATCAAGGATCAACCTAACAGTTATAGCTTAAATTCCCTGAATCTCGGGGAATATAGCTGAATTCCCTAAATGTGAGGGAGTATTCCGACAATTTATTAATTATGCTTATGAATCTCCCAAAATCTGATTATAATATTTTAATTATAGTTGAATTCTCTTAGAATACAGTGAATATTTCATTCTTAGGAGAATAATTCTCATTTTAAGTGATGTAACAAGATCTCATAAACAGCCTATAAATAAAGGCTAATTGTAAGTTCAAGGGACAATACTAATCACCCAAAAACAGTCTTCTTTTATAACTCTCTCTCTCTCTCAATTTACTTCTTTGAGTGTGTGAGAAAAAATCATTTACAATAACCAAATATCTATATCTATAATCTTTTATATATAAAGTTGAGTATGTACACGTCTCATTATAACATGTGTCCATACTCAGTTATGTCATGCGTCATACTAATTAAAATTATAAAAAAAATATCAATATAATCACAGATAGTTAATTTAGACTTCATATTAATTCACAATAAAATTGATAATTAATATTTAATTATAAATATTTAGATAATTAAATATTTTAGTTAGAAAGTCAATAACTCAAAATAATGATATTTTAGTCTGTAAAACAATTAATTGACAACTAATAAAAATTAATCAATATCGATAATAAATTATGCCGATCTCAGCCTTTCATATCCTCTTTTACATTGTAACTTAAATAATAATTTAAATAATTAGGATAATTAGTTAGTTTGGCTTATGAAGTACTCAATAACAAACCGAAAACAGTAAAAGCTTTTGAATCCGACCACGATGTTTTTTCGTTAAAAAAGAGAGGTTAATTTCGAATAAATAAAGACATGAAACATAAGAATAGTAGGGATTATAAATATTTAGCTATAACTAATTATTGTATTTAAAAGAAATTATAAAAATCAAATGTTTTCTTAAAAAAACTTCTTAAATATTAAATTGTCATATAAAATTTAAGTAGAAGTTAAAACATTTCCAGTTTTATATTTAAAACAATAATTTTTAAGTTTGATTATTTATTTTAATTGTGTAGTACTACTAACTCAAATATGGTCTCTTCCAATTCTTTTAAATAGTCATCACCAACTTCACCCGATGTTTCATCTAACTTTCATGCTTTATCTTTACCTTTATCTTTATTACTATATTAAAAGGGTTTAAGGCGACAAATTTTTTATTTCTCATTTTACCCTTTAAGTCCCACTAAATATAATATATATACGATTCAGTTTTTTTGTATTTAATTTATTTATAATTCTATTAACTAATATTTTATAAAATTTAGTATATAACTATTAGGAACGTGATTGATCATGTATGTGATTTTAGAGATTTTTATATCATAAACATTATTCTAATCAAGAACAATGAGTTATTTTTTTATGTTTAGTTGTTTGGTTTTATAATAAATATAATAATTTTCAATGTCGATTATACATAATAAAATAAATTGTCATATTTAATTTTCTCTTCTCAAATCATTCTTTTTAGTTTCTTTTAATTGTATCTTACATTATAAATTTGTTAGGACCGTATGTTCTTCAATTATAAAAAAAGAATTTGTAGATAATTTATCATCTCGAAATGATGCATCACTTATTCAAGTTTTCTTCTATTTGTAATAGTTTTATCATCTCCAGGTGATGCACGATCTATTCAAAATTCATTTTATTTGTAATAGTTTAATTGTGAATATGAGAAAATTACCATTATTATTTTCTTTTGTTTTAAATTTGCAACATTTTGAAAGCCAATGTATTTATTTGAATAGTAAAATAATTTTAAAATTTATTGTATAATTTTAAAATTATTCAACACATACGAATCGCGTGCTTTTCTACTAATATATTAAAAGTGGGAATGAGGTGAGAATCAATTTTGGATAATTATGACCACATGTTTTTCTTACTTTTCCTAAAATGTCCATCAAAATTACATTGGCCACTCTTTCATTCATTGTCACTCTTAAATAATTAAACAACTAAATATTATCAATTATATTTACCATCCCATAATGAATACGGTTTTGTGAATTTGAAGAGATGGATAGTTGGACATATAATGATTTACTTAGATTTTTTTTCAATAGATTTTCTTTGAAAATTCTCCATATAAAATAGTTATTATAACAACAATAATAATAAAATACATATTAATAAGGAACGTCTTAAGATCGAAAGTTAGCTTTCGCTTAATTGTTATATTTATGATTGCTTAATTTAATTTGTATCTTCTAATTAATGACATTTCTCATTTGTTTTATCTATATAAAGTATGTTGAATACTTAGTTAATATATAAACTAAATAATGATTCTCATGTTTTTAAGATTTAATGATTATGGAAGGCATTGTATTTTACACTCACTAAATAGCAAATACTAAACTTAATGAGAAGAATTATTTGATAATTACTATTTTGGAAAGAAAAAAATTCACCCGTTAAGTAGACCATAGTAAAACTAAAAGACATATTTCGGTTGGCAAGGATAATAATATTTAAGTTAAATTCCTATTTATTAGTAAAATATTTCAAAAATCATCTTACCTTTTAAGTATTAGAATTTTCACCAAATTTTGAAGATTCCCTTAGTGTTTTAACTTATAAATGCAGATGATTTATTTAGTTAGTGTTTTGAAGAAATTTCACTCTCTCTTTCGGTTTTCTGACAATATTTTTTTCATCTCTAATATGCTTTAGTGTGCATCACTCTTGAACGCACATTTCATATTGTAACCATAATAACTTACACGTAGATTTAATTATGGTTCACAAAATATTGAATGTAGTTAGAAATAATTGCGTATAGAGTGATTTGTCAAAATCTGTTTTCAAACAATAAATATAGAATAACTATCAAAATTCATAATTTTAACACCACAACTAACATTACATTTAATTATGAGTTTAATTTTTTATTGTTGCACTGAATTGTTATAGGGTTTACTTTTATGCTTGAAAAGAACTAATTTAGATGTTCATGCAGAGAAGCTCTTCGAGGTGCCCTAATGACTCAAATGTGACTAATCTAATTTTAAGTAATTAATATTAATTATCAAGATTGTTTTTGTATCATGATTATTGATTATTGATGTGTAGTTAGATTAATTAAATTTATAAATTGTTATATATAAAAATCTCTAAAAGTTTAGAAACTTTCCTAAACTCTAGGATTGGAGTTTTAGAAACTTTCCTAAACTCTAGGAGTGGAGTTTTAGAAACTTTCCTAAATACCTAAGACTAGGGTTATAGAAAGCTTCTCATATGCTAACCTATTATATAAGCTTCCTAAACCCTTTTTGCCTCTCATTTTGACTCCCCACTCCCTTAATGTCGTGCAGCAGCCTCCCTTCCCCTCTCTTTTGAGTTTTGCGACAGCTCCTTTCCCCTTTGTGAGCATCAAAAGGCCACCACCTTCTATCCTTGGTGATTTTGACTTTTTTTCTCTCTCTCATTCTCGTGCAACCTATTCTTGCACGACAAGCATCTCTTGCTCCTCACCTTCGTGCCCGATTGTTCTAAGAAGACTTACGCTCTAGGCAGTGGCCGTTGACACGAGTAGTAGATGTATTTTCGTTCTTTGTTTTTGGTAAAACCTTGTCACATTGTCTTTTCCATCTTAAATGTTTTAGCTTTATTCTTCATGCCTTACCTATATAGATCTATATAATACTGAGTTTTTAAACCTTTTATAATTCATATAAGTCTCATGAACGATATTCAATAAGGGAGAAATGTTTTCGATAAAAGATATGATTTTTCATAAAAACTGGGATTTTCAGATTTGTTCTGTACACTATAAGACGACTTCATGTTTCCTAAACCAAATGATAGAGTTTGAGTCTGAAATTTTTATGGTAGATTCGTAACATAATGAAGCACGTTCTGTCAAATATTTAGGTCATAACTCGTATTCTATGATTTTATAAGATTTTCTAAATTTTCTGTCTTGTTCAGGTGAAAACAGTTTTTCAATGTCTAAATTTATTGTTATTTCGGCACTGAGATCAAGTTGGTTTGATCCCAACATTTAAAAGTATTGTTTTATATGTATCTTTAATAACTCTGTTAATTTTCAGAATTATTGGGTAATATTTACTTAATGAAATATATTTTTGAACGTTACTATTTTACTTGGAGAAAACAATTTTCTGTAATAAATTTATTTTCACTTAAACGACATTATAATTTCATGAAACTTAATATGTGAAACCCTAGCATTTTCGAGGTAATCCTGTATGAGATCTATTTTTTTAGAAAACTCTTGTATAAGTTGTGTCAGTTTTTACCGAGCTCGCGCTTAGCGTTACGTTCCATTTTTAGGTTACATTTTGTATTGAATATATATAGTGTTATTGTTTCAGGATTTTAACTTTCGTAGTTCTTTAGAGGGTGATCAGGTAAGTAAAATTGTCATATTCTAAAAATCATGATGGGTGAGTTGTATCTCTTTGTACTCTCGTTTGTCTGCCCATATATGTAAATCTCCTATATGCGTAATGTGCCTATGTGATTAGATGTTTAATTTTATGTTAATGTATTTGCCAATGATGTATCTAATCTATGGTAATGGGTGATTATATATATGTGATAATTTTCTTGTGTGACATTATGCTTAATTGTATATTATTATATTATTAATGATGTAGATACATCATTTTGGTAATGAATGTGTATATGTTTACGAACACTTACATGTTAACGCTTATAAAATAGAAATAATAAATGAATAAAAGTTTAAAAGACTTGGTGTATGTTTATGCCATGAAAGGGGTGAGTGAAAAATGAGACGCGGGGGAGTGTCGGACTCGATAATTTTTAATTGAAAATGTTAATGAATGATTGTTTGACTTGTCCAATGATACAATATAAATGAATGAGCGTTTGACTTGTTTAGTGATACTACCAAAGCTCTGGTAGTTGAACAAGTTTCTGTAATAATGGTCCACTGCCTATGACTGGCTAAACATTACGCAAGTGAGCTCGCGAATAATGTAAAGAAAAAATGCAATAGAACACGTAAAGATATCTAAAGTAAAGAAATGAGTGTGACAAAACGTTTGCGTGGAAAGATTTTAATGAAAGGTGTAATGCTAAAGCAATGGAATTATTGTAATAAAATGATATATAAAGTATATATCTAACACAATTCTCATCTTAATGATTTAGATAAAGTGGATGCGCATGTGTTTCCTATGTATGTGTAAAATCTTACTTACTAAGTAAATTTTATACTCACCCAATTTTACATTAAATTTTCAGATGATGAATGTGACGAGTCTGATTAGACGTTTTGGCATGATACGAGAAATTAAGTTTAATTAGTTGAGTAAATTACTATTTTAAAGTTGATTTTAATTTGTTATTTATGAAAGATCTTTAAAATATTATATAAGCTTACTAAAGTTTTCTATAAATTTCTTATCTTAAATTTTAGAAACATGTTTTAAGTTTTTTTCTAATAAATGTGTTGTTTCATTAAATAACACAAATCATGAATCATTTTTCAAATAGAAAATTTTGAACTAGCTTCCGTGTTATTTTTAAAAATTACTGAAGTAAGCTCACTCGGTCTTTGGGGTATTACAATAATAAACATATATAAGGAAATTTAATATCATGTGTACTGCACGAATCATATATGTAGTATTCATGTATAAAAAAGTAATGAAATATGTTTGCTTTTAATTTTAGATTTTTGTGTGAATGCACTCGAAAAACTATATAAAGTCAAACACAAGTGAACCTTTGTTCTAAAGTCACTTTAATGTAGATTATTACAAGTGTTGTGAAAGTGTTACGCATCTATAGTCAATCTTTTCAACATTACCATTTTCAAGTGGAAGTTGGCACCCAATTGATTTCTTTTTTTGAGAAAATACCTAATTGATTTCTAGGTTAGCCTCAATTGACATTACTTAACGGCATAAGAATGTGAGAGGAAAGCATATTTCTTAGGCAGTAGCATTGAAAGTGAATTATGTATAGAGATGCAGTTCCTCCTTTCGATCACCAATGAGAAGATTGGAGAGTCAAATTTTAGTTAGGAGTTTGAAGTTTATTGATTTGTTGTTGAGTGTCAAAAGGTGATACATATATAAGCTTTGAAATATATATGTGATGTAATCAAATGATTATACAGAAGTTTAAGAATATAAAGTAGAAGCTTTAAAGATTAGTTAGTTGTTATAATATTTGTAAAGTCAAGAAAAACTAAGTATATGCCTTTTTATCTATGAGGAAATGGAAACAAAGTTGAAACTTTATTTTGTTTCTATAAGAGATAATCTATGAAATATTCAAATTTGTAAAATCTTATTTAGTACATATATACAATACATTATGGTATATGATATCCACTTAAATATACTAATTTTTAACATGTGCATTGCACGTAAATATAGATTTATACATATTATTAATATATAATAACTTGGTAATGAATTTTACATTGTGAGGCTAAGTTGACTGCAAATAAAATATAGTGAAAGTCTCTTTCAGGTTTTCAAAATCTATTTATTTTTCGTAATGTCACATTTACTATCTCATTTTCGTAATACAAGTTAATCACAATTCATATAATTTATTTTCTTAATCGTTGTGCCATCTTAATTTAGTGATCAGTTAAACCTACTTACCATGCACTTTTCATCAATAATAAAAGAAAATCAAAATAGATTATTTCCGTAAGTTTTCAACTATATAATCCATTTAACTTATTAGCTAATCTTCCGACCTTTCATTTGCTTTTATTGAATATGATGAGATGCTTCATATTTGTCGGATAGTAATAGTAAAATTGAGTATGAGCGTGAATGATTATCTCTTGTCACAATTTATTGTCAAAAGCATTGTGCTTACTAATTATATGATTTTTCTCTCTTAATTTGCAGCAGATGAAAATACCGTATCAATTAGAAAATGAATATAATTTTATTACATATATGAAACAATATGTTATAAAAAATTTATATTGCTATAATCAAATATAATAACTATCATAAAATGTAATTTAAAAATATTTTCACCAATTACATAAACTTTAAATAGTAAGAAATCATTTAATTGCTTAATTAAATAATTATATTGCTACCATGCCATTCAATTTTAAGTTGAGAAATAATTAAGTGATTTTAATAAAAACAAAGTGAGGATAAATTTGTCTAAAACAGTTTTTCCCAACATCCTCTTTTACACACGTGCGCATACGTATACATATTCATTTATATATTGACTGTATAAGTTTTATTTACGTTCTATAATTTTTTCCATATATTCACCTCGAGCTCACTGTCCGTGGCCGCGAAGCATCTCAGTCTCACGAACTTCCCTCGTTGTCCAGGCCGTGAAGCTCGTAGTCTATGGTTGCAAAGCTAGCCGACCATGGCCGTGAAGCTATATGTCCGTGGTCACGAGATTTCCTTCCATTGTTTGCCAAGTTTACAAGTTCATGGCCATGAAGCTCTCTCTCAATTGGCGCGATGTTCGCCATCCAGCAGCGAAGCTTGCCATCAAACCGTGAAGATCCAAGAAGTATCCATGGGTCATTAGAGGAGGCTGCTAGTCAGCATTTTTGGGGAAATCATAGTGTTATCATTATCTTAAGACTAGTTTTATTATTTTTTTCAAAATCTTGTATCATTTTTTTTTATTTTTTAATTCTTCATATGGCTATTTTTGATGATGTAATTAAATAAAAGAAAAATACTTTATTAAGCAAAGAGTTTCGGAAAAATTAGGTAATTAAACTAATTTAAGTTAATTTTAGTATTATGTCATTTAATTTTTATTTTACACATGACCGGATTTTAGGAGATATATTATGGTTAGTTATGATTCTATGTGATAATTTATTTATTTACCCTTAATATAACTTAATATTTTTTCTAGGTTTTATTGTATTTTTATATTTGTTTGCAGCTATTACACGGCAGCATCCCATCCCACACCCCTCTCCTGCAAGTGTCTTCTACGGCTTCCATTGATACAGTTTTAGAACTTTGTTGATTTGAGTTTTCATCTTCATCTCCATTCATTTTTTTCTAACAATTCTGAAACTACAATAGAGGGTTTTATTTGGATTGAGTTTGGTAATATTCTTGACAAATTTAAACAATTTATTTGAATTTGATTTTGGTTTTCTGGAGCGAACTTTGTGAATTTATCTTCATACTATGTAGAAGTTTATATGGAATTGATCAAAAATTAAAATCAAGTATATTAATCTTCTTTCATTTTTTATGTAACAATTCTCTTCTTCCCTCTATTTCTGGGTTTTGAGCAAGAGAGATGCAGAAGAAGAAAGAGTGGCTACGCTTGGGTGTGAGAAGGGGTATGATACCATATGATATATAAACATTTACTAATAGTATGTTAAAATATACTATAGATATACTATGAAATATTGATGGTATGTAAAAGTATACTACATTTATACTATGATATACATATAATATATTAAAATATATTACGGTAAATATACATAACACAATAAATTATTATATACCATATAGTATATATCAATAAATTACGTAATATTTTACGCTGGACTTGTTACGCGGATAAGGTGATTTTTGTCATTTATTAGTGAGAGTAATCTCGTCTATTTAAGGTTTTAAAGATGGATCATCATAAAATTTGATTATTTGTGTAAATTATAACTTTTTGGTTCATTTTTTGTTTATTTCCATTGCCTACTTGCTTAATTGAGCCAAGAGTTTTGGATCTAACAAGATTAAGCCCAAATTGCCAGGCCCAAACCACCAAAACTCTCATCATCACCATAATTAGGGTTTATACATATCTAGCAACTATTTAAAAACTTAATATAAAATTAGACAATTAATTTCATAATCATAAAAAATAGCCAAACTAATGGACCCACTAACAAAAATTACGTAACTTCCTATTATACCGATTCATTAACTTTAACAAATCTAAAAAAAATGGAAACACCCATAAGTCATAAATGCTATGAAATTTTGAAATTTCCTAAAATCTCTCTCTCTCTCTCTCTCTCTCCACGTCTCTCTCCTCTCTCTCCCCCTTCCATGTCTCTCTCTCACTCATTATATATATATATAGTAAAATTGTTATTTGAAGTAAGATTTAAAACTTACAAGATTGAAGAAAATTAATTGGCAACGATTAATTAGTGCTCCTGCTCACTAATTAATGCTGAGAGAAAAAGACGAAAAGCTCACAATAGAGGAGGAACAAGAATGCTTTGTTTTCAAAACAAATTCTCTCTAAAAAAATTGTTGTTCTTCACCACCCAAGTGACTGGTATATTGTTGCTATTGTTGTTTAATTACTTCATTGAATAATTATATTTTTTTAATCTGACTCTCCACCTAAGTGACTGGTTATTTTTATAATTGATTATTTCTCAGTAATCTTTGTTTATCTAATCTGTGAATCTGACGTTTCAATTTCTCTTTGGTTTACTTCAGGCACCACAATAAGATCTTTTAGATACGTAAATCTTGAGGGTAGGGTAGTTGTAAAGGAAAAAGGGAAAATATTCGACTTCATAAGAGGTTGTAGAAGTCATAGTAGGTTTGAAAATCAAAATACATGATGAAATTTTCAATCATAAGAATAATTTAGTTATTTGAGCAATGAGTAGATTATTTAGAAGTAATTCTTCTTATAGTAATAGGTCTACAATAAATATAATACCAGACATAATTAATAAAGAACATTTTGAATATTTTTAGCAGATGATCATGTAGATCATAGGTTTGTAATATACCCAGCATAGTGCCTCACGGCACCACTGTAGTGCCATGTATCATTACAGTGTTGCACAATCACTAAGAATTCAGACTAATCTACATATGATCATCAAATTGATGTATATTAAATTTTTATGATAAACAACACGTTAATAAAGATATTAATTCACATCAGTGCTGTCATATATAATCTTATTATATAAAATATCTTTACTAAGACGTCTATCCATATCAATGATCTAGATCTAGATCACATGCATTCATAATGCTTAGTGAACCGTACTAGCAACCATTCATTAAAGATTTTATACTTTAATATGTTGCTGACAAATTTATTCATGATCTATGATCTTAATCCTCTCGTATTAATAGAAGATCATAGTCTCATTACTGAATATGAAATTTTCAAATATTTATATAAATTATTCAACAATGATTTAAAAGAACAATTATAAGAAAAATGTAATCCTCTTTACATTTCATATCAAAATGTTAATACACATGCTTTGAGGGCATAACCCCCAACAATCTCTCACTTGCACTAAAGCAAATGTTACATCTATCTTAATCTCATATTATGCACATGATCCTCAAATGATTTCGTAGGAAGTCTTTGTAAAAGGATCAGCTAGGTTCTATTCCGATGCTATCTTCATAATAGTCATATCCCCTCGATGCACGATCTATCTTATAAGACGATATTTTCTCTCTATGTGCTTGCCCCTTCTATGACTCCTCGGTTCCTTGGAATTTTCTACCGCCCCACTGTTATCACAGTACAGGATCAGTGGCTTGTCCATATCTGAAACTATTTCTAGATTAGAATAGAACTTTCTGAGCCATATCGCCTCTTTCACAACTGCAAAAACCGTTATATATTCGGCTTCCATAGTGGAATCTACAATGCTGGATTATTTCATACTTCTCCAGACTACAACTCCTCCACCTAGGGTGAATAGTGATTCAAATGTTGACTTTCGACTGTCTTTGTCTGATTGAAAATCAGAATCAGTATATCCAGTGGGGTTTAGGTCTCCACATGAATAAACAAGCTTATAGTTTCTCGTTCTCCTAAGATAGTTAAGAATGTGCTTTACTGAAATCTAGTGTTCCAAATCTTGATTCGATTGATAACGACTGACGATTCCCACTGCATAACAGATGTCCGATCTCATACACAACATGGCATACATGAGACTTCCAACTGCTGAAGCATAGGGAACCTTTTTCATATCCTCTTCCTCCTGAGGTGTCTCAGGATATTGTTCCTTGGAGAGGACAATTCCATGTCTGGTCGATTGTTGGTATTTCTTGGAATTCTCCATAGAGAATCTCTCCAGCACCTTATCAATATAAGATGCCTGAGAAAGTGTCAAGAACTTATTCTTTCTATCCCTTAGGATTTGGATGCTTAGAACATAGCTTGCTTCTCCCAAATCTTTCATTTGAAATTTCTCAACTAACCAATTCTTTACCTTTGACAAAGTTTCTACTTCATTCCCAATGAGTAGAATATCATCAACATAAAGAACTAAGAAAACCACTATCTTACTTTTGGTGTATTTATAAACACACTTCATCAACATTTTGCTCGAAGCCATAAGATTTTATAATCTCACCAAATGTAAGATTCTAAGATCTAGATGCTTGCTTTAATCTATAATTAGATTTAAGTAACTTGCATACTTTCTGATCTTGCCCCTTTTGTACGAACCCATCTGCTTGCATCATATATATGCTTTCTTCGAGAGAGTCATTCAGAAAAAAATGTCTTGACATCCATTTTCCATATCTCATAGTTAAAACTAACGGTTATGGACAAAAGGATGCGAATGGGTCTTAGCATGGCCACATGGGAGAATGTCTATTCATAATCGACTCCCTCCCTTTGTGTATAGCCCTTGGCTACTAACCGTTCCTTGAAAGTCTCTACTTCCCATATGCACATCTTTTCTTCTTGAAGATCGATTTACATCTAATGGGCCTGACATCTTCAGGTGGATCTATAAGTTCTTAGGCGAAATTGGAATCCATAGATTAAATTTCCTGGTTCATGGCATCTTGCCATTTCTCCATTTTAGGATCATCCATTGCTTCTTCATAAGATAATGGATCGTCCTTATTAGTGTCTGACACTAGGATATGTGCCTCTAGTTTATAGCAAACTAGTTGTCTCACAACCCTCCCACTACAATGTTGCACCGGGGATTGCTTTGCAGGAACTGTGATTTCTCTGGTTTTTCGTTTATCAGTAGAAATTAAAGGTGGTCTAATCTCATCAATCGCTAATTCCTTGAGAACTACTTTGCTACAAGGTTTGTAGTTTTGCGTATAGTAAAAAAGGTTGCATTTGTCGACACAAACACTTTTTGATCATTGTGACTATAAAAGTACCCACGTCTAGTCTCTAGAGAATAGCCAACAAATATACATACTTCAGACCTTGAGTCTAACTTTCTGGTCTTGGGTCTAAGAATATGAGCTGGACACCCCCATATATGGAAATGACGCAAACTATGTTTAGAGCCATTCAATAACTCTAAAGACGTCTTGCTTATAGACTTGGAGGGCACTACATTCAAAATGTAAGTTGTCGTGTGTAGTGCATATCCCCAAAATGTAAGTGACAATGATGAGTAGCTTAACATCGACGAAACCATATCTAATAAGGTTCGATTTCTCCTCTCCGCAACACCATTTTGCTTTCGTGTTCCAGGTGCTGTGAGCTTCAGCAAATAATCCTTGAATTCGCTTTGAGAGAGCTAGTCCCAACCTAAGATGCCATAAATGTGTTATCATCATGAGAAACTCTTTGTAGTTTATTATTTTTAGGTTTTGCTACTTTAAATAATTTAGAATTATTTAATGCGAATTCAGTCAATTTAAGCATATACAGTCCATTTTTAATTTTTCAGCTTTGAGAGATACTTGTTACAGTTTCTCTTCCAATGACCTTCAACCCCACAGTGGAAACACTTTCCTTTGGGTTTGCTGTCTTTCTTGTTCTTCTTGGCTTTCTTTACTCTTTTGTTCTTACTCTTGTCCTTACCATTATTCTTCTTCATTTTCTCATTCTTAACAATATTGGAAGAGGGTTTTTGCTCGACAACATTTGCCTTGCCCTTTTTGGTCATTCTATGGTTAAGTGACACAAAGTCTCCAGTGCGTTCAACAATTGGGTCATGCTGAATTATAACTTGTTCATAATATAGTTGGTCATGAATGAAGAAAAAGATGGTGTAAGTGACTCTAGTATGATGCTAACTTGAGTCCGCTCATCAATGGTCACCCCATGTACTTCTTCCTCGTGCATTATCTTGATCATGTTCAAAACATGTTCTCGAACAAAAGTACCCTTTACCATCTTAGTTGTCATATAGCTCCTAGTGGCCTCATGACGACTTTGATTAGACTGCTGTCTAAATATTGACTATAAAGATTATATAATCTCATAGGCAGTCTCCAAGCTTTCATGCTTGGTTCTTAGAACATCATTCATGCTGACAAGCATGTAGCACTTTACCTTGTTGTTTGATATGATCCAAGCATCATATTTATCCCTAAAATGCTTAGGGGCGTTAGCAGCAGGCTCCTAAGGACATTTCTCAGTAAGAATGAGCTTATGGTTCTAAAAAATCAGCATTAAGTTCATATTTGATTTCCAACGTATGAAATTATCACTATTCAATTTCTGAAGAGTGAGTAAAGGAATAACAGGGTTGCCCATGGTAGACATAACATTGATAACTGAAATTTAAAATATACATGATTCAATATAATTGATAAATAACTAGAATTCGAAAAGTAAACTGATGCATGAATGCAATCATAATAAACACATAAATTTAGCATTTACTAATCATGATAAAGCAACCCAAAAATTAATGTGCCGCACTAGGGTCGATTAGATTAACCTTAGATTGTCTATGAGACATTCTCATTCTTATTAATTAAAACATAAAATATCTCATATTTTTTCTTTTAATAATAAGGTATCGCTTGTTCGGTCAAGTCACAACTATAAACATGAAAGCTTAATTGTGACTTTGTGAGTGTGCATCATTTTAGATTTCATTACTTCATTTAGAATATTCTGCCTTAGGGCCGGTTAAAACTAAACTACATCACTTCCTCCTATCTTCACAATCTTCACATATTTACCAGATAATACCTTCTCCTCATGATGTTCATCTTCGCAATCTTTAAGCTTTGAACAAAACCCTTTTTAATTAAAAAAATTATTTTTCTTAATTAAAATAAATTATATAATTATCCCTTTTAATATAGTTGACTTTGACTTAGTCAAATAAACACTTTATTTGATTTGGTCAAACCCAATCAACCTATTAATTTTTAATTTTCATAAAATAAAAAATTAATAATGAATTTTAAAATTATATTAATTTTAAAATTTAAATGGATAATTAAGAGAGTTTGGGTTTTAATGAAACACTTAGGTGATGAAATTGGTTGCATTGGTTGTTGGAAACTTTCCTAAAACATAACAACAGTTGTTACCGATGATATGACTCTCCGATCGCCACCCATCACCACCGCTGCCTGTCTTACCATCAACAGTCAGCTGTCGCAGAGGACAACCACTGTTCACCGCCGAGATAGTACCACCGACATTGTTCACCTCCGCCAGAATAGTAAATTTCCAGCGTGAAGAATGTTTTTTGCAGAAGAACAGTGTTTTCACAGATGAACAATGTTTTCACAAATGAATAGTGTTTTGCGTGAACAGTAAATTTCAGCTATTCGTCTCGTGCGTCTTCATCTTTTCGCGTTTGGAATAATTACAATACTATTCAAAATAAAATTACAAAAATTCCTACGTCTCATTTCGGCTTAACACAAGATCGAGAATAAATTAAAATAAAGTCTAACCCAATAATCACCATACAAGTAACAATCCATTATTTCCATACATCCCAAAAATATAACCATCCATCCTCATACATATATCATATTATATGAATAATGCAAGAAAATCCACATAGCATTTAACATATAAATATATAAAGACTGCTTTGATACCACTTATTGGTCGTCGCGGCGCGTGTGTGGCGGAAGCGTGGAGGCGCGTGGCCTTTTAAAAAAATTAATTTTTTTAATAAAATCAAATCTTTTAATAAAATAAAACTTGCGCAACGAAACGATAACCAAATAAAAACTTTTATCAATTTTTTTTTCAATCAGTCAAGATCCATTATATATTTATAAGTTAAATCTACAACATACAAGGTTAGGAATTATTTACCTCTTGTAGTCTATATCAAGTGTCTGCGCAAAAATCGATCAATCCTCCATTCCCACGAAATCGTTCCAACGATTAGTAGACTCCGAGATTCACACCAAGTTCTTCCAAGTCAATCATCACCGCACTAGGACTTATGTAGGCACATAGAATATTACAAGACACTTTTTCTGTCTCAAGATGTTCTCAACACATGAGATCTAGAGATTTACTGAGAAGGACTTTAGTGAGACGATTCTCTAAAAGAATGTGATGATTATTCTTTTAGAGATTTGATTAACGTTTGATCACATAAGAAAATCTCTTTGACACCAATCGTGTTCTCAATTCAACTCTTGATTGACGAACTTATGATCCTGATCAACTGATTTTTTCCTCTTCTTTCAACCATCGAGGCCATTAGAATAATAACTGTATATATTCTAGATAATGGCGTATCATATTTTTGAGGATAAACTGAAATAATATTTAATTGTAAAATTACCAATTATAGTGGGACCCATTGCAATTGTGCACAATTGTAGTTTCACATGGAACTGCAGTGTGTCGTGAGCCAGCACAGTGCCTCACGACACCACTGTAATGTCATGTGGCACTACAGTGTTTCACACTCACTACTGTTGTGTCATGTAGCACCACAATAGTCCATGTCAATTTGTGATACCCTATCAGTGATTGACACATGATAATTACTACGAATTAAATATTTATTTTAATCAGATAAGTATCTAGATATCAGTTAATTCAAAATTAACATATCTAATTATCCCTATCAATTAACTTATCTGTTATTTCACAAATAACAGATTTAGTTGATTTAAATTATTATCTAATAATAATTTAATTATCTAATTTCACAAATTAAATATTCTGTCTCACTTATCGATAATTAAAAAAAATCGATAATTATTTATATATATAACTTCCAAAAATTATATTTAAATATATAACTAATTCAATTAATTAATTTTTAATTAATTAATCTCACATATTTATCTCATAATTATATACTTGCCCTAGAATAAATTTTTTTTTGCAAGTCAGTCATTTTCTCATGTCTTGAAATATTCACATTCTAAACAACATAGTATAGAGGTGACTTGGAGACGATGAACCTATAATCATAAGTTCTAATAAACTAGATTATTAATTAAACTCTTTAATTAAAGAATTTTATTTATTAATTTCATTATTACTCTACTATTAATATGGAATTGCACTCTTAGAGATTATAGAATGTATTTACAGAGTATTCTCATGTAGTCCATTGACATAATCATTTCATGAAGTTGTCCTCTGATTATTGGTTCGTAAATTAGAACTGGTCAAACTTACCATTTTACTCTTCTAATTACCTCTTGATCATTAAGTACCATTAATCCACTAGTGAATGTTTATAATCTTATTATAAATTTGAGCTCAATAAACATTTAGTTCAAGAATTAAAACTTAAGTGAACCAATATATGATCCGTTAGAAAAACTTAGATTCCAAATCTTGTAAGATCATGTCCCCAACCATCTACATCACTGAACCTCCAAAACAAAAATTAGTAGCCTGATTAACAAACAAATGTTAACGATTAAATCAAAAGATCTACTAGACATGCATAGGAGTTTATGACTACTCAGGATTTAGACTGATGTATATATAATCATCGAATTGATGCGTATTAAATCTTTATGAATAACAACACGTTAATAAAGATATAAATTCACATCGATCCTGACATATATAATCTTATTATATAGTACCTTTACTAAGATGTCTATCCACATCAATGATCCGGATCTAGATCACACGCATTCATAATGCTTAATGAATCGTACTAGCAACCATTCATTAAAGATTCCATACTTTTAACATGTTGCTGACAATTTTATTCATTATCTATGATATTAATCCTCTCGTACTAATATAAGATCATAGTCTGATCAATGAATTTAGAATTTTCAAATATTTATATAAATTATTCAACAATAATTTAAAAGAACAATTATAAGAAAAATGTAATCATCTTTAAATTTCATATCAAAATGTCAATACACATACTTTGAGGGCATAAACCCTAACTTATGGATTACATGCTATTGCTCCATCCCAAAACAATAGGAAAAATCTCAATTTAAATTCTAGAAGAGTTTACAAACCTTGTAGGAAGAAATACCACAAACAGAAAAATAATTTTTTTTGACAAATACTAATCTAATAATAAAAATTATCCAAAAATAAAATTCCATTATTTGTTTTATAAAAGTAAATAAAATCAAGTGTTTCAAGTATGGCCAGAACAATCATTTTTCCAACAATTTCCAAGTTAAAAATAAAAGTATAAAATCAATAGATTACTATGAAAGTAGTAATGGATATTTAAAAGAATTTGAGTCTCCTAAATACGAAGAATCAAACTCTTCAAGTTCTAATAGTGAATCTCCTAACATCTCTAGGGGGTGCAGGGATAGCTGTTGTACGAAGAATTTTAATGATTTAAATAAAAATGATGAACAAGAAAATCTCTTGTTAGATTTCATTAGTAAAATTGAAAATCCTGAATGAAAACAAGAATATCTTGAAAGACTTAGGAAGATAATTCAAAAGAAAGAAAGTACTAAGTCTAATAATAATACCACAAGCCTTTCACAAACTCTTAGAAAATTCAACAAAGTTAGAGGAAATGAAAAAGAAGTTACTTTACATGAACTTTAAAAATAAATAAAAGATATTAAAATTGAAATAAAAGAATTAAAAGATTTACGCAAAAAAATAACAAAGGAATTAAATCTTTAAAAAATAGAGAGTTTAATAAAAAATCATGAATCTAGTGAGCTAGGAGAACCTAGTAATCTCTAATTTCTAATAATGAGGTTGAAGAACCTATTATCAATAATTAAGATGATGATCACTTTATCCAAGTCCTTCAATCATAACAAAATAAAAAAATGACACAGAATGGTCAGAATAATAATCCAAGATTTTGATTTCATCTCAATGACTCTTATTGATCCTGGAGCTGATTTAAGTTGTATGCAAGAATGATTCATTCCTACCAAGTGCTTCAAGAATACAAAAGAATGTTTGTCCTCTGCCAACGGTACTAGAATGCATATCCATTATGAAATTCTCAAAGTTCATATTTGCCAAGACAATGTATATTTTAAGACATCATTTGTCTTAGTAAAAAAATATGACAGACAAAATTATTTTGGGTTTACCATTCATTTCTGTAAGACGAAATAAAATCCAGAAGAATTGAAGAACAACTTCAAAATCCTACTCTTCAAAAACAAATTAAAATCATGTAAAAATAATTGAAAAAGTATATGCTCTTGGGAAAGAGCATGAAACTTGTCAATTACTCTCTCCCAATGCAATTAAACATCACATTGAAGAAGGATATAATTTCATTCACTTCGGTTTAGTCTAGATTTGAGTTAAATCAGTCACATGAAAAGCCTTAAATATCTCTGTCTTGTTAGCCTTTCGAGATGCAAGATTTAGAAATTTTAATGATAGTATTTTAGGATTAATTGAATCCTCACTTTATAAGGGTACAATCCATTTTGATTGTTTTTTAGATTTGTGTGTTAGGCTAGCAGACCTCCATATTCTTAAATTTTTAACTTTGAATATCAAAACTAGTGGTTACGAAATCCTTGAAGATGCCCAACCCATAGCTTTGATTTTTATAATACATTACAAAATAACAAAAACTAATATGAATTTTCAAGCCATCAATAGGTTTCCAAAAAATTAAATCCTATTGATTCAATCTAGCCAAAGTAATGCTAATATTAGATTCCCTAAAACCATTAGGTGGTCTGCTATTATTTTGCCTACAAATTAGCTTTTAACCAATGAAATCCAACCCACTCCAATTCAACTACCAATTGAAGATGTTGATTATATCCAGTAGTACATTGATGGTACCGTTAAATTAATTTCCAATCTTCTAGTTCTAATCCTTAAATTAGGAAGTTTACCCGGTCTAGTACTCCTAGGAATTCCTTTTTTGGATCATCTATTCATAATGATCAAGATCTTAGGATTTAACAATTAGAACAATAATTAAAAAATAAAAAAATAAAACTTAAAGGCATAAACATAAATTCTCAAGTCAGTCAGCCAAGTTATGATAATGAGAATGAACAATCTGATGAAAATAAATTAGCAACTGAATCTCATTTTCAAGGAGCCCTACCTCCTGTAAATCCTCAACTTTTAGTTTTGAATTTAAGCACCATGAGCCAAGAATACAAGCCTGATTGGGAGGGTCTTACCTAACACATGAATGACCCAGCCAATCTCAATAGATGTAATAGATTCAGAGAGAGATACAATATGGATCAAAGATAAATCATACTTGGTGAATGGAAGACATTCAAGTAAGAACTTAAAGTTGATATGCTATTCCTTGATTATATTGTGGACATTTACAAAAATAATATTAAAGTAATTTCCAAGACCAAACGGGTCAAGGAAGACTACAGTGTGGTGATTGCTAGCCATCCCCCACTTGAGAAAATTATAATTAATCTGAAAAATTCTTTAAACACTGCTTCTTTTTTTAAGATTTCAAAGGAAGAAGAACCAAATAAAACAAGTAGTTGAACAACTAAATTAGACTAATGAAAGTTTAATAACAATAGGAAGATAATTAGATAAAATAGAGAATAATGTTGATGATCTTCGTGAGCCTAAACCTAATGAATCTCTGAAAGAAACTCCTTTAATAAATATTTTAGAAAAAACCTGCTTTAGATATTGTTCCCTTAATAAAAAGATTGATAAAATACTTCAAGAATTGAAGAATAAATCTGTTGAATCATCTTCTAAGGTAATTAACCAAGATAGTAGTTCTGAATCAGAAGAATTTGAATCCTTTAAATTTGATGAATTATGCTCTTCAAGCTCTGACAATGATTCTCCAAACATCTCTATAGGATGTAGAGATAGCTACTGTAAAAAAAAATTATGTTTTGAGTAAAAATGAAGAAGAAAAAAATCTTTTATTAGATTTAGTTAGTAAAATTGAAAATCCTTAATTAAAACAAGAATACCTTGAAAGACTTAGGAAGGTAATTCAAAAGAAAGAAAATACTAAGTCTAATAATAATACCGCAAGCCTTTTACAAACTCTTAAAAAATTCAACAAACTTTAAGGAAAGGAGAAAAAAGTTACTTTACAGGAACTTTTAAAAGAAATAAAAAAAATATTAAAATCGAAATAAAAAAATTAAAAGATTAAAAAATAATAAAAGAATTACACCTTTTAAAAATAGAAAATTTAATAAAAAATCATGAATCCCGTGAACTAGGAGAACTTAGTAAATCCCCAATTCTGATAATGAGATTGAAGAACTTATTGTCAACAATCAAGATGATTATAACTTCATCCAAATCCTTCATCACATCAAAAATTTAAAAAAGGCACATAATGGTCAGAATAATAATTCAAGATTTGATTTCACTTCGATAGTTGTTATTGATTCATGAGATGATTTGAATTGTATGCAGGAAGGACTCGTTCCTACCAAATACTTCAAGAAGACAAAAAAATCTTTGTCCTCTGCCAATGGCACTAGAATGCATATCCATTATGTAATCCCCAAGGTTCATATTAGCCAAGACAATAAATGTTTTAAAACATCATTTGTCTTAGTAGTAAAATATGACAGAAAATATTATTTTGGGTTTACCAATTATTTCTTTGTTGTATCCTTTTATAACAGTGATGATGGAATAATTATTTATCCCATGGTTAAACCTGCCAAATTCAAATTTCTTTCTTTTTTTCACAATGAGAAATTGAAAACTAAAAAAATATATTTTTATAATTGTAAATTTAATTTCTTGTGAAGAAAAACAATTATATTTTTTGTAGAATGAATTTAAATTCAAAAGAAATAAAGAACATATTCAAAATCCTGCTCTTAAAAAATAAATTAAAATCTTTGAATAAAAAATTGTAAAAAGTTTAGTGCTGACATTCCTAATGCATTTTAGCAAATTCAGATAAATGAGATTGATAAATACAAAATTAAAGTTGGTCGTTATAAATGGAATGTAATACTATTTGATCTTAAAAATGCTCCAAATGAATTTCAGAATACAATAATGAAATTTTCAACCAATTCACCAATTTTTTGATTGTTTGCATTAATTGAACAACACTGGAAATACCTTGAGTTCTTTGCCAAGATAATAAAATAAAATAATTTAGTTATCTTTGTAAGAAGAATCAAATTGTTTCAATCCAAGATTAGATTTCCAGGACTTGAGATCTATTATTCCATTATCATAAAGTTTGCTATATTACATCAAGAATTTCTTCTAAAAATTGATTGCAAATACGCAAAATATGTTTTGACGTTACTTCCAAACAAAGTTTAATCAGGTAACAGTCTATTTTTAGCATTTTTATTTCAATATTGAATTTATTCAAGACATTAATAATTCAATTCATGACTTTCTTTCTCATGAATTTATGTAGGAAATAATTTAAAAATCCCGCAATGGAGGAATTTGAGAATTCTGACCTACTAGAATAAGGAAACGTAAAACCTAGAATACTCAATCGAAATTCATTTAAAATAAAAAAAATTCAATGGTAGGGTAACCGCCTTTTGCTCAAAATTTCCGTTCATTAATTATGGCCATAATGGATTTTATATCCAATAAATGCATGAATTGATGAATTGGATAAAATTTTAGAAGAAGTTGGGTTGAAACATGACTTCAATACAGCACTAATTCAATGTATGAGAAAAGTAGAAAAATAGGTTTTCACAAAGATAATGAAATATGTTATGATAACAGAAAAAACTTAACTGTGAACTTTTTGGGACAAACAATTTTTAAAATCAAATTTCTAAACAAAACAATCAAAGAATTTTTAAACTGGAAGGGACTTTCTTTGTCATGCCTGACGGATTTCAAAAAAATCATAGACATAATGTGAAATCCTTAACTAAAAGAATCACTATCACTTTCATAAATCATGTAAGATTGATCAATGGTTCAAATATAGAAGAGTCTTCGACTCAACGATTTGCCCTCAAGGCCGAAATTAAAGAGGAGTCTTCTACTCCTAACCAAACCCAATCAACAATACTTGGGTCCATCAGACTCAATTACCAATCAACTTTGGTCAATCAATTTGACCCCTTCTCAATTACTCAACCTTTTAATTCCCAATTGCGCCAACCAATTACAAATTACAGAAAATCATCCTCTTACTTTAGAAAATTGCCCAACAAAAATTTCTTGCATATTGAGCCTCCATTTTCTCATTTGAAGAATCCTGCCCAAATTACCATAGCACATTTCATTCCTGAATTCTATTATATCTCTGGATACAATGATAAAAATCTCAGTTTCTATAGAGACATTCTCTTAGAAAGAAAATTTATAAATATTAGCCCAATCAAAATTTCTGAAGAAAAGATCCTCTATCATTCCTTCTTGATTCTCATAATCATAACCATATAGGATTGGAAAGTCCATTCTTCAACTTTCAAATAAAAATAATATAATTATTTTGATTATTTTCAGGCTTGGTACATGATTTTCCTACATCAAAATAGTGATATTTCCATTCGTGGTTTTTAAATTTTGCTAAAAATTAAAACTTGTTTTTCAAATTGGTTTTTAAGATGATGGTCCATTCATGGTCCTGTCTTAGAACTTTTTCAAATTAATTTACAACAATAATTCAATTTACTTTTAAAGGTTTACAAGCCCTCAGCAATTGGGGCCTCTTTTCCCCATACTTTATTTATCAAATAAATAGAAAATACCTAGTCCAAATCAATCACCATACAATATTTTGTTAAATGGTGGAATAACCCAGAAAATAATTGCCTCTGTCAACCACAAATTTGCAAATGCCCATCCTAGCCTAAAATTGGCAAACCCTTTTATCCAGGCCCCATTAAAAATTTATGTGCCCGTGAACCCAAATCCATGAATTAAACCATCTAGTCCAAATCAATCCAAAGAATCCAAACCCGAATACAAACCTGAATCTAAACCCTCTACAAAAGGAAAATCAAAGGCCACAAAGCCTAAATCCAAAATAAAGCAAGAATTAATCCAAAAAATGCTTCTCCTCCTAGAAGACAATAACAATTTTGATTATGAATTATCCGTAGAGGCAAATAACCCAATTAAACCAAATATCAAGAAAAGTCAATCATCCAAAGCTTTCTTTCAGCAACTGAAGGATAAAAATCAATTACAGGGTCACGTCCTACCACAATGGGCTTATGACGCCTTCCAAGACTCACAAGACTCATTTGACAGTATTAAATTAAATGACGATGAGTAAATAAAAAAATCTACCTTTGGCGAAATGCTATTGTTAAAATCAAAGAATCAAGAATTTGAAGATATATCTTGATGACTTTCCACCATAATGCAAACTGTCATCATCAAGATGAGCAATTATGACTTCCCCAAAAGTCAATAATCAGAACACAAAAATCTAAGATAGCAATTATTAAGGACTCCAATGTACAACAATATTCACAATGACTTTCCGAAAACAACAATTATGGAAGAGCAATAATGAAGACGCAAAGTCCAATATTACAATTGTCAAGGAATATTTGTATTTTATATTTTTTTACAATTATTGTACTAGTTGTCAAATAATTGGGCAACTATTTGTCCCTTCTACTATTCTTAGTCAAAAGTTGTAATGTAAAATGTTTTTACTTTTTTGTAGAAAAGAATAGTGCAGGTAAGTGATGGCTTCCCGGTGAACTCCACTCTCCTTGCCTATAAATTGGTTGCCCTCTCTCATTTGTTTCTCAGATTTGGTTTTTCACTCTTAACAATTTTAAGAGAAAACTTGGTTTTAAAACAAAGCATTCTTCTTCCTCCTCTTTTGTAATAATTTCTTCTTTTTTTCGTCAACATTAATTAGTGAGCGCAAGCACTAATTAATCATTGTCAATTAGTTTTCTTCAACCATGTAAGTTTTAAATCTTACATCAAATAATAATTTTACTATGTATTGTTGTTTGAATTTTTGCTTCTCTAATACCCAGTCTTTAATATTTTAAATTATACACAATTTCACATCTTTTGGTATCAAAGCCAAACCTGGTATGATATTTTACTATTCTTAATTAATCTGCTTAATTATTATTCTTCACCACCTAATTCGCTCGTTATATTGTTGTTATTGTTGCTTACTTGCTTCTTTGAATAATTATTTTTCTTTAATCTGACTCTCTGCCCAAGTGGCTGGTTATTTTTATGTTTGATTATTTCTATATAATCTTTGATATTTTAATATGTGAATCTGACGTATCAGTTTCTTATAGGGTGTATATTGTGGGTATACATGATGAAACATTTTACATTACAACTTTTGACTAAGAATATTGTTGCTTAAAAGAATTAAATCTCTTAAAAATAGAATCAATAGATTACTGTGAAAGTAGTAATGAAGATTTAGGAGAATTTGAATCCCCTGAATTTGACGGATCAAACTCTTCAAGTTCTGATAATGATTCTCCTAACATCTCTATGTGATAGCTGCTGTCAGAAGAATATTAATGTCTTAAATAAAAATGATGAACAAGAAAATCTCTTGTTAGATTTAATTAGTAAAATTGAAAATATTGAATTAAAACAAGGATACCTCGAAAGACTTATTAAGGTAATTCAAAAGAAAGAAAATACTAAGTCTAATAATAGTACCGCAAGCCTTTCACAAACTCTTGAAAAATTCAACAAAGTTAAAGGAAAGGAAAAAAAAGTTACTTTATAGGAACTTCAAAAAGAAATAAAAAATATTTTCTTAACATATAAGAATTAAACGATTCACGCACAGAAATAATAAAAGAATTTTATGGTGACATTCCTAATGCTTTTTGGTACAGGAAGTACCATAATGTTAGTTTGCCTTACATTAAGGGATTTGATGAAAATATTATCCCAACAAAGACACGATCAATTCAGATGAATTCTAAAATGCTTGAGTTTTGTAAGAAAGAAATTGCAGAGCTGCTCAATAAAAATATTATCAGAAGGAGCAAATCTCATTGGTCTTGCTTGGCCTTTTATGTTCAAAAGGCCGGTGAAATTGAATGAGGAGTTCCTCGATTAGTAATTAATTACAAGCTCCTTAACAATGTTCTGGAATGGATAAGATATCCAATACCAAATAAAAGGGACTTAATCAACAAACTTGGAGGTGCTGTTGTATTCTCTAAGTTTGACATGAAATGTGGATTCTAGCAAATCCAGATAAATGAAAATGATAAATAGAAAACTGCATTTGTAACTCCATTTGGCCATTACGAATGGAATGTAATGCCTTTTGGTCTTAAAATACTCCAAGTGAATTTCAGAATATAATTAATGAAAAATTTAATCAATTTACTGATTTCTCAATTGTTTATATTGATGATGTTCTTATTTTCTTTAAATCAATAGATCAGAATTGGAAACACCTTGAATTGTTTGCTAGGATAATAAAACAAAATGGTATAGTTATCTCTGCAAGTAAAATTAATTATTTCAATCTAAGATTAGATTTCTAGGATTTGAAATATATCATTATATTATTAAACTGATTGATCGATTTATACAATTTGCTGATGAGATCCTTGACAAAACTCAATCGCAAATATTTCTAGGATGATTGAATTACATATATGATTTTTACGACAATTTGAGAATTGATTGCAATCCTCTTTTTGAAAGTCTTAAGAAAAATCCCTCTCCATCGACAACCGTGCATACCAATTTAATTAAGAAAATTAAAACTTATGTTAAGACACTTCCTTGTCTTGGCATCTCTACTAATAATTCTCTTAAAATTGTCCAAACTGATGCCTTTGGACATGGATATGGAGGTATCTTATTGCAAAAAGTTTCTCTAGAATTTCCAGAGTAAATTGTTCGATTCACATCTAGAACTTGAACTCAATCATAAATAAATTACAATACAATCAAGAAAGAAATTTTATATGTTGTCTTATGTATACAAAAATTTTAGGGTGACCTATTGAATAAAAAATTTCTCTTAAAAATTGATTGTAAATCTACAAAGCATGTTTCGGAAAAAAGATGTTTCTCCCACCAGGAATGAAGCATTCTTGTGAATCTTGTAACTAAATGTTTTATTACCTCATTTTGTGACAAATTGTGTGTGGTGAGGTAACTGTTTGGAAGCAATACTTTGAATGCCCAGTCTTTTGACTAAGAAGATTTATAACTGCTCAATTAATTATTTGGTATCTGACGTATAAGTTTCTATTTGGTTTATTTCAAGCATCCCAATATGACTTTTAGATATGTAAATCCTGAAAGTAAGGTAGTTGTAAAGGCAAATGGGAGAAGTGTCAACTTCATAGGTGGTTGGAGAAGGAAAATAAAATTGTTTGTAGAAAACAATAACAACAATATAACCAGCCACTTGGGCAGGTGAAAAGTAATAATTAAGCAGATTAATTAAGAATAGTAAAATACCGTACCATGACACCAAAAGAAGCAGACTTGCATATATTTTAAGTAATTAAAGACTCAGTATTAGAGAAGCAAGAATTCAAACACAACAAATAGTAAAATTGTTATTTGAAGTAAGATTTAAAACTTACAAGATTGAAGAAAATTAATTGGCATTGATTAATTAGTGCTCCCACTAACTAATTAATGTGAGGAAAAAGAAGAAAAGATTACAAAAGAGGAGGAAGAAGAATGCTTTGTTTTCAAAACAAGTTTTGTCTTAAAATTTTTAAGAGTGAAAAACCAATTTTGAGAAATAAATGGGAGAGGGCAGCCTATTTATAGGTAAAGAAAGTAGAGTTCACCGGAAACCCATCACTTACATGCATTATTGTTTTCTACAAAAGTAAAAATATTTTACATCTCTACTTTTGACTAGTTAAAGTGAAAGGACAAATAGTTGCCTAATTATTTTATAACTAATACAATAATTGCAGACAAAGACAAATTACAAAGATTACCTGATAATTATACTATTGGACTTTGCATCTTCATTATTGCTCTAGTCACGATTGTTGTCTTGGAAAGTCATTGTGATTATTATTGTATATTGGAGTCATTGTTGCCATTCCTTGATAATCGCTTTCTTGGATTCTTGTGCTTTGATTATTGGGTGTCGGAGAAGTCATTATTGCTTGTCCTGAAGTTCATTATGATTGTTGCATTATGTTGGAAAGTCATTATGATATTATTGTCAAACTTCTTGATTTTTTTGATAATTTTAACTTTGGCATTTTTCCAAAGGTAAATTAATTTTATTCGTCATCATCGAGATTAACGTCATCAAACGAGTCCTAAGAGTCTTGAAATGCGTCATAGGCCCATTTTGGTACGACGCAACCCTTATGTGTATTTTGGTCCTTCAATTTCTGAGGGGTAACATTTCTGGATGATTGGGTTTTTTTGGATGTTTGGTTTAATTGGGTGACTTGACTCTACATATGATTTAGAGTCAGAATTGTTATTGTCCACTACTACAAACAAAGGGTTAGATGATAGGTAAAACCCGTCAGTATAACCCTATATTAACGGCTGACCGACTGTCATTTACCGAGCTGTCATCTTTAGTCATTTAAAAAAACTATCATTATAAGGGAGTACAGTGACAGAGAATCCCCATCATCGTAGGTACCGTGAAAAGTAGATAGATGACGGGGAATCCCCGTCATCTTAGTCTCCGCAAAAAAACATATAGATGACGGGGATTCCCTGTCATCTAAAGTTACTCCACGTAGACTTATGATGACGGGGAATCCCCATCATCTTAGGTACCGCCAAAATCAAATAGATGACAGGGAATCCCCATCATCTAAAGTTCAAGAAAAGAAAAGAAAAGAAATTTTATTTAATTAACTAAATAAAAGCTTGGCAAATAGAAGATGTTTTCCCTTTTAAAATTAACAAATTTTATATTAGAGAATGTATAGAAAAATAGCCATCCCAGAGTTTCTTCGTCCAACTTTTCATCAACTAACAGAATCCAATACGTTGACTCATTCTAATTTTCATTCAGTTTGATCTAGAACCATGGATCAAAATAATACTTTAGTTAAGTATTTAGTATAGAATCAAATTCATTGCAAAACTGTAGTAAAATTGACAGGAAAAACATATAATTGAAACCTCTAAAAGCATCAAATTAGAAGGCCAAAGTTACTTGTTATGAGTAAGTATAGATGAAGTTAATCATGATAGAGAAAATCATCGTATTATACAATAAAAATAAAATAAAAATTATAATGATTATAATTTTAAAAGATATATTTCAAAATGGGAAACATCTCAACATACAATTTTTTAACAATTCTTCCACAATAATTATGAACAACAATCAAGAATAAATCATCAGAATTTTCTTCCACGTTTTTACACAACACACACCACTAGGGATACAAACACATAATATGATTCTTTTCTTGAATTACATTAAAAGTTTACCTTATAGCCAAAGAAAAACCTAAACTTTAAGAGATATATACAACTTCCAAATGAATTTAAATAAAATAACTTATCAGAGGAAGAAAAAGTTTTTAGCATCACATCCACACAATATATACAGACAATTAAGTGAAACTGATAATACTCACCTCACAACATGAAGAAAACAACCTTTTTGTCAAACCAGGTTTCTTGTTGGAAAACTAAAAGGAATAAATTCCAACATATCAAGGTTTGGATTGGACGCAAAAGCATTAGCATGCTAGAAATAAATGACCAAGACAAGTAATCTAGAAAAAGAGAATGATATGAAGCTGGAAGGGGAACGGGAAAAACATACAAGAGCATGATGCTAATAATAAGAAGAAGAATTTTTCCCAGTTACTTATATTGTAATTTTCATAGAATTTTTCAAATTTGTTACTTGAATGATTCCTTACATGCAAAAATCTAGACTATTTTTATTTCTCTTTCTTTGCTTATAGTTATGAAGAATTAAAAAGATCATTCGCTTCTCTTTCTTCTCTTATAGTTATGCAGAATTAAAAAGATCACTCACTTCTCGTGCATGTTAACGCAACCGCTAGCTATACATTACCTTTGACTTATATTATCCAAACAGGAAAATGGAATTGAAAAATAGAGGCTAAGAAAAAGTTGAGTTGAGTGCAAATATAATTCAAAAGGAAAAAACCATACAGAAAGATGTTCTTGTTAGCTGTTAATGACCATATTCGAAACCATGTCTGAGTTTAAATGCGAAATAGGTCCATCCATTCATGTTCAGCCTATGGCTGCATGTTAATGGGGACCTCTGGTGTCCTAACAGACGACATCATTCTAAGAAAGGTAGAGAAGTCATACAGAGACTTTACAGATAACCATACTTCTAAGTACAAACAGAATCAGCTAAAACAATACTTTATGAGATCATGGACATGTGAATGGAAAACAGAGACCTGGTATAGAACCACAATAGTGGGTTTTAAACAACCATACAAAAACTTGATATCCAAAACTTGAAGTTCTTCAAGCTTGAAATTCAAGACACATTACATTAGTTACCAAGTAAATTTAGAAGGTGGAAAAGGCCTAGTTTCAGTATGAAAACCTCAGGTCCCAAGTACCACCACAAATTTAGTTTAGACATAAATCATTATATTTGATCAGACATAATTTTTTGCAAGATTCATTAATATGCAATCCATTTAATTTTTAAAAGAAGAGAAGTAATCACCAGCAACTCTTCTTTTGGGATGCCCTTAGGGGTATAGCCAGGAATTGTTACACTTCTGGAGACCCCGCAGCGGCATAGGCCTTACCCTCATCAGTAAGAACCCACGTCTCCTTCTTAATGTCCTGCACATTTCAACATTCACAGAGTAAGCAATTGATAATTTAAAAAGTCAATGCCTACAATCAACAATTTATCAACCAGCAATCCAGAAGCATATAGAATAATACTAACAAAATGATAGAACTGCAAAAACTTAAATCTTTTGTTACTTTATCCTTGCATTTTTGCACTATATCACAGAAAACAAGGTAGCGATATTGAACCATGGAAATGGAATAGCATGGAAAATCTATAAGTAGCAGATGCTAGGTTAGAGACGTATGCTTGAACATTAAAAAAAATAGAGCAGCAAAAATAAAGTGTCGGTGAATACATGGACAAACAATATAAATACGAGTCTTCATTCCCCCAGCCCCAAAACAAACTGAGTCTAACTTTCTTGGAAAATAAGTATCTATTCAAGAAGAAGTATACTTATAGGGAAATAGATGGGAAAATGTTAAAACTACTGAAAGTTCCCGTGAAGAATCTACATATAATCTTCCATTGTTGAATTATCACACATATGTATATGCACCAAGTTACTACCGTGGGATCCCACATTGCCACCCTTATAAACTACTGATCGCAGAACCATATAACAAATCGATGAAAATTCATCACGCGTTCAACAAAATACTAGGGGTAACAACATATATGTTTCAAATCCATCTTGAAACCTGACATTCTTTCACCATAAATTTTAGAAAGCAACTCAGGAAACTCACCAGCCATAACTCATAAGCAAATCGAAACCTAATTCTCAAAATCTTTCAGATCCAAATATTGAAAATGAGAGTTAGAGACAAAATAGAGAAATAAAGGAACCAATAGAGAAAACAATTGAAATAAACAAGGATAACTTGTAACTCGCATATTTTCGCGACAAACTACGCAAGCTTTAGGGCAACTTCAATGGGAGTTTCACAAGCTTCATGTGTGTGTGTGTGTGTGTGTGTGTGTGTGTGAGTGAGAGAGAGAGAGAGAGAGAGAGAGAGATTGGGGCAGATTGATGGTTTGTCTTTAAAATTGAGTCTTACATGTCTGAATCAGAGCTGTTAAGGCATTTATGAGAGGCGAGGCCAAGGCTCGGGGCAGATCTGACGGCTTCATTTCATAACTAAGGCCTTCATGTCTGAATCGACGCTGGCATTTATGAGAAATTCTAGTTTCTATTGAGAGAGAGACAGAGAGAGGGGGGGAGAGGGAGAGAATGAGTAACCATAGACTGTCGCCGCTCTGTAAAATGAGAAGACAAAAATGACAAAGCAAACCTAAAATTAGGTTTAGATTGATTACATAGTGTGGCATTTTTGTAACTAAAATGAATTTTGAGATAAATAGTAAATTTTTTTACACCATAAAATAATGACATGTTTTTTATCCATTGTTATAATAAAAAGTTATATTGACAACCCAAAAATTAGCTGTCATAGTAGGTAACACATTTATGACAGCTAATTTTTGAGCTGTCATCTTACCCAAATTACCCCACCTTACACTATTTTCCTTTGACAGTTTGAGAGAGCTGTCAGTTTATCAAAGATGTGGCTGTCACCTAAAGCCAAAATTTTAGTAGTGTCTTTTAAAAGGAGTTTTTGGATTAAATCTTGTTTCAATTTGGATTTAGGTTTTATGGCCTTTAATATTCCTTTGAAGAGGTTTTATATTCGGTTCGGATTCTTTGGATGAATTTTGACTGGATGGTTTAACTTGTAGATTTGGATTAATGGTCTCATTCATTTTTACAGGAGTTGGGTAAAAGGTTTTTCCAATTTTAGGCTAGGATGGACATTTGCAAATTCATGGTTGATGGAGGCAATTAATTACTTTTTATTAAATTTATCCCACAATTTAACATAATATTGTCTGGTGAGGATTCCATCTTCAATTTGAGTATTGTCACTTTAGGATCCAAGGTGTTTTGTATTTGTTTTAAAAATAAAGTATTTGGGGAAATGAGACCTCAATTGGTGAGGAATTGTAAAATAAATTGAAATATTGTTGTAAATAAATGGAAAAAAGTTTTAAGACAGGACCATGAATGGATCACCATCTTAATAACATATTTGAAAAACTAGTTTTGAAATTTTTATCAAAATTTAAAAACCACAAATGGGAAAAATAATTATTTTGATGTAGGAAAATCATTTGCCAAGCATCAATATAGCAAAATAATTATATTATTTTTTATTTAAAAGATTTTTTAAAGATGAAGGATGGACTTTCCAATCCTCCATGGTTATGATTCTGAGACTGTAGAAGGAATGATAGAGGGTCTTTCATTCAGAACTTTGATCCATATTGTATGTCTCTCAGAACCTATTACGTCAATTAAGATTGGCTGGGTCATTCATTTGTTTGGTTAAACCCTCCCAATCATGCTTATATTCTTAACTTAAGATGCCTAAATTCAAAACTAAATGTTGAGGATTTAAAGGAGGTAAGGCTCCTTGGAAATCATATTTAGTTGGCGGTTCAACTTCGTCAGATTATGCAGTCTTATTATCAAAACTTACGCCTTTAAGTTTTAAATTTTTATTTTAAATTTTTTTAATTCTTGTTCTAATGATTGAATCCTAAGATCTTGATCATTATTAATAGATGATCCAGAAAAGGAATTCTTAGGAGTACTAGACTTGCTAAACTCCCTAATTTGAGGATTAGAACTAGAATATTGGAAATTAATTTTAACAGTACCATTCATGTACTGCTGGATATAATCAACATCTTCAATTAGGCGCTGAATTGGATGACTTGCCTTTCATTGGTTAAAAGCTAATTTGTAGGCAAAGTAATATTAGACCACCTAATGGTTTTAGGGACTATAATATTAGCATTACTTTGGCTAGATTGAATCAACAAGATTTGATTTCTTGGACTCCTATTGATGGCTTGGAAATTCATATTGGTTTTGATTACTTTCTAATGTATTCTAAAAATCAAAGCTAGGAGTTGGGCATCTTCAAGGATTTGGTAACCACTAGTTTTGATATTCAAAGTTAAAGATTTAAGAATATGGGGGTCTGTTAAACTAACAGACAAATATGGAAAATAGTCAAAATAGATTTGATTATTACAAAGTGAAAATTCAATTAATCCTAAACTACTACCATTAAAATTTATAAATCTTGCATCTCGCAAGGCTAACAAGACAGAGGTATTTAGGCCTCTCATTGTGAGTGATTAAACTCCAATCTGGACTAAACCAAAGTGAAGGAAATTATATTCTTCTTTAGTGTGATGTAAAATTACATTAGGGGAAAGTAATTGACAAGTTTCATGCTATTTCCTAAGAGCATATATTTTTTCAATTGTTTATACATGATACTAAGGCTTAAAGGAAGCAACATGCCATGTTAATTTCTTTACTAGAGAGTTTGGGTATATTCCATACCCTATGATCTACTTGATCATCTGCTAAGTATTCAAAGTGTTCTTCACTAATTATGTCTTGTATTGTATTTATTGTAGACCTATTTCTACAAGAAGAATTACTTCTAAATATGCTACTCATGACTCAAGATAACTAAATTATTCTTATGATTAAAAATTTCATCATGTATTTTGATATTCAAACCTGTTATTACTCTACAACCTCCTAAGAAGTCACTCTTCTTCCCTTTGCCTATACAACTACCCTACCCTCAATGTAAGATGCTTGAGAAAGTTCCAAGAGCTTGTTCTTTAGATCCATTAGAATTTGGATGCCTAGAACATAGCTCGCCTTTTCCAAATCTTTCATTTGGAATTTCTCAGCTAACCACTTCTTTACTTATCTTTGATGTATTTATAAACACAAGCTTCGTCAACATTTTTCTCGAAGCCATATGATTTAATAATATCATCAAAGTTAATATTCTAAAATCTAGATGCTTGCTTTAATCCATAAATAGATTTAAGCAACTTGTATACTTTCTGATATTGTCCATTTTCCACGAACCCTTCTGGTTGCATCACATAGATACTTTCATCAAGGGAGCCATTTAGAAAAGATGTCTTGATATCCATTTTCCATATTTCATAGTATAGACAAGTGGATATGGATAAAAGGATGTGAATGGAATTTAGCATGGCTATGGGAGAGAATGTTTGTTCATAATCGGTTCCTTCCCTTTGTGTATAACCTTTGGCTACCAGTCGTGCCTTGAAAGTATTTACTTTCGCATTTGCACCTCTTTTCTTCTTGAAGATCCATTTACATTCAATGAGCCTGACATCTTCATGTGGATCTACAAGTTCTCAGATGGAATTGGAATACATCGATTCAATTTCCTAGTTCATGGTATCTTGTCATTTCTCATTTTTAGGATCATCCAGCGCCTCTTTAAAGGTTAATGGATCTTCCTTATCCGTTTCAGACACTAGGACATGTGCCTCTAGTTCATGCAAATATGTTGTCTTAAAACCCTTCCACTACGACGTTGCACCGGGGTTTGCTGAATAGGTCATTTATCGGTTAATGATGA
The DNA here is from genome assembly GCA_003255025.1 of Datisca glomerata. Classification (NCBI taxonomy): domain Eukaryota; kingdom Viridiplantae; phylum Streptophyta; class Magnoliopsida; order Cucurbitales; family Datiscaceae; genus Datisca; species Datisca glomerata. The sequence continues at coordinate 814,691 of QANY01007580.1, read as the reverse complement.
ATGTGGTATGATCTCATCAGACGCTAATTCTTTGAGAACTACTTTGCTTCGAGGTTTGTAATTTTCCAAATAGTCATGTCAAGGACTGTGACATTTATCGATAAAAACACCTTTTGATCCATGTTACTATAAATGTACCCACCTCTATTCTTTGGAGCATAGCCAACAAATATACACACTTCAGACCTTGAGTCTAACTTTTCAGTCTTGGGTCTAAGAATGTGAGTTGTACACCCTCATATACGGAAATGACGCAAACTAGGTTTAGAGTCATTCCATAACTCTAAATGTGTCTTGCTTGCAGACTTAGAAGACACTACATTTAAAATGTAAGTTTCTGTTTGAAGTGCATATCCCCAAAATGTGAATGGTAGTGATGAGTAGCTTAACTTAGACATAACCATAACCAATAGGGTTTGGTTTCTCATTTCTGAAACACCATTTTACTATGGTGTTCCAGGTTCCGTGAGTTGGGATAGAATGCCATACTCTAGCATGTAATCCTTGAATTATAAATCCAAGTATTCACCACCTCGATCTAATCAAAGTGTTTTCAATAATTTACCTAATTACTTTTCAGCTTCAGCTTTGAAGTCCTTAAACTTTACAAAAGTTTCAGACTTTCTATGCATTAGGTAAGTATAATCATATCTAGAGTAATTGCCAATAAAATTGACAAAATACTCATACCCACCTCTAGCTTGTACATTGATCGATCCACAGACATCACTATCTACTAGCTCAAGTGGTTCCTTGGCTCTTTGGCCCTTTCCAATGAAAGGTCTCTTAGTCATTTTTCCTTCTAGACAAGATTCACAAATAGGAACAGTCCCATCTTTTAGTTCTCTCAAAACACAATGCTTTGTTAACCTGCTTAGTCTATCTAGATTAATATGTCCTAGCCTAAGATGCCATAGATACGTGTCATCATCATTATGAGAAACTTTTTGACATTTTTTACTTTTAGGATTTGGTTTTTTAAAAAATTTAAAATTATTTAACGCATGTTCAGTCTGTTTAAGCAAATACAGTCCGTTTATAACATTAGATGACAAATATTGAATCCATTCTTTGAAATAATAAACTGATTATTAATAAAAGAAACTTCAAAAGATTGTTCATGGAGTAACAAAAGAGAAATCAAATTTCTCAAAAATCCAGGAATAAAATAAATATTGTTCAAAATAAGAAAATTGTTTTCAAAATTAAGATGGGTTGTCCCCAATGCGTTCGCTGACACGAGTACACCACTGCCAACATTCATTATCACCTTACCATCAGCAAGCTCTCTTGCTGAATCAAGCATATGCAAAGAAGAACATACATGATTAGTGGCTCCTTAATCCAAATCTAGGATGATGAATCATATTCTACTAAAGAAGTTTCAAGGATAAGTAAATCACATTTACCTTTCTTTTTCAGCTAAGAGAGATATTTGCTATAGTTTCTCTTCCAGTGACTTTAACTCCACAGTTGAAACAATTTCTCCAAAATGGCTTACATAAGATCTAAGAAAAAAAAAGAACAAAGCCTAAATCCTAAAGTCACCATATAATTAACGATTTATCATTAACCATACATTCAAAAAATAAAACCATCCATTAATTCATATACACACACATACATTATATATATATATAAACTATGCAAGAACACCCACACAATATTTAATATGTAAATATATAAAGACCGCTCTAATACCAGTTGTTGGAATCCGTTGAAGGCGTGGTGGTGTTTTTAAAAAATGATAAACGATCGCATCGTTACAGATCCAAAGATGAAATTTTTTTGATTGAAAAACACTTTTTTGAATCAGATCCATTATATATATTAGATCAAAGACATACATGGATATAAATAGTTCTTATAGTCCAATCAAGCGTCCTTGCAATACGATGATCTTGCGATCCCACAAATGATAGACTTTGAGATCCACACCACGATCTTCCAAATCAATTATCTAACACAATAGGACTTTTGTGGGCACATAGAATATATCAAGAATACTTTTTTGTCTCTAGATGTACTCAACACATGAGATCTAGAGATTTTTTAGAAGGAATAATTTTTTAGATAAAACTCTGATCGAAAAACAATTAAAAGTTCGTCACAAAGCTTTTTTATTAATTTTTAATCACACAGTGCTTCACTCCTGATTGCAACTGTGTTGTTAGCACACTGAAGTTAATAGAATAATATCAATATGATTTCTAGATAATGGCATATCAGATTTTTAGGGATTTATATAAACTAATAAATTAATTACAAATGTGCAATTGAAGTAGGACTCACTGTAATTGTACAACAATGTAGTGCCACACAGCACTGCACTGTGCGGTGAGGAGTCACGGTGCTTCATGGCACTGTAGTTTACCACATCCCATTGTAGTGCCATGTGGTACTAGAGTAATCCATGTTAATCCCTGATTCAAATTCAGTGATTGACATGTGGCAGTCCAACATGCCACGTGAAAATTTCAACAAATTTATTATTTGTTTTAATCAAATAAATATCTAGATATTGGTTAATTAAAATTAACTTATCTGATCATCCATATTACCTAACTTATATGTTAGTTCAAATAATAGATTTAGTTGATTCAACATTTGAATTATCATCCCATAATAATTAAACATTATCTAATTTCATAAATTAAATATTTTGTCTCACATATCGATTAAATCAAAGTTAATCGATATTACTATTTAATGACAATTTCTTGAAATTACATCAAATAATTCAATTAAATAATTCTTAATTAATTAAATATACATATTTACCTCATAATTATATACTTGCCTAGAAATATAATTTCTTTTGCAAGTCAGTCTTTTTCTCGTGTCCTGAAATATTCACACCCTAGACTGTGTAGTACAGATGTGACTTGGGACCATGAAACCATAATCCTAAGCTCCAATAAACCAGATTATTAATTAAACTCTTTAATTAAGTAATCTTATTTATTAATTCCATTATTACTCCACGATAATTATGGTAGATATTATATAACGTATTTATAGAGTATTCTCATGTAGTCCATTGATATAATCATTTCATGTAGTTATATCTTCCAATTATTGGTTCGTAAATTAGTGTTGGACAAAATTATCATTTTACCCTTCTAATTCCTCTTGATACTTAAGTACCATTAACTCACTAGTGAATGGCTAATTTATAACGTATTATAAATTTGAGTTTAATTAAAAACTTAAGGGAGCCAATATACAATCCGTTAGGAAAACTTGGATTCTAAAATCTTGTAAGATCATGTTCTTAGCCATCCATATCACTGAACCTCTAAACAAACTCACTAGCATATTTTAAACACAAACCTTAATGAGGGAATCAAAAGATCCAGAAGACATACATATGAGTTCATGAATACTTAGGATTCAGAGTTGTCTACATATGATCATCAGATTCATGAGTATGAAATCTTGATTATAAGCCATAAGTTAATAAGAATATTAATCCACAATCGGTACTTTCATATATAAACATATTATATAAAGTACCTTCACGAAGATATCTATCCACATGAATGATCCGGTCCTAGATCACATGCATTTATAATGCTTAGTGAACCGTACTAGCAACCATTCATTAAAGATTCCATAATTTAATATGTTGTTGATAATTTTATCCATTATCTATGACCTTAATCCTCTCGTACTTATACAAGATCATAGTTCCATCAATGAATATAATTTTTTTAGATATTTACATAAACTATTCAACAACAATTTATAAGAACAATTGTAAAAGACATATAATTGCATTAAATTTCATATTAAAATGTCAAAACATATGCTTTAAGGGAACTATGTCCAACAAAGTCCCCACCATCCTTTGGACACAAAATGGTATTAACAGTCTATGTTGCAAATTAGGTACACCTATTTGTGCTGATGTTGTGACTGCTAGTGCCATTAAGATGTCCTTCTCAAAGCTCCCCCTCTCTTACTGTCTCTCTCGCACTCTCTCAGTCTCTCACTTTCTTCTCTATCTCATTCTTGCTCTTGCACTTACTCCCTCCTTCCCCCTCCCTCTCTAACTCTCTCTTTAGCTAACTCTATATCTCTCTCTCCCTCTCTCACTCTCTCTTTCTTTGCCTCACTCTCTCACGTACAATCTTTCTCTATCTCTATCTCTCTCTCTCTCTCTCTCTCTCTCTCTCAGTTTCTCTATCCCTGTCCTTGTCCCTCCCTCTCTCTTTCTCCCCCCTCTCTCTCCCTTTCTCTGTCCCCTATATGTCTCTCTCTATCTATCTCATTCTATCTCTTTCTATCTCTATCTCAATCTCTCTCTCCCTCCCTTTTTCTTTATATATATATCTCTGGCTCTCTCTCTCTCCCTCGCTCTCTCTCTCTATCTGTTTCTTTCTATATATATCTCACCCGCTCTCTCCCCCTCTCTCTTTATCTCTCTCTCTCCCCTTTCTCTCTCTCTTTTTCTATATATATCTCTCTCCCTCTCTCTGCCTCTCTTCCTCTCTCTGTCACTCCCCCTCTCTCTCCCTCCCACTCCCTCTCTCTCCCTATCACTTTCCGTCCCCCTCTCTCTCGCTCTCTCTCTATCTCACTCACTGTCACTCTCCCTCTCTCACATTATTTTTCTCTCGCTATGTCTCGCTCCTTATGTCTCTCTCTCTCTCTCTCTCTCTCTCTCTTTCTCACTCACACTCTCTCTGTGTCCCTCTCTCTCTTTCTCTCACTCTCTCTATCTCACTATCTATCTCCCTCTCTCTCTCTCTCTTTGTCTCTCTATCTCCCTCTCTCCCCCTCCCTATCCCCCTCACCCTCTCCCCTTCCCTGTCCCCCTCACTCTCCCCCTCTCCCCCCTCTCTCTCCCTATCTCTCTCTCATTTTCACTCTCATCTTCCCTCTCTCTCGCCCCCCCTTCCTCTCTCTCACTCTCTCTTTCTCTTTTTCTCCCTCTCCCTTTTCCTCTCTCTCTCTCTATCACTCTCTATCTCGCTCTCTTTCTGCCCCCAGTCTCTCTCTCTAGCTCTCTCCCCCTCTATTGCTCCCTCTCTCTCTCTCTCCCTCTCTTACTGTCTTTCTCACACTCTCTCCCTCTCTCACTTTCATCTCTATCTCATTCTTGCTCTTGCTCTCTATCCCTCCTTCCCCCCTCTCTCTAACTCTCTGTTTAACTCACACACTCTCTCTCCCACTCTCTCTCCCCTCACTCTCCCCCTCTCGCTCTCTCTCACTCTCGCTCTCTATCTCTCTCTCTTACACTATTTCTCTATCTCTTTCTCTCTCTCCTTCTATCTTCCTCTCTCCCTGTCATTGTCCCTATCTCTCTCTCTCTGTCAATCTCCTTCCCCCTCTCTCTGTCGCTCTCCCACTCCCTCTCCCACTTTCTCTCCCTCTCTCCCTATTTCTCTCTCTCACCCTCTCTCTCTTTCGACCCCTCTCTCTCCCTTTCTCTATCCTTTATATGTCCCTCTCTATCTATCTCTATCTCTCTCTCTCTCTCTATCTATCTATCTATCTCTATCTCGATGTCTCTCTCTCCTGCTCCCCCATCTCTCCCTCTTTCTTTCTATATATCTATCTCGCTCTCTCTCTCTCCTCTCTCTCTCTCTTTCCTTCCATATATATCTCTCGCTCTCTCTCTCCCTATCTCTGTCGCTCTCCCCCTCTCTCTCTCCCCCACTCCCTCTCTCTCCCTGTCACTTTCCCTGCCACATCTCTCTCGCTCTTTCTCTCTCTCTCTCTATCTCACTTACTATCTCGCTCGCTCTGTCTCTCTCTTTTTCACTATTTTTCTCTCGCTATGTCTCGCTCTTTACGTCTCTCTCTCTTTCTCACTCACTCTTTCTTTCTCACTCACTCTCTCCCCCTCTCTCCTCTTCCCTCTCCCTCTTTCTCTCTTCTCTCTATCTCACTCTCTATCTCCCTCTCTATCTCATTCTCTATCTCCCTCTCTTTCCCTCTCTCTCTCCATCTCTCTCTCTCTCCCACACTCTCTCTCCCCTCTCCATGTCCCCCTTTCTCTCTCCCGCCTCCATGTCTCCCTCACTCCCCCACTCTCTCTCGCTCTTTCTCTCCCTCCCTCCACCATCTCTCTCTCTTTCTTTCACCCTCTATATCTCACACTCTCTCTCTCTTTCCTACTCACTCTCTCTCTGCCTCTCTCACTCTCTCTTTATCTCTCTCTCTATTTCTTTCTATATATCTCTCTCCCACTCTCTCTCCCCCTCTCTCTATCTCTCTCTCCCTCTCTCTCTTTCTTTTTATATATCTCTCTCTCACTGTCTCACTCCCTCTCTCCCACTCCCTCTGTCACTCTCCCTCTCTCTCTCCCACTCCCTCTCTCTCCCTGTCACTTTCACTCCCCTCTCTCTCTCTCTATCTAACTCACTATCTCTCTCTCTATCTCACTCTCTCTCTCTCTCCTTCCTTCACTATCCCTCCCTCTCTCTCTATGTTGCTCTCCCTCCCTATCTCTCTTTGTCTCTCTCTTTGTCACTCTCTTCTCCCTCTCTCTCTCCCTCACTTTCTTTCTCTCACTCTCTCTCACTTTCGCTATCTCCCTTTTCCTCTCTCTCTCTCTTTCTCGCTCTCTTTCTACCTCTCTCACTTTCTTCTATTTCTCTCTCTTGCTCTTGCTCTGTCTCCCTCCCATCCCTTCTCTCTCTAACTCACTCTATATCTCCCTCTCTCTCCCACTCTCTCTCCCTCTCTCGCTCTCTCTCTGTCTCTCACACACTCTCTCTCTCTCTTACTCTCTTTCTCTATCTTTTTTTCTCTGTCTCTCTCTCCCTGTCCATGTCCCTCTCTCTCCCTGTCAATCTTCCTCTCCACTCTCTCTGTGTCGCTCTCCCACTTCCTCTCTCTCTCTCCCCCCTCTCTCTCTTTCCTTCTCTTTTTCTCCGCCCTATCTCACCCTTTCTCTGTCCCTATATGTCACTCTCTCTCTCAATCTCTCTCTTTCTCCCATTCCCTCTCTCTCCCTCTCTATTTCTTTCTATATATCTCTCCCGCACTCTCTCTTTCTATATATCTCTCTCTCGCACTCTCTCCCCTCTCTCTCTCGCCCACCCCTGTCCGCTCTCTCCCTCTCTCTCGCCCCTCTCTCATTCTCTCTCTCCCTCACACTCTCGCTCTCTCTCCATCCCTCTCTTTCTCTCACTCTCTATATCTCGCTCTATATCTCCCACACTCTCTCTCTCTTTCCCACACTCTCTACCTTGGTCTCTCCCTCTCTCACTCTCTCTTTCTCTCTCCTTGTCTCTCTCCCTCTGTCTCTCGCCCTCTCTCTCTCTCTATCTCTCTCTATCTCTTTCTCTCTCTCTTTGTCTCTTTGTCTCTCTCTCTCTGTCGCTCACCCTCTCTCTCATTCTCTCTATCTCTCTCTCCCTCTCTCGCTCTCCCTCTCTCTATCTCTCTATCTATGTCTCACGCTCCCCCCTCCTCTCTCTATGTCCTTCTCTATATGTCATTATTAATGTCTCTCTCTCTCGCTATCTCGCTCTCTTTCTAGCTCTCTCTCTCTATGTCTCTCTCTATCTCTCTCTCTCTCTCCCTCGTACTCTTTTTGTCCCCCCTCTCTCTCACTCTCTTTATCTCTCTCTCTCTCTCTGTCTCTCACTCTGTCACTCTCTCCCTCTCTCTCCCTCTCTCTCTCTCTCTTTCACACTCTCACTCTCTCTATCTCGCTCCCTCTCCCTCTCTCTCTATCCCTCTATATATATAAATATCTCCCACTCTCACTCCCTCTCCCTCTCTCTCTATGTTGCTCTCGCTCCCCCTCTCTCTCTGTCTCTCTCTTTGTCACTCTCTTCTCCCTCCCTCCCTCTCCCTCGCTTTCTCTCTCTCACTCTCTCTTTCTCACTTTCGCTCTCTTCCTTTTCCTTTCTCTCACTCACTCTCTCTTCCTTTTCCTTTCTCTCACTCACTCTCTCTCTCTCACTCTCTTTCTCCTTCTCTCACTTTCTTCTGTATCTCTCTCTGGCTCTTGCTCTCTCTATTTCCCTCCCCCTCTCTATCTCTCTCTAACTCACTTTATATCTCCCCTCTCTCTCCCACTCTCTCTCCCTCTCCCACTCTCTCTCTCTCTCACTTACTCTCTTTGTCTATCTCTCTTCGTCTCTCCCTCCCTGTCTATGTCCCTCTCTCTGTCAATCTCCCTCCCCCTCTCTCTGTCGCTCTCCCACTCCCTCTCTCTATCTCTTTCCCTCTCTCATTCTCCGCCCTCTCTCACCCTTTCCCTGTCCCCTATATGTCCCTCTCTTTCTATCTATCTATCTCAATCTATCACTCTCTCTCGTTCCCCGTCTCTTCCTCCCTCTCTCTTTCCTTCTATATATCTCTCCCGCTCTGTCTCTCTCTATCTTTCTTTTTATATATCTCTCTCGCTCACTCTCCCTCTCCCTCTCCTTATCTCTCTCTCCCCCATCCATGTCCCCCTCACTCTCTCCCTCTCCCTCCTCCCTCTCTCATTCTCTCTCTCGCTCGCTCTCGCTCTCTCTCCCTCCCTCTCCGTCTCTCTCTATCTCTCACGCCCTTTATCTCACTATCTATCTCTATCTCTCACGCCCTTTATCTCACTATCTATCTCTATCTCTTTACCACACTCTCTCTCTACCTCTCTCTCTACCTCTCTCTCTTCCTCTCTCACTCTCTCTTCCACTCTCTCTTTCTCTCTCTTTGTCGCTCTCCCTGTCTCTCCCTCTCCTTTTCACTCTCTATCTCATTCTCTCTCTCCCCCTTTTTCTCTTTGTCTCTCTCTCTGTCGCTCGCCCTCTCTCGCTCTCTTTATCTCCCTATCTCTCTCTCTCACTCTCTTTATCTCTCTATCTCTCTCTCTATATCTCTCTATCTCTCTCTCGCTCTCCCCCTCTCTCTATCTCTCTCTGTCTCTGTCTCACGCTCTGTCTCTCTCTCTCTCTCTCCCTCATTCTCTATGTCTCTCTCTATGTCTCATTATTAAAGTCTCTCTCTCTCGCTATCTCTCTCACTTTCTAGCTCTCTCTATCTCTCTCTCTCTATGTCTCTCTCTTTCTCTCTCTATCTCTCCCCCTCGTTCTCTCTCTATCCCTCCCTATTCCTCTATCTCTCTCACTCTCTATCTCTCTCTCTCTTTCTCTCCCCCTCTCTCTCCCCCATTCCTGTCCCCCCCTCTCTCTTTCTCTCTCTTTCTCTCTTTCCCATACTCTCCCCCCTTTCATTCTCCCTCTCTCGCTTTCTCTCTCTCTCTGTCGCTCTCCCTCACTCTCTCTCGCTCCCTCCCTCTCCTTCTCTCTTTCTGTCACTCTCTTTATCTCGCTCTTTTTTTGTCTCTTTATGTCTATTTCACTCTCTCCCTCTGTCACTCTCTTACCCTCCCTCCCCCTCTATCTCCCTCTCTCTCTCTCACTCCCTCCGTCTCTCTCTCTCTTTCTCACTCCCACTCTCTCTCTCCCTCTCTCTATCTCTCTCTCACTCTCTCTGTTGCTCTCCCACTCTCTCTCTATATCTCTCTCTCTCTCACTCTCTCTCCCTCTCTATGTTGCACTCCCCCCTCTCTCTCTGTCACTCTCTTTGTCACTCTCATCTCCCCCTCTCTCCCCCTCTTTCTATCTCTCACACACACTCTCTCTCACTCCTATTTTCGTTCTCTCTCCCTTTCCCTCTCTCTTTCACTCTATCTATCTCCCCCTCTCTCTCCCCCACTCTCTCTCACTCCCTCTCTCTCATTTTCTCTCTCCCCCTCCATTGCTCCCTCTCTCTCCCCCCCTCTCTTTTTGTTTCTCTCTTCCTCTCTTTCTGTCTCCCTCTCACTTTCTCTCTCACTCTCGCTTTCGCTCTTTCTCCCTTTCTCACTCTCTCTTTC